>OU898280.1:126232738-126468664 GCA_918026665.1 Diabrotica balteata | reverse complement strand
GGTGTATACACACTTTTCTTTGTAATAATTGTTAAGACTGTTAATAGTAATAATTGATCCAAGTTGGTATATATCCTGTCGGTATATAAATTAACAATTTAAATTTGTAGCCACTACGGAGCTACGAATTTTTTTTTGTAACATTTTCCCTAGTAGACTCCGTTCTGTTGTTACACCCTGCATAATTTAGTGAACAAGATTTCAAAGAAAATAGTTTTATTAAATTTTGTGTAATTTGTAAAATCTTGAAGTTGTAAATAATGTTACATTTACTTCTAATAGGATTGCATGATTTAATGTTATCGTACAGGAGGGCCAACGCGGTCCTGTATCATACTTGCAGACTATGAACGTGCCTAGCGCCCTAAGCGGCAACGTCGCTTCTCATAAGCACTGTACTGAAATCCTCTCGTGAATTTGTCTATAGTTATAATCTTGGCTATTAGTTAAATTTTTAAATAGTTAAATGATTTCAAAGTGTTATTTTGCTTAAGTACCTACCTATATATTGTTTACCAAATATAAAACAAGTATTCATAAGCATTTTTGATCCATAATAAATTTTCAATTTTGATTTAGAATTTTTAATACCCTGTATTTCTGCAACTAAACTGGTAAAGTATCTATGTTCTTTTATCAAAATTCATCAAATAACTAGAGTGTAATATTTAGCATATCGATGGTGAGCAGGCAAAATGTCCTATCTCGCATTTTGTCGATTTTTATATTTTTGGTCGAAACAATTTTAAATGTGACTATTTATCATCCCATTAAGGAATATTTGCGAAAATCGACAACATTGTCTCGATACCTGCGCATTTCAATTTGGCCTATTGAAAACAGAAACCATTCGGAATGCTAAATGTCCTATCTAACTTCCATTCTAATTTGCGTGAAGTGGCTGTGCACATTGTGCTAATTATTTTGGTATAATCACTGTAAATAGTGACCTGTTTTACTAGAAAAAGGTATGTATTGATTCTTAGGTTCTGTGGGCATTGTATTATTTATATGGAATTGGATAAAAAAATCTTATATTAATTAAAAATAACGTTGAATTTAATGCTTATGTAGATAGGACAATTTGTCAGAAAATAAATTGTTCTAGTAGGAGTCTGTTAAATGTGTCAAATGGAGTTAGGACAATTTGTTTTTATGCATATTATAACTTGAAATCGTTTTTATACATAAATTAGGGGTAACTGCTATTATTTATATTACAGAGTGATCCAGAGGAATCATGAACCGAGGAAGGAAGTTAGTGAATATGTGTAAAATACAAAATTCGATGGAAACCTGCAATAAGTCAATGAAAGCACCTTCCACTGAGGTATTATTTTTTAGTGGATATATTCAAAGTGTTTTTAATTTAATAATTGTTTTATAATAATAAATGTTGTTGCTTAATAATAAATGTTTAATAATAAATGTTTTAGGCAAGTACGAGTGCTAAGGTTGCCGATATGCCCACTGTCTCTTTGATGCAGATTCCGATGACACCCTACAATACATTGAACCAACCCTCCGCTCAGGTAACATTTTTAATTGTTACATAAAAGTATTTTTATAGTTTAGTTCGTAATTTTTAGGAAAATGAGGTTTCTGAAGTGACCGATACATCCACTGTCACTCTAGTAACTATCCGAGGTGAAACTGTTGGCAGTGAAATAATTTCAATTAATGAAAATCTTATATCTCTCCCAGAAAGATCTGAATTCCTGCAGGATATTACTCACACTGTTAATACTTCTCTTGTATATACGATCAATGATTTTTTGGACTTAAATAATATTTCAGGATTAAATCCAGAAAATGCCACCGAAAGTTACACAGGCAATATTTCTCAAGAAAGCTTACCAGATGAATACTATGTTCAGAACCATAATGAACATTCTAATTCAGATACAGCCACTAGTTCGTTTAATGAGTTGTCCGATGAATATTTGTCTGATGATTTAGTAAATGATCACAATATTGTTCAAAATCAAGAAAACATTAATATAAATGACCCAAATAATTATAATATTACAGAAGGGCGCAAAAGATGACGACAGGCTGATTCCACTCAGTGGAAACGTAATATTAATAAGCAGTTGAGAATGGAAGGCAAACCTTATCTTGGATTTGCTAAGGGTGAAAATCAAAACTCCGTACAAAACACCCAGCGATCAACTCGAAAAATCCAGCCAAATTGAAACAGTACCTTGTGTCAAAGGTCAAAACTTAGACAATGTTCTCTTTTTACTGAAACTATAAGACGTGCTATTTTTGACAAATTTTGGGAGCTAACTTGGCCACAAAAACAGTCATTTGTGACTGCTCATGTCCTAAAAATTGAGAAGAATAGAAACACTGTATATCGAAATGACTCTAGACGCAAATTTACGTTTCAGTATAGATTAAATAATGGACAAGGAGTAAAGAAAGTTTGTTGGCAAATGTTTTTGAATACGCTTGCTATTAATTACAAAATGGTTCAGAGATGGTGTCAACAAAGTTCATATAACATCCCTCGTCTCGCAGATCAGCGCAATAAACGAGTAAGTGACCGACCAGAACTAGCAAGGAGAATCAAGTTCCTCCAAAAATTTTTAAATGAACTGCCTAAAATGCCGTCACACTACGCTCGAAAACATTCATCTAAACTATATTTGGAACCCATATTTCATACAGTTTCTGATGTTTTTAAATTGTATCTTAGTAAATGCAAAGCTGAAAACGTCCCGTCTATTGGCAGAAAGAAGTTTTCAGAAATAATTAGTCAACAAAATATTTCAGTTTTTCCCAATAAAAAGGATCAGTGTAACACGTGTTGTAGCTACCGAACTGGAAACATAACAGAAGAGGCATGGCAAGCTCATCAAAAACGTAAACAGGACTCGAGAGATGAAATGGAAAAAGACAAACGTGAAGCTCAGTTAGGAAATCAGTTCACAATACAATTAGATTTTCAGGCCGTAAAATTAGTTCTCTTTACACACGCAAACGCGTTTTATTACAAGACCAAGCTTGCCTGCCACAACTTGACAGTATACAATTTGGCTACAAAACATGCCAGTTGCTATTGGTTTTCTGAAGATCAGAATAATCAGCTTGTTGCATCAACATTTACTTCTTGTTTACTAGATTTTCTTTCAAGATATTGCGTAACAGAGAATAAAAAACCTATAACAATTTTTTCGGATGGATGCACTGCTCAGAATCGGAATGCAGTTATGGCCAATGCCCTTTTAAATTTTAGTATGTTACAAAACATAACAATACATCAGAAATTTTTAGAAGTTGGGCATACACAGATGGAGGTGGATTCTGTGCGTGCATGCATTGGGAGAAAATTAAAGAATAGAGAAATTAAAGTTCCAAGTGATTACATATCTAGCACAAAAGAAGCTAGAAAGCTTTCAAACCCATATGAGGCTATTCATTGTGATTTCCGTTTTTTTAAGGATTATAGCAAAACTTTAAGATATTCTTCTATTCGTCCAGGACGAATAGTAAACGATCCAACTGTTATGGATATAAGATCTATTTTCTACAAACCGTTAGGACATATTAAGGTAAAACTTGACCATACGGAATCAAATTGGACTGATCTTCCTGTAAGACCAAAAAATATCCCCACAATATCCAAATATCCTGCATTATTTACCGAGCGATGTAAAATTTCCAAGGTAAAGTGGCAACATCTACAAGAACTAAAAAGTGTCATTCCATCGGACTGTCACTTTTTCTATGACAATTTGCTACATATTGTTTAGAATCATTAAAAACTTTTTATTATTTAAGTTTATCTGTTATAAAAAGGTTCTTTTTAGTTTAATTTTTATTATATAATGATAATGCATAGAGTCCTATGTAACAACATATTTTATTTCAAATTGTCCTGACTCACTAAATGTAGAATGCAAGTAAATCAATTTTTGTTAACATTCACTTTTACGTAATAAAATTTAAGTAATTACATATTTTTTTTATTCGTTCCCATATCAATATTTTTAAAATAAAATGATTTTTTCTTCCTCCTGTAAAACACACTTTTTGTAGATAGGACATATTGCCTGCTCACCGTCGATATTGATTAAAGAAGGTTTAATAAAATATTTTATTCACTCAACCATAATGATTTTGGTTTGCTTTCCAGCACAAAAGTACATCTAATAAAATACCAATAATAATCATAATATGTTTGGCGCTGTTGAGAAAATAGACTTTCCACCTGATTGATTTGAAAAATTTTCCACCTCTCAAAATTAATTTCATATTAATTAAAATGAAAAATTAATTCATACGGAGTTGTTTATGCGTATACCGTAGGTATATACTTTCTACGATTATTACTCACATTGAACTTGAGACTAGATGGTCTGTCCACTGCAAGAATCTGAAAGAAGGGGTCTTTTAATTTCGTGTTACGTCACGCTTAGTTGAGAAGGAATTACTTCTTGAGTGACTTTCAATTTCGTCAAAACATTCTTGTTGATTGGTTGTCGATTAGTGTGAGATCAAGTGGTACTAAGTAATTGTTATGTAAGAAGAAAATAATCAAAATGGTAAAGTTATTTATTTTATACTAAATAAAATATAATAGTTCCCCTAACTGTATTTTTTAACTAGAAGTCGATAACGTCATCTTCTTTTTTCACATTTATGTTAAACATTTTACTTTTATGATCTTAATTTTAATCTGCTGTTAATTTCAGCTATATTAAAGAACAAGTTTTAAAAAGCAAACTTTTCGTAAACAAATACGGTTTTTGGCACTTTCGGTTGGTAATAATTTTGTTCAGGGGGGCGCCGATTCAAGATTACAAACAATACATAGATACTTACCAAAAGCTTATTTCTTAATATGAAACTCAATCCTTCTGTTTTTATCGGAGATCACATTTTAGTTCTTCTTCTTCTTTTTATGCAGACATGACTCGGTCTGTTTTTCAATGCGTCTCCTGCAAGTTGTCTCGTTTTCGTGGTCTTCCTACTGATCAATTTCCTATTGGGGAATCGTCTCTTTCTGTCTTTACTATTCTATTTGTTATCATTCGGCTTCTATTTCTTACTCAGTTCTCGATGGTCTCCACCTTGCATCTTCGTCGTATATCTGTACTTCTGACTTTGTCCCATAGTATACCTTCAATTTTTGTGTTTTCTTCTCTGCTGTTTCTAACATCCCTTTTGTCAGGTTGTGTTTCTGCCGCGTATGTCATTATTGGTCTGATGACTGTTTTGTAAATTCTGCCTTTCATTTTTTTCCCGATATTTTTATTTCTCCAGGATGCCTGCGGAGCCTTGCTCTATTCACTTAATCTTCCACTTCAGTTTCGAGCTTTCCGTAGCTAGATAATGTGATGTCTAGATATTTAAATTCCATCACTTGTTCTATTATCTGACTTTTCAGCTCCAATTTACATCTTAGTAAATTGTCTGTTGCAATAAGTGGATAACGTCCTTTAATTTAACCCGGTCAAATGCCTTCTTAAGGTCCACAAAACAGACATGTCGGTTTGTTGTATTCTAATGATTTCTTTTGCTATTGCCTTATTATAAATATAGCGTCGGTGCATGATCTTCTCGTTGTTATAATTTTCTTCAGTTTATTTGCTATCACTTTGATTGTTATTGTGTATTGTGTCAAATAAATTAATGCCTCTGTAATTTTTCGGGTCCCAATTTGTCTTCCTTTTTGAAGAAAGGTATTAGGATGCTTGATCTTCATTTTTAAGGAATTCCTATTTGGTCAGATATGGTCCTCCGTATTTTAAGAATTCGTTCGGTATTCTGTCCTCTCCTGGTGATTTTTTATTTTTTAATTACCTTAATGCTTTCTTCACCTCTTCCTCCTTAATATTTATTTCTTCGTTTGTCGTCACCTCTGGTGTTGATGGTTCATTCTCATCACCTTTATCAAATTGGGATCGAAAGTAGTCTAGCCATGTTTTCTTCTGAATGTGTTGCGTTTTTATTAGTTAGTTCATCTCTTTTCTTTGTCCTCTAATCATTTGTCTCCATTTTTCTTTCTGTGTTCCGTAGAAGTCGTTTTCCATCTCTTTTGAGAAGCTCTCTAGTGTTCCCTTTTTATTTGTCTAAGTAAAGTATTCTTTTCATTTCTGATTCGTTTATAGTGGTTATATCTCTGTTGTGTTTATTGTGTTCTGTATTGTAAAAAGGCTTTTATTTCTTCACGTTTTGTTTTTACCTCCTCTCTAAACCATGGTATTTTCTTTTTTGATATGTTAGTGTTCGTTATTTTCCCCTCTCCAAGTGATTCTGATGTTGCGTTAATTAATTCTGTTATTTTTGAGTTTTTCCCAGTTTCCTCGATGTTATCGTTTTCTAATATTTCATTTGAAGTGATCTTCTCTGATATTCTTTTTCTGTATGAGTATTTCGTGGATTCCGTATTTAGTCCTTCGACTTTGATTTTTGTTTTTGTTGGGGCAGCTCATGGACATATAAACACAGATGGACTTAGTTATTTACATAAAATTGTGAAGTAAAAATTATTTGAATAGGTCACATTCTGAGCACCTTCAACTGTTGTCACGTTTTGTTTTAAAATTTCTTATTCGCGAGCAACTGAAAATATTACTTCGTATTTTATACTCTACAGGTGCTAGCAAACCAAAATAATAATTTATTGGTTATATTAATATATTTAATTGTAATCAAAATATCATGTGTGCACATAGTGTGCATTTTCATTTAATAATAACGTATAATAAGTATCAATCAATTATTTTATATGTAGAAGCACTGAAAACTGTTTATAAATGGCAACGGTTGTTTACATTTCCCTGTCTTATGGATCTACGTCAAACTTCAAATGCTGTTAAATGTTTGTTTACTTTTAACAGTAAATAAGGAAAAAGTTATTTTTCGATATTTTGGCTGTATTTTGAGTGATATTTGTGAAAAGTGAAATAAAATAAACGAAATATTTACATCCCGATCTCTCATTTCATTTGTAAGTACTTACAATTTACATTATTTAAGATGAGGAAATGAGGAAGTGTGTTTGTTTACATTTTAATAGGCGTACCATTGGGTTTATTCATGTGCATTAATGTATTGAATAAGATATGAGTTCATGAAATTAGTAGACATTTATAAATTTTAAGTAGACATCATCTGATTAAAAAAGATCTGTTTAGTACCTTTTTAATTTAATATTTCTTATGGATACAAATAAATTAGTGAAATGAATAAAAGCCATTTATTTTTCTATGTAGGTTTCCAAATAATATTGACGATCGAACTATTTGAGTAGCAAATTAAGGAGAAAACATAAAGATTTTTTATTGTAGCATTATTTTGATACTATTAAAAAATTAACTTGAATTCAAATATATTTAAGTAATTGTATTAATTTTAAAGCAAATAAAATTGTATTTTAATTTTTCTATAAAGACGTGATTTGTTAATAGTTAAACTCTCGTTTTTTATTAAATTCTTTGAACGTGTTTTTATACATTATTACTACTTCCAATTTTTAAAATCTGAATAATTACCTGCGAGTACAAATTCAAGCACGCTTATGCTCATTGCGGATGCATCACATTCTATCGAAGCTTCAAAACATTGTGTGTTAAAGGTATCTTATTGCTGTGTCCATCTATGTTTATACGTCCATGGGGCAGCTATATTGGCTCTGAAGTATTGTTCTGAAGCTATTTTCTTGTGGCATTGTAAATTAATTACTATTTATAACTGGGAATAAGCCACAATTAAAGATAAAAATACGTTTATTGACGTTTCAATTTCCAATTCGGAAATCCGAATTGGAAATTGAAACGTCAATAAACGTATTTTTATCTTTAATTGTGGCTTATTCCCAGTTATAAATAGTAATTGGCTCTGAAGTATTTCAGAATGATTATTTTGCAGAATACTAGACTATGTTCAGTAGTCACAAAGTCAGAAATTTCTCAAACTAAAGTTTTTTCATAAACAACAAGGCAAGTATTTCTTCCGACATTATTATCCTTAGAAATGTCTTGATCAATTTCAAAGTAGAGAAACATCTTTCAGTTTCTGCACTTGTCATTGGCGTCTTTATTAAAAATCAAAACTGTACTTATTTTACAAATTGTTAAATCCAAACTATACGACACCACTTAATCTAAAGTATGTAAGAAACCCATTTCATTTTTGTTTTCTTGTGTCATTTCTGGCCGTCCTATTTCTGTCCTTTCTAGGAAAATATTGTAAACTTCAATTTCAGGGCATATTTTTCAACCATTGGAAATGCATTGCAGAAGATATAAGTGTTTTCTAAAGATTTGAATTCTGAACATTATAAAAAGTTCCTTACAATCTTCATAATTTTACTTTTTTAAAACACTTTGTACCAAATGAATAATGACCTTAAAAACCAAACGATCAATTCGTTAAAATTAAAAGGTCGATAGCCCAACATCACCTTGGCTTTCCGGATTAGGCTAGTTTCAGTATTAACTCCTATTGAGAATTTAGCATTTCCTCGGATAATTTGGGCATGGTGTTAGCTAAACCATACATTAATAGCATTATGGAAACGAGTTTTCAACTTGATCCTTAAAATCTTCCTGCCTATCAGGGGAAAATTCCAATTAACATAAAAAAATTGAAGGCTTTTACAATACATTCCAGATAATCACCAGCCATTCTACAACATGATCTGTGCATCGTCTACTACCAATGCCGAAGTATGTTAATTCTTTTTTTTTTCTAAAATTACTGAAGCAGTTTAATGTTTCTAATAAATATTTATATTATATTGACAATTCGTACTTTTATTACCTGTTCATTTTGAAAACGGGTCATCTCTTTTGTAAAAAAATTCGGTTTCTAGGTTATTTAAAATTAAAAAATATCTTTTTATAATATTCCTCGGATTGCATAGTAAATCATAAAACCAAAAAATACATAAAACTACTTAAGTTCTTAATAGTTATGAAGATAAGAAGTTTTTTACCTCTCCTGTGAAATTTAAAAAAGTGGAGGTGGCCCCTTTTCAAAATTACGGATTCAATTAATGGAAACGATACTATATTAGTGAGCACCTACCCATACTTTCTGAATATATCTACTAGGCTTTTTTAAATCACATAATTATGTTTTAATTGTTAGCAACATGTTATTATGTTTAATATTATTCTATTAAAACGTTCATACACGCGAACAAAACGAACACGTAAAATTAAAGCTTAATACGTAGTAACTTAAATAGAAATTCTGAACTTGAGGACACTTTCACTAACGATACTTATTATTAAGTTTTGTCGCGTTTACCGTAATAATTATTTACATGATGGTCAGAAAATTGTATGAAAGGTGATACGAAAGAAACTACAAGTAAACGAAATTATACAAGGCACATGAATGCAGAAGGCAGTTTGTGCAACATTCCCTACGACGGCATATTACATATTAAACTCCTACAAAATATTTCTACCTACCCGCTACCTACCCTGTAGGTAGGATCTCCTTTCGGATAGTTCTATCAGGGGAAGTGAATCAATACCTACCTTCCGCAGATTCCAGGTGTTTCCTGACCCGGGAAACTAGAACCTGGTAAGGGTTCCTTGTCCAGGGCCACGGATGAAGTCCACAACGGTGTCCAGGGCAGAGGAGAAGGTCTTCACAATGGTCTGGAGAGCGGAGGTGGCAGCCCAATGGTTTTAGGGATTGTATAAAACTAGCACTGGAAAGTGGCAGCTGGCTGATCCAACACTAACAACAGGCAGACTGAAATGGCTGTGAATTAGACAGCATGTGGCGTGGTGACATTCACAGAAGCGGCACATGTACAGCGGTGTAGAAGGCAACGGAAAACCACTACACTAATATTTCTCCAGCAAAATTACATAATGCTCATGGAACCTAAAACAACGGCCCTCAGTCCCGGGCACCTCTTAAATGAGGAGAGGGTGCTAAGAATCCCCCGGAGGAAAACAAAAAGATTAGGCACATGGAATGTGAGAAGTCTATATGAAGCGGGAAAGGCCGCAAATTTTAATTCACGAAATGGAAAGACTTGATATTGATATACTGGGATGCAGTGAGGTAAGATATACTGTAAATACAGGTACCTGTGTGATGGGCAACTATACAGTATTCTATGCTGGAGATGAAGGCACTCAAAATAAAAACGATGTAGCAATAATTACATCTAATGAAATTGCAAAATTAGTTTCTGGATTACTACCATTATCAAATAGAATAATGCTAATAAAAATAGACAGCAAACCAGTCAATATGAATATTATCCAGATATATGTCCCAATAGTCAAAGCACAGAAGAAGAAATAGAACAATTTGACGAAGACCTAAACAAAACTTTACTGCAGACAAAGAAGCATGAAACCAACATAATATTCGGAGACTTTAACGCCAAGACTGGAAAAGGCAGAGAAGATGACACGGTGGGGGAGTTTAGCCTCGGAATAAGAAATGAGAGGGAAGACAGACTGCTTCAGTTCTGTAAAGAAAATCAGGACAGTATAATGAACAGCTTTTTCAAGTAACCACCCAGACGTCTCTACACGTGGAAATCTCCAGCAGATGGAATAGAAGGACGCATCATAAGAAATCAAATCGATTACATAATGATCAACAAAAAATCCAAAAACGCAGTAAAAGCATGCAAGACATACCCCGGAGCTGACATCCCCACCGGCCGCAATCTTTTTCTTGCAACAATTAGGATAGAATTTAAAAGAACAAAAAAAATAAGCAAATAATAGCTATTAACCCAGATAAGCTTAAAGAAGAATCCACTAGTAATAAAATACGGGAAGAAATACATAGACACTTGAGTAACAGAACAGTACAGTCGACACAAACTCCCGAGGAAGACTGGCACTATATTGAGAAAACACTTACAAGAGTAACAGAAGACTACCTCAAACAAGATACACGAAAAAAGAACAAACCATGGATGACAGAAGAAATTCTAAACATGATGGACGAAAGAAGAAAATACAGAGGTAAAAATGAAACAACATACAAGCAAATACACAAGAATATCAGAATAAAGATCAAACAAGCCAAAGAAACCTGGCTAAGTGAAAGATGCCAAGAAATTGAAGAGTTGGAACAAAGACATGATACTTTCAATCTACATAAAAAAGTAAAAGAAGCCGCTGAAATATTTAGACAAACTCCTACGTCTTTCATCGAAGATAAACATGGGAACCCGCTACTGAACATAGAAGATCAAATAGGTAGATGGCGAGAATACGTGGAAGAGATGTTTCAAGACTAAGAGAGGACGAACATTTACATGCAGGAGGCATCGACTGGACCTTATATCACAAAGCAAGAAATTATCAAAGCGGCAAATCAGATAAAGAACGGAAAAGCTGTTAAGGAAGATAATATCCCAATTGAAGGATCATTTCAAACCTCTACCAAGAACAAAAGGCTAAAATCAGAATAAAAAGCGAAACATCTGAAAAAATCAATATCGAGAAGGGAGTTAGAGAGGGATGTGTCCTATCACCTTTGCTGTTCAATGTTTACTCTGAGAAGATATTTCAGAAAGCTTTGGAAGGCACCTCGGATGGTATAATTATAAACGGGCAATGTATAAATAACCTACGATATGCTGATAACACTGTCATACTGGCAGATAATCCTGAAGCCCTGCAACGCTTAATGGACCGAGTAACGACAGCCTGTAGAGAATTTGGAATGAAATTGAATACAAAGAAGACAAAAACGATGGTCATCAGCAAGCACCAAAACAGAAGGGTGAAGGTCAATGTCGTCGGAACAGATCTGGAAAGAGAACAGCGTACCTTGGAAGTAATCTTGATGAAAACTGGGACCACTCACTAGAGATAAGAATACGGCTGGAAAAGGCACGTACAATGTTTTACAAAATGCAAAAAGTTCTATGCAACCGCCAGCTGGGCATCTCATTGAGAAATAGAATAATTAAGTGCTACGTTTTCTCCACCTTGCTTTATGGTGTTGAAGCCTGGACAATGACAGAAGCAACACAAAAAAGAATCCAAGCATTCGAACTCTGGTGTTACCGTAAAATGCTCAGAATATCCTACATGAGCCATACGACAAATGCGGAAGTCTTGCGGAGGATGAATAAGGAAAGAGAGCTTATGCTTATAATAAAAGAACGAAAAACACAATATTTTGGTCACATCATAAGAAATCAAAAGTATGAACTGCTCCAACTTATAATCGAAGGCAAAGTCAATAGCAAAAGAGGACCAGGAAGAAGACGCAACTCTTGGCTTAAAAACCTACGGCAATGGACGAACATGACCTCCATAGAACTATTCAGGGCTGCTACAAATAAGATTAAATGGTCAAATGTAATGGTCAACGTGCTTAAGGATAAGGCACCGTAAGAAGAACAAAATGATAAAAATAACGACATATTATACTAAAAGTTTATGCTACAATGTAGAAGTGCCATTAACAAACTTTATCAAGATTAAATCACGAACTAGAAATCTGAAGATTTCTAATTAACGAAACCAAAATCCAGATTTTAGCTTTAATATGTGCCTTCTAAGAATTGCGAGGCAAACAGAGGTTGATAAAGGTGTAATTAGAGCAAATGGGGAATCTAAAATTGCATTCTACAACATATCTCCTCAACTAAGCAAAAATCCTAGACGAATTAGTTTCTCGTACTCATAAAGACTCTCGTACTCATATCGAAATAAAACAAAGACAGTTAAGATTTGATTTCACTTATAGTGCCTCTGTATATTCGTTTATACGTATTTCATCCTAAAAGGAATCTTCGGAGAGACTATTCACAGAAGCTCTGAATGTGAAAACAATCTTTCCTGTCGAAAAGGAAGCAACGATAAAATGGTTTCGAAATGGACGCAAATCTGTTATTAAATCACGAACTAGAAATCGGAAGATTTCTAATTGAGAGCTTTAGAGCTTCTGTGAATAGTCACTCCGAAGATTTGTTATAGGATGAAATACGTATAAGCAAATATAGAGAGCACTATATCTAAAATCAAATCTTAACTGTCTTTCCTTTTTATCAAAATTGTTAAATAAAAAAAATTAATTACAAATTAATGCGGGCAAAACTTTTAAAAACAATAAAATAATAATAAAATAAAAAAACCCAAAATATAAAATAATACAAGTCGTAACTAAATTCTACAGCGAATACAAAGCCCTGAATATACCAGAAGTTCTTCCGAAAGAAGTAGGATCCATAATTACAAAAATGAAAAGTGGTAAAACACTTGGAATAGATGGTACAACAGTGGAACTGCTTAAACACATTGGAAAAAAAAAACCTGGAGCATCTTAGCAGGCATATTTGCGAACTCAAATCAAGATCAAAATGTATACTAGACAACTCGAATACAACAAACATAATTTACATTTATAAAAAAGGCAGTAAAAACCAGGGGCGGCTCGTGATAGTACAAGATGGTGAGGCACACTACACTTAAGGAAAATTATTATTATTATTATGGTTAGCTTCTCTTTACTCCAGTCATACCAGGCTAAGGAGGCATTGCTCGCGCCAGCAAACAATGACTTGGTGTGAGAAGGACTTCTGAAGATACGCGCGCGAATCAACAAAAGTCATCCTCACCTCACAGCTCTCCTAAGCCCTTCTCCACCCTCCCTTATGTGCACTGAAGGTGCAACATAAGGGCTGACTGCTTTTTGAAAAAGTCCGAGCTGTATTTATGAGCACCATGTGTAATAGGGTGCTCATAAATGTAACTTAAATCATACCCACGGTTCCGTTAAGCGACTTACTCCCGTTTATCATGAAATCTCATATCGTGAGATAAAAGCGAACGAAAAACGAGGGAGCTGTAATCCTCGAGCCTGCACCTTGATTAGCGGCCAAGTTGTAGCCTCAAGGATCTAGGTGGCCTCTCCCGTGGCCTTTTTTTTATTTTTATACCTTTTTTGTGAATTTTTTATTATTTTATATTTTTTTTTGAATTTTTATATTTTTTATTAATTTTTTTGGGATTTTTATATTTTTTCGGGGGTTAGTAGGTATTTTTTATCTGGGAGATTTGTTAGTAAGTGTTATAAATGGCGACTGCTAATCTAGTGCCATCTTCTTCACGCTCTCACATATCCCTTCAGTTGAAGCTTCGGTCTAGCATATCTCCATTGATCGTTCTCGTCGTAAGATGTTAGCCGGAAGGTCGATTTTGTGACATCATAACGTGAGGCCGTTTACGTTAAATAAACTTAAACAAAGGGTTAAATTTTGTTTTTTGGTTTTTTATTTCACGATTTTTAAAAATTATAATTATTTTAGAAAAACTTCAAAAAATATAAATTCTAAAAGGAAAACTGAGTTCTAAAATTTAAAGTTTTTTATAAATTAAAGGAATTCTGCGAGACTTCTATTCTGCAAAATGATCTATTACATCGTCTGTAAAAACGTTCTCATCCTGTGATTTTATAAATTATTTTTCAATTGAGATTTTTGCCATATTACTCAATCGTGTCTGTCCAGTTGTATTTCTGATGTAATTTTTAATCCTTTTTAGCGCGGAGAAACTTCTTTCTGCAGAAGTTTTAAATCATAATCATGAAAAAAAGTTAACATTTCATAAGGGCTTGCGCAATTTTCTATTATATCATTCCCGTACATAGCGGATAATTCACTTTTTAGTTGATTTATATCAAGAATATTATACTGCGTTGTCAAGTTTTTTAATAGATCATGAGGAAATTCTTTAGCAAAAATGGGAAATTTTGATATATTCAACAGATCAAAGAAATGTAATTTTTCAACGTCGCAAAACCTAACCTCTATTTGGGTTAATATAATGTCAAGAATTTCAAAAAAATTTGCCTTAATTGTTGAGTTTTATCAGTCATTTCAACTCCTTACGACGACGTTTCGAGTGTAACGCAGCGGTATCCAGTTTTTCATAAATTGTATCAAAATAAGTACTGTTACTCCTAAATTCACGTATTTTACTTAGGGTATTTTGCAGTAAATTTCTGGTCTTAACAATGTCTGTATTTCTATTTTGTAGAATGGAAAAAACAGTATCAGTTTGATGAAAAATCAACGAAAAAATTTCTAAAAAAAATATGTTCTGAGGATCTTTTAAAAAAGCTTTTAAACCTACTGCTTCTCTTATTGTTTTGTCATCAAAATCGCGACTATTAATAATAAAATCAAAGGTCTCAAGTAATTTATCCTTATTATTATTAACTGTGAGAACTGCGCGTGAAGTAAAATTCCAGCGAGTTGCTACATTAGAAGGTATACGATTTCCTCCAATGTGTTCTAACACTTGGGTACGCTTTGTAGATTTAGAAAAATATGAAGAAAAACCGGATAAGGTTGAGAAAAAAACTTTAACTGGTTGAATTGAACTGCATGCGTTACTTAAAACTAAATTAAATACATGTGCATAGCAATGAATGAACATGGCTTGAGGCGCTATAGATTTAATTTTTGCCTATAGACCATTCACTTCTCCCGACATTACAGAAGCTCCATCGTATGTCTGAGCCACTAATTTACTATGCAAGTTGAACTTTCGAAATTTGGTAGATAAAAATAACGGATAGTTGTCAATGGCAGCTTATATCAGTAGTCTCATCCACCTGCCAGGAAAAGAATAATGATTTTGAAATTTCTTCCTCAATTTTTTTATTTATAACAAAAGCAATTGAATCGATTAATTCATTTTGTATGGTTTTAGATGTCCCAGAAAAAACTGATCTAGAGTCATTATCATGTTCTAAAAATGTTTTTAAATTAGTGTCAAATTTACTAACAAGAACAACTAGCTCTTTGAAATTCCCTTGATTTAAAGATTCATTAGATTCATCATGCCCCCTAAACGGTAACTCTTGCATACAGAGGTGTAACGTAATATCTATAAGGCTTTTTAAAATTTGCCGATTTTCTTTAACCCTAGCATTGAAATTTTCAATATTTATTTTACGCGAATTGTCTAGTGCTGTGGCGATATTTTGCTTTTGTTTTCTCAAGAGTAAGCTTGCAATTCGATGTAATATGTTGAGAACTTTTATTGTGTAACAATAGACTCCGAGACAAATTTTTCAAATCAGTATAACCACTTTTGAACCAAACTTTGTCGCTAGTATTATCTGTGGCAAATAAAATGCATGGCCAACAAAACAATTTATTTAATGTTATACTACCCGTAAGCCAGTCAAACTTTTCGTACCATGCATTTTGAAATCCCCGATTTGGTTTTCCGACGCCACCGATAGAAACAAGATGTTTACTTAAATCTGGAATAGGTCGTTTTACTACTTTAACTATATATAATTTATCTTCATATGATTGACTTGAAAAATTCTGCTGATTGACTAAAAAATTTACGAGATTACAAGTAGTACGAATATTTACATTTACCTGGGAAAGTTGTGACGAAGTGCTCGGTGCTAAATCCATTTTTCACTAAAACCGAAAATCCTGCAGACAAAAACAAACCCACCAAAATTATTAAAAAAACTTAATTAGAATTGCACTTATTATATAACATGTAACCTTACTGTTTTTTTAATGAAAAACAACACGAGATACGTCAAACGTGATCCTGCCGCACCAACAGGTCAACAGGAAGTAATTTAACTACTACTTACTACAACAATTTTGCAGAAATGTTCCAAAATGTACCAATGTTGCCAATCTGGTAAATGCATATAGAAAAAAAATATTTTTTGTTAAATCGGAAAAAAATAGAACAATATGTATAGTACCATCTACTAAAGGAAAATACTCCAATGTTACAATTTTCAAATAAAAATCTATGTTTTATTTAAAATGTACTTTTATACCCCGAGGGAAAAAATGTAGCGAATTGGGTACCTTTGTACCCAAACGGCAACGCTGCTAATTAAAAGAACTACACCAAACGAGAGCGGCATGCCTCTCCTGTTCGGTGAAATAGTGGGCAGAAAATAAATAAATCATGTTGAATTTCGCTACATAATATGATGTCTAATATGCCAGACAGAGCAATGCCGTGAGGCTTGCCTCGGCTATAATTTTTAAAGAGAGAATGAGATGCACAGATGATATACTAGCTGCTGGCGCGGAGAATGGAGCCGTTGTTTATTTAATATTTTGTGGTTTAAGCTTGTCCCTTGTCCGGCCCGTAGATTATGAAGAAATATACAAAGATAAGACATCAGGGGTGTACATATTTTAATTTTTTATCATAATGAAAATAAAGTTATTTAGAAAATTCCAAAAAGTTAAATTGTAGTTAAAGAACGTAAATAGTCGATTGATACTGGTGAGGCACTGCCTCACCTGCCTCATAGGACCAGCCGCCCCTGGTAAAAACTACAGACCTATCAGTCTACTACCAATCATATACAAGATATTTACAAAGATCATCAAAAATAGATTAACAAGTGCATTAGATTTTGCACATCTAAGTGAGCAAGCTGGCTTCAAAAGTGGATCGAGTACACTTAATCACCACCAAATTCTGATTTTATATATTTGTTATTTAAAAAAACATAAATAATGTATCCTCTATACGTTATTGACTTACTAACACTGGCAATTTCCTTTTAATAACTTCCTCGTTTATTATGGGTAACCAGACATTCTACCGAGGAATTTGCGGCACAATTGGTCTGTTTTAGCATAATTAGATCCGCTTCTTTGATTTGACTCTTTTTACCATCCGTTTCTTTTAGGACAATATTTGAATCATTCCATTGAACCCTATGTTCATTATCCCATGCGTTTTACATATCTGAGATCTATCAAATTCTCTATTATTAATATAAAGTTGATGTTTATTTATTCTAACATTTAATGGCCTTGATGTTTCACCTAAATAAAACTGATCGCAATGAACAAGAAAGGACAAAGAATTGTATTTATAAAATACCTTGTGAATGCGATCAGTTTTATTTAGGTGAAACATCAAGGCCATTAAATGTTAGAATAAGTAAACATCAATTTTATATTAATAATAGAAAATTTGAAGAATTTGATAGATCTCAAATATGTAAAACGCATGGGATAATGAACATAGGGTTCAATGGAATGATTCAAATATGGTCCTAAAAGAAACGGATGGTAAAAAGAGTCAAATCAAAGAAGCGGCTCTAATTATGCTAAAAGAGACCAATTGTGTTGCAAATTCCTCGCAATTCCTAGCAAATGTCGGTGAAACTACATAAAAACGCGGATCATATCCCAAACGGCAGAATAGACCGACAGGGTGAAACTGTATCGCCTAAACTGTTACCGCCGTACTATAATATGTTTGTAAAAATTTTAACTGGGAAGGGAAAGGCCTGAACACTGACGGTAGAAGATTAACTAATTTGAAATTAACAGACGACATAGTTTTGTTCTCGGACAACTTCAAGGAGATATGTACAATGCTACATGAACTTCAGTTAGTGGGTGCCAGTGTGGGTATTAAAAAAAATATCTCCAACACAAAATTCATGACAAACCTAGTACCTAGCAGAAATAACAATATTGGAGACAACGAAGAAGAGTTGGTGGAAAAATACATATACCTTGGACACGAAATAAAGATCACAAGAGACAACCAAACATGCGAACTACGAAGAAGAATAAATCTAGCATGGACAGCCTATGGAAAACTTAAAAACAGCTTTAAAAGCGATATATCAATTTCTTTAAAACGTAAAACATTTGACCAATGTGTGTTGCCTTTGATGACCTATGGTGCCGAAACTATCACATTGACTGACAACTGTTAAAAAGCTTCAAATACCTCAGAGGACAATGGAAAGGTCAATGCTGAGTATAACGCTTAAGTCTTTATGTCTAACTCGGACACAGGGTTAGACATAAAGACTTAAGATGAAGAACAAGAGTTAGCGATGTAATTTCCCGAATTGTCACGCTGAAATGGAACTGGCCCGGACACGTCGCCAGAATCAGTGATGAAAGGTGGATGAACAGATTGCTTGAGTTGAGTTCGAGGTTAGACAAAAGAAGTAGAGGAAGATCCCCTACTCATTGGACTGACGATCTTAAGAAAATGTCAAGAAATTTGATGAAAAATGCTTAAGATAGAGCACAATTGACAAAAATGAGGGAGGCGTATGTCCAGAAGTGGAACCAAAGGGCTGGATGATGATGATAATGATCTTTAAATGTACTAAATAGAATGTAAGTTACCAATACTCGTTTGAAAGGTATTTAAAAACTTTAATCCACTTGTTGCTACAATGTTTTTTCTCATATGGTTAACATTTGACACAATTGAAAATTATAAAATTTTGTAACTTTTTCTTTCGTTCTTTTTGACCTATAAAATAAAACTTTTTATAAATTATTTCTTCAAAAAGTTAGCATTATAGCAAAAAAAGAATTATATATATATATATATATATATATATATATATATATATATATATATATAACACTGTTTTTGATGGGTTGGAGTCAATAAAAGGGCTATTTGTTGACTATTTTTTACTCGAGTTTTCAATTGTGATTACAATTTTTATCAAGAGCTTCTAAAAAATACAAAATGTCTTACAAAGTTGAACTAGAAATAAAAAATTTTTTGTTAACTCACCAAATAAAATTAGTTTTTTATATAGAACTACTGCTTACATAATAAATACAAAAAATATTAATAAAAAAATGCCTTATTCTAATAAATGTTTCTCTGAAAAATTTAGATGAAGTTTCTTAAGAAAAAATTGAATTTATAAACAAAAATAGAATAGCTACAACCAGCCTAAAATGACATAAATACTAACTTAAAAATTTTTATTTTTGACATATTGTCAAAAATAAAAATTTTGTTTAAAAAATTCTTCTTTGTTAAGTAACAAAAAAGAAGAAGATTTATTCACCATTGATAGATGCCCGAAAAAATGTAACAAATACATGGAAAATTCAAAATGTGATATTTTACTGACTGCATAAAATAAAAAGGTCAGAAATTCAATATTTAAGCAAAATTTATAATTATATAATTTCTATTTAATTTATGCAGTCAGTAAAATATCACATTTTGAATTTTCCATGTATTTGGTACATTTTTTCGGGCATCTATCAATGGTGAATAAATCTTCTTCTTTTTTGTTACTTAACAAAGAAGAATTTTTTAAACAAAATTTTATTTTTGACAATATGTCAAAAATAAAAATTTTTAAGTTAGTATTTATGTCATTTTAGGCTGGTTGTAGCTATTCTATTTTTGTTTATAAATTCAATTTTTTCTTAAGAAACTTCATCTAAATTTTTCAGAGAAACATTTATTAGAATAAGGCATTTTTTTATTAATATTTTTTGTATTTATTATGTAAGCAGTAGTTTTATATAAAAAACTAATTTTATTTCGTGAGTTAACAAAAAATTTTTTATTTCTAGTTCAACTTTGTAAGACATTTTGTATTTTTTAGAAGCTCTTGATAAAAATTGTAATCACAATTGAAAGCTCGAGTAAAAAATAGTCAACAAATAGCCCCTTTTATTGACTCCAACCCATCAAAAACAGTGTTATATTTTTTCCAAACGAGTCACAAGTACTTCTTTTTTCTTACTCTTATATATATATATATATATATATATATATATATATATATATATATATATATAATATATATATATATATATATATATATATATATATATATATATATATATATATATATATATATATATATATATATATATATATATATATATATATAATATATATATATATATATATATATATATATATGTATATACATATATATATATATATATATATATATATATATATATATATATATATATAAGGTAGTCCAAAATTTTTTGACTAGTTTGGAAAAAATATGTAAATACTTTTTTCTTTTTGGGTGTGGCAGTCAATAAAAAATAGAGCTTTGCTAAGGCGTACTATTTATTCTGAAATCCGAGCTTTCGGTGGTTATTTGCCACCTTTATCAAGGTCTACAATGAAAATTACTGTGTTATAAAATTAGGCTGATGTAATATAAAAGTTATAAAAACTTACCAGAAAGTAAGATTCATAGCATATAAAACACAACGTTAAATAACATAATGTGATCTGAATTACTGAAGGCATTAAAAATTTTAAAAACTTTAAAATAACTTAAAAATTAAAGAACATGTTACAAAGTTTAAAAAGTAAAAAATAAGACGACATGTTTGACAAAAAACAGTCGTCTTCGCAGGTTTGAATTCAGTCACATCTCACGAACAGAAAGAGGTAGTAGGAGGAACTATTGTTGTTTAAATAGTTCGATGTAACTACAAAAAACAAACTTTCAAACTGATGTCTAACAAAATGCCGTTTGTGATTTTAAGTACTACCAACCATGTTACCAACTTAGAATTGAGAGGGAAATTTAAAAAAAGGTTTATTATGTCAAACAATAAAAAGAAAATAGTATTTAGTAAGTAGGTTTAGAAAAAACAAACAACCAAAACAAAATGAACATCTGAATAATAACTGAAGTTAATCATGATAATTATAACAATTAATAACGGAATTTAAGAAACATGAAAAACTCTGAGATGCAGAAAACCCTAGTCAAAAGTCAAAATAAAATTGTAAATTTTGCTAAGATTCTGGATCTCAGATCTTTTATTCAGATTGTTGTTATCACTCTTGCTGATATGTACCATTTCTAAGAATGTTCTCTTAAATTTATTTTTCTCTCTGGCTAATATTTTTATATTGTTGAAATCTATCTATGGTCGGTCTAGATCGATAGTGTGTTCTGCCAAAGCACAAGTGGGTTTATTAAGTCTACAGTCACTCTTATGAGAAATTATACGACTAGACAGATTTCTTCCAGTTTCACCAATGTACGTGGATGGACATTCAGTACATTGAATGCAATAAACAACATCTCTTGACTCTAAAGTAGTTAGGGGTTGTTTTATTTTGCTATATAGCTGACTTATGGTTTTGATGTTCTTGTTAGCTATTTTGATGTTCTTAAATTCTTGAAAAATTTTAGTAAGTTCTACGGTTAGTTTTGGAATATACGGAAGGGCATAAAAATACACACTTGTTTGAGAAGAAATGTTTTGTGCTGAGGGCACTGATTGAGAATTAGTGAGAATGTTATTTCTGTTAACAAATGGAACATTAAAAATTAATTTATTAATCAGTCTTAGAGGATATGAATTTTCAACAAAAATATTCCGTAAGAGGTTAAGATCATGTTGGAGATAATCTGGATGTGATAACCTTTTGACACGTTCTTTCATTGCTAGGACTAGGTTGGTTTTCATTCTAGGAGGATGATGGGAATGGTAGCTTATGAATCTATTTATAATAGATTCATAATAGATTCATAATAGATATAATTTACCTCTCAATTCTAAGTTGGTAACATGGTTGGTAGTACTTAAAATCACAAACGGCATTTTGTTAGACATCAGTTTGAAAGTTTGTTTTTTGTAGTTACATCGAACTATTTAAACAACAATAGTTCCTCCTACTACCTCTTTCTGTTCGTGAGATGTGACTGAATTCAAACCTGCGAAGACGACTGTTTTTTGTCAAACATGTCGTCTTATTTTTTACTTTTTAAACTTTGTAACATGTTCTTTAATTTTTAAGTTATTTTAAAGTTTTCAAAATTTTTAATGCCTTCAGTAATTCAGATCACATTATGTTATTTAACGTTGTGTTTTATATGCTATGAATCTTACTTTCTGGTAAGTTTTTATAACTTTTATATTACATCAGCCTAATTTTATAACACAGTAATTTTCATTGTAGACCTTGATAAAGGTGGCAAATAACTACCGAAAGCTCGGATTTCAGAATAAATAGTACGCCTTAGCAAAGCTCTATTTCTTATTGACTACCACACCCAAAAAGAAAAAAGTATTTACATATATATATATATATATATATATATATATATATATATATATATATATATAAAAGAATGAGAGTTAAAGCTTTCTACTGGGCTCAAAGATATAGCTCTTCAAATATAGTGTAACTTTTAAGCTTAGATTAATAAAAGTTTCAAACATTGTAATAAAACCAAATATTTTTATAACCTAGATACAATTATACCATGAATAATTAATTATTTGATACACGTATTAGATAAGAACCGACTTGTAAATTCTTTTATGCGTAAGAACTTCCTTGTTCGTCACAGATGTGATGAAAATATTTGTAGAAATATACCTTCACCGCCTCGGAATAAATTTAAAAATGCCTGTGTTGCATGTTTAACATGGAAAATAGTGTTCAGTAAATATCTACACTTTTGAAAAATTATTTTGTAGTAATATAGTAGGGTCCCCATTCAGTAACCGACACATTGAGAATTTCAAGCATGCTGAATTAAAAATCGGGATGACTGTTTGAAAACAATTTAAAAAAATAGTTCCATTTTATTAAACTTTTATATTATCTAGATATCTGTGTTAAAGATATTTCATCTATCATCTATTTAAAGTCATTCAGCCAGTTTCAATAGATTCTTTAATATTCCAGCCGTCAAAGACTTGACCCCTAAAAATCATAAGAACAAGCTGAATTTTGCAGCGAATATTAATTTTGGGACCCCAAGAAAGATGCAAAAAAATTTACCACTTTTATCTTCAGGCTTTCCCCCAAAACCCGCCTTGCAGGGGGGTAAAAACGTAAAAAAATCGATTTACCAAGAATCTGTACACCATAGAAACAATGTGTCAGATTAAAAATGTAGCTGAGATAATTTTAAACAAAAATGTTTTTTATGTAGAATGAACCATTCTCTTAGAAACAACGGTTGAAGCGATCGTCGATTCTTCATGTCAGTTACGCGTGCGAGATCAATGTTCAATAAAATTTGTATCAGCTGGACGGTAAAAATTCGATATCTTTTGATCCAAATGTCCTATCGACAAAAATCAACATGCATTTTAAAGACAAAAAGTGCAGCTTTCGTATGCAGTTTTTGTATTTGGCCGAGAATAAACTCAGTTTTTATAAAAGTGTTAAATACATTAACGTGGCGCGATTTTTGAGATTTTTTACGACTCTCGTGAGATCAATAAAATTGATCACTTCATTGACCAGCTGTAGTAATCTTTTTATTTTAGAGATCAATCTTTAAAACCTATGACATGAAATTTCAGTTTTGATTGGTGGTAAAAAATATGAGGAATTTGAAATATGAATAAAAAATGCAGAATTTAATGCTTTACATTACAAATGATCAGACGTCACGGAAAATGCATCTAAGAAGACTGTTTTTTGTCAAATTATACCATGTTAAAGGCTTTATGGAAATCTACAAAAGCCAGAACGAGTGGTCGATTGTATTTGATAATCTTTTCTATTACCGTTTTATTGCTCGGTAGATGATCATGTTTTTTCTCGAGACAATTCGTTAATATTCCTGTAAGGAGTTTATATATATACCCGGTATTTAGGCGGCACACACCCTTTCGGTAGGGATCTATGGAGGAGTATCACCGAGCCGCAAACCCTTATCTCTTGCCGTACTGGTCCACCATATAGGAGTTTGTATAGGTGGCTAAAAAGATTTATAGGTCTGTAGTTTTCTAATTAATGTGGATCTTTTATTTTTGTACAATAGAATTACCTCAGCACTGTGCCAATTATCGGGTATATTACTGTCGAAAAGGCACATGTTAAAATGGTTTTTATTTTCTTAAGTAGGCAAGTGCCTCCCATTTTGATTGCATCAGTAACTACACAATCTACGCCTGGATATTTGTTATTCTTAGCTTTGCTTAGCACTAGTTTTATTTCGTCTATTGTGATTTCCGGTAGTAGTTCTGATCCTTGGTTGACAATGCCCTTTCCTTTGTTAATATTTTTGGTGTATATAATTATACTTGATATATAATTATACTTGCTCTTCTCTACTATTTGATTTGTCTTGGCTTGTGTACAGCAATTTGTAAAAGTCTTCAACTATTTTAAGGGTTTCTCTCTGTTGGTTGTAAGATGACCATTTCTATCTTTAATCTTTATCATCTGCCTTGTCTTCGTTCTTAAGCGGCAGTTTCACATAGCAGTTCACTGTTATCGCAGCGACTATTAGGTAAGCGTGGCTTGACTGTCACCCGTTCTTTATTGTAAATCACACCACTTCGAGCGCAGTGGATTGTTATAAGAATTACTGCGATAAGTAGAAATAATTCTAGTTTTGCTATCGCACTAACTTATTTATAAAATAAAAATGGCGAAATCTGTAAAACGCATTGCGTTTTCGGACAAAAAAACGTTTTTATTAATCGAATTATACCGCCAACATGAGTGCTTATGGAATATAAAATCACCATTTTACAAGAATAATGTGAAGAGAAAGGATGCAATTGCAAAAATTGCGGAAAAGTTGGGTATAGATAAAGAAACCGTAACAAAGAAGATAGCTTCCATAAGAGCAACGTAGGTTCCTAGTTATAATATTCATCCCACCGATGATCATTTTTCCCAGGGTAAATATGCAGCAGCACTTTATGCATGGCGTTCCACCAGGAACTTTGGGAGTAACACATAAATATGGCTGGATGCAGATTGATTTATTCACTAAATGGTTTGATCACTTCCTCATCCACACTCAAGCCTCTAAAGAGAATCCAGCATTACTTATATTCGATGGACACAAAACCCACACTCAAAATATTGCCGATATAGAAAATGTGAGGGAGAATGGTGTGACAATTTTATGTTTACCTCCATACTGCAGTCACCAAATGTAGCCGCTCGATGTTTCGTTTATGGCACCTCTAAGTACCTTTTATACTGCACAATTGGAAGTTTGGCTAAGGCAAAATCCAGGTAAGTGTGTAACTCTACCTCAAATTGGTTCATTATTTGACCATGCTTATCTACAAGCTTCGTGCTGAGTATACGACTACACGAAGACACAGAAAAATTCAGCTTAGGTCGAGGAGTTAGACAAGGAGACAATATTTCACCAAAATTGTTCACGGCAGCTCTAGAGTCAATATTTAAGGGTACTCAATGGCGAGATATGGGCATCAATATAGATGGAGAAAGATTAAATCACCTAAGGTTTTCAGATGATGTTGTATTAATAGCAGATAACTTACAAGATACGGTTTCTATGATGCATTCGCTTAAAAGTCTGTCTGAAAGAGCAGGATTAAAGATAAACTTTGAGAAAACTAAAATTTTAACAAATCTCGTAATGAGTGGAAATATAACTATTGACAATAATACCATACAACAAACAGACACTTACAAATATCTGGGACACGAAATCAAAATAAGCAGAGACAATCAAACACATGAAATACAGAGGCGAATAGGTCTAACATGGGCAGCATTTGGCAAATTAAGCCATATTCTAAAAAGTTCAATTCCCATGTGTCTCAAGCGAAAGGTTTATAACCAATGTGTATTACCTGTACAAACTTATGGAGCAGAGACATTAACACTCACGCAAAAATCTGCGAATAAACTTAGAGTTACACAACGAGCCATGGAACGTGCAATGCTGAACGTGAGCCTTCGAGACCACATAACAAACCAACAAATTAGGCGAAGATCAGGAGTTCAAGACGTCATCGAAAGAACCACGACGCTTAAGTGGAACTGGGCAGGGCACTTAGCCAGAACACAAGATGGACGGTGGACAAGACGTATTATGGAATGGAGGCCCAGAAATTATAAAAGAAGCCGAGGACGACCACCGACTAGATGGACCGATGACATTAAACGTGTAGCGGGAAACTGGCTACAAGCGGCCCAGTGTAGAGAACACTGGAAAGAACTGAGGGAGGCCTATGTCCAGCAGTGGACGCGATTGGCTGATTGATGATGATGATCTACAAGCTTCAACACCGTTGAACGCCATAAATGGGTTCAAGTAGACCGGAATTTGTCCAGTAGACCGTACTGTCTTCAAAGATAGCATGTTTGCAGCTTCTCTGCTTACAGAGAGACCATTAACTGAGTCTAATGAAGACGATGGCGCAGTATTATCGGAAGAGCCCCCAGAA
Source organism: Diabrotica balteata (assembly GCA_918026665.1). Classification (NCBI taxonomy): domain Eukaryota; kingdom Metazoa; phylum Arthropoda; class Insecta; order Coleoptera; family Chrysomelidae; genus Diabrotica; species Diabrotica balteata. The sequence continues at coordinate 126,441,735 of OU898280.1, read as the reverse complement.
CGCACAGATTCTATTGAAATTTCTATGGAAGTTACGCCAGTGGAACAAATCGGGCAGCCACTGGGTTCAATCGAATCCGAGGAAAATGATTTTCCAGTTGAAGACGATATTAGACCATTCACTATCAAAATTCACCACTATATTTCTCCTCAAAAAATTGCCTCCTACCCAAAGATGGCAGATAAGGTAGCTTCGAAAAAAATAAGGAAGGCGAAGAAAGGTAAAGCGGCTATTCTCACAAGTACCCCTTACAAAGAAGAATTAGAGAAGTCTTTCAAAGAGCAAGAAGGGAAAAATAAAAGAGTGAGCGATAAAAAATTAATGCTAATACAAAAATTAAATCTCTTCAAAGCAGTAGCCGAAATAAACAGTCTTCAGAAATAAACATTACGAATAAAAACAAGTCAATGCAGTTGGATAATATTGAAGTTACAAGAGGGAAAAGGAAGAAGTATATGAAGAAGGAAAGTAGCAGTAGTGAATCCGAAACTGAAGAAGTCAACGTCGCATGTTTATATTGCAGCAACAATTTCTTAGAAGACAGGCCCGGCGAGGGTTGGATAAGATGCTCTGTTTGCTATAAATGGGCGCATGACGCTTGCGCCGGTGCCGAGGATGACGAGGACACATTTGTATGTGATGTGTGCAAATAATGTCTAATATCTTTTGTTTCAGTTCTTTTTATAAAGATTAACTTTAATCATTTGTGCAAAATTCTTATCCCGTTTTACTTCTATGTTATTTCCCGTTTTACCAACACTTATAGGTAAAAAGGGAAACTGTGCATCTGTTTGAATATAAATTTTTTCTGACTACGTTTTTCAGAATTATTTATGTTTGATAACAATGTTTTACATAATTGACTAATAAGAGACAAACACCATAATTGAGTCTTATTTGACTTTATACTTGTGCTTCAGAAAATTTCAAAAGAAAAGTATCCCGTCTTAGGCCCACTTTCCCTACATATTGCTTACAATTTTGTTTATTGTTTATTGCAATTTTTATGCAATTTAATTGGTCAGAAGAAAGTAGCTATATTTAAAGGCTGTATCTTCGAATCTAAAGCCAACGAACTACAAAAATAAATAAAGAAATATCCAAAGGTGTTAGACAAGACACTCGAAAATACAATTAATGACAAATAAAACATGCCATTGAGAACAATAAAAGTATGAAAGTATTGAAAAAAAGACTAAAGCGGCAGTTTCACATAGCAGTTCACTGTTATCGCAGTGACTTTTAGCGGTGGGGATATATCTACTGCGATGGGTTTTACTGTTATCTACTGATTCACTATTCCTATGTTCAAATGAAACAGTCAGTTTTTGAAGACGGCGCCGAATAAAAAAATAGTTGTAGCTCGTGTAACTACTTATTTATTATTATTGAAGAAAAAATTATTATTGAAAAAAAGTACCCTTTAGACGGCAAGCATGTAGCTATGTGCGCACCTGCGAATGAGTGATCTTACTACTACAACCACAAAGGATTCCACATTCTGGTTCTTTTGGCACTGGTGGATGCCACTTCACTTATGTTGACTGTGGTGGAAATGGAAGAATTTCTGATGGAGGAGTATATAGAGACAGCTCATTATAATGCCGTTGTTAATGGTAATATTTCCTTACAAATTCCTCCACCTGAACCTTTATCGAAAAAGACGACACCTATACCTTATTGCATTATTCGTAATGATGCTTTTGCACTCAGCCACAATTTAATGAAGCAGTATCCAAGATCAACAAATTTGTCCATAAAGCAAAAAATTTTTAATTATAGATTATGTAGAGCACGTAGAGTTGTAGAGAACGCATTTCGTATCCTTTGTAGAAGATTTCGTATATTTACAACGGCGATAGATGTTAATTTATGCATCGTAGAATTTATAATAGTGTGTTGATGTGTATTACATAATTACTACGTCCAGAGACTCTTGTAAATTTTGAAAATAGAACAATAATGAACGTGTTACCAAATATTGGTTACGAGGGAGGAAATTTTTCAAAAAATTTTGCTAGGCAGATCCGAGACGAGTTTGCAGATTATTTTGTTAATGAAGGAGATATAGACTTTCAATGGACGAATATATAATTTTTATATGTCAGTGTATCAAAAACATGTAATTAAAAAATATCAAATAAAAAAGAACATTCCTGTGTTAGTTTCGTTTCCAAATTAGAAATAGTTTTTCGAGTAATTATAACACTTTTTAAAAATTTCATACGTTCAAACCATGGCACTGTTGGACAGTAAATATCATCTGTGCTCGTTGCTGTTCGTTCGCTATCATGGATTTTCTTTTTTTCTAATAGATAGGAAGTTTCACTTCACCCTGACCGCTGTACATTAGCCAAACATGTCCATTCTACTGGTCATCTCATGAACTATACTAACACTACAATTCTCCACCGTGAGAACAATAAATCTAAAAGAGAGTTCATTGAAATGTCTTATATTTTCCTTAACGATTTCTCCATCAATGTTAAGAGTAACATTAAGAATCTAAGCGATATATACCACTTCTTACTTAAATCAAATACCAAGAACAATACAACATCACAGATAACTAACTTGACTGATATATCCATTAACAACTAACCTACTTAATAATAATTTTCATTAACTAAAAAATATAAGATACCCTTGCTTTTTTTTTTATATATATAAGATATTATTATAATAATACATGAACAATATAATATAATTAAAAAATAATTTTAATTAAGAAAACCTAAAATATTTCCCCAAACTGGGATTCAACTTTATTCGGTTTTACCAATGAACCTTAACGACATAAAGATTCAAAACAACTACTTGAATTGTCGGCACATGCGTTCTGATTCTGAACAGAACCTTACATTTAAACTTTCTAACAATCAAAAATTTAGTTATTGCCGACATTTGAAAGAATTACTTTCTTTTAAATGTAGTTACATTGGGTTTTTTGATTAACCTTGGGTAAAACTTTGCGTTTTAAGTTCAAAGCTACCATACATTTCCACCGTTAAAAAAAACTTTTATTGCACATAGTAACAAAAAACACCACCATGTTGTTACTAGCTAAGTTTTCTAACATCCTAACTCAATAATTTTAAGTTACGGTAAGATCAAATGTTTTTTAATGAATAATATATGGTAGCTAATTATAATTTATTCTCTTTCAGCCCTGAAGAAGCCAAATTAATTCTCTTTGGCGAAAACGTTCGGCGAAACAATTGATACTCATTAGAGTCTTTCTTGCAGATTTCCCCAATATTTAAGAGTTTACTATATATATAATAAGATGATATTTTATCAATTAAAACTTGTTTGTCATTTTCATCATTTGCTGTGCTAACAGCAAATGATGAAAAAGCAGCTACTCAAAGAGATAATTTGTTTAGTTAATTTTGTAAATAATTATGCCGACTAGGTTAGGTTAGGTTATCTCTTCACCACATATGTAATTAAAAAACTTTTTTTCAGCCAAAAATGCATGCACGTTTAATATTTGTTGCTGTCTGTACACTAATACCATCAGTTTTACCAATCAGGAATATTTTTACAAACTACCACCAAGAACTAGTATACCCATCTAAAGATTTGTTTGAAAGTTCTCTATCTTTAGATTTTCCACTCAGTTTAAACTTAAAGAAACCGAGTATTGAGATACCAAAGTTCGCTTTTTTTGAGTCGCCAAAAATTAATGGTAAGTTGGTAAAATTTATATTCGCTTTTAAATGTACGTAAACTTTTGAAGTTTGTAGATTATTTATGCATGCTATCAGTTCGTTTATGCAAGGTGTGATAAAAGTAGCGGGACGGTCGAATATGTCGCGAATTAAACATCTGATCAAAAAACTGTAAAATACGTGTTTTATAAAAATCTATAGAATGACACTATTCGTGGATTTCAAAGCCGCATATGACTTAGTCAACAGACAAAAACTTCTACAGGCTATGATGGAATTTCAAATGCCGCTTCATCTTGTTCAACTAACGGAACTTACACTCACATGCGTAGAAAGTGTAGTCAGAATCCAAAACTGACTTTTCAAGCGACCCTGTCCATTGTCGAATATTGCGCAGCCATGACATTTTTTTACGTCCGAGACCTCTCCTACCCTCTATTTTCCCTTCGAGAATCAGTTGCTGAAAAGTGTATCGTTCTCCTCGTATAATGTGCCCCAAGTATGCAGTCTTCTTACTTTAACCTATTTACATAATTAACCTAATTAACCTTGCACTAGAAAAAGTAATTCAAGAGGGCCATATTAATACGAATGGCACCATCTTTAATAAATCTGTACAAGTGGACGGATATGCAGATGACTTAGACATTATTGCTAGGTCCACGGAATCTCTGTTCGAAGCATTTCGATCATTAACCCTTATCCGGACACTTATTTTTTCTGGCGTAGTAGGACAAAGTGTGTCCGTCGGACATACAGTAACAATATTATGGTATTTCATATTATAATTAATAAAATATGTATCAATTCTTTTTAATTTTTATTTTTAGCTAATAAAGTAATAATTAGTGAGCGCTCGATCTATAAAAATTTAAAAACAATGCAAATCTTTAACATTTTATTTTTTTCTTAGGCAACTAATACACTCACGTTTTACACTGCTCTCTTCGTTGCAAACTTTTTGCTGCAACTTTGATAATTTTGTGTTTGTGTACTTGATTTTTTTGTTGGACATAAGTAACATCTTCTTTTCTGGGATCTGGTTGATTTAGACAGTCCTACGTTCGATCTGCGCACAATACGGGGCTTTATAAGTTGTTCTGCTGTTTCGATTATGAATAGATGTTATTTTTTTGTATCTTTTTATATTCCAGTTTGGATGCAGGTTGATCCAAATAACATAAGATGCTAGACAGCATACATCTGACATATTCATAACATATGCGAAAGTCCAACGGTTTGTTCTACGTTTGCACATGCACCACCAACTGGTCGAGAAAGTCAACTCCAGCATTTGTTTTATTATAGTCGAGAATAATCTATTTTTTATAGTTCATCTCCTCTCTAATTTCATTCGAGTAATACACTGTTGACAACACTATGACACTTTTCATAGGCTTAGGCAAGTATGATACCAATGTTGCCTTTTTTGTAAAACGAAATGTAAAAGACAATGGCTCCTTGTTTTTACATGGTTGAAACTCAGAAAGAATAAACTTTTAATTTTTTTACCTGTGCCAATAATTGTAAAAACAATTAGATAGCACATTATAAACCATATCTAAGTCCGTAATATAGTTATCAAATATTACGTTCCTGATGATTTGGTATTAAGATTTGCTTAGTGATTCTACCACTTTACGCCCGAAACCAGTATCTACTTGGTTACCTTTTTTGCCGAGATATGGAATTGCGTGTAGAGGATAAAAAGTTTCTGAGTCACATGCCCACCATATTTTAATTCCATACTTATCGGATTTTGGAGAAATATACTGTTTGAACGGGCATCTTACACGATAAGGAATCAACTGCTCGTCGATTGTTATATTTCGTCCTGGTAAATAATGCTTTTTTAAATTTCCTAGGACTAGATCCCATATATCCCGTATAGCAGCCAGTTTGCCTTTTTAACGTTTCTCGGATCTTGTTGTTTGGTGGTCGAAAAGAATAAAACGCAAAAGCTCTTTAAACCGATTTATACCCATAGCGCCTCGACAAATCTGTGATCCATTCACTGAATTCCACAAAACTTCATAACTTGAATAGTTTGATTTTAGATGCGCGGCGGTGAACATGAGACCAAAGAAAGCATACATTTTAATTCCGTCACAGGACTTCCATGGTTTATTTTGCAATACACGATAAGCCTCTAGAGTCTAGATTGATGTAACGGACAATGTCATCCACAATATTTTTAGTCAAATATAAGCGAAATGTATCTTTTGGTTCTTCAATGCGTGTTCCAGGTAAAAGTTGAACTCTGTGTAGTGGTCTTTTTACTAAATTTTGAATTCGTGTTCGTCCAGTCGAAAAGGTTTTGATGACCACTTAGTTTTATCTTTAGCAACTTAAAGTTCTGGTTGAATGTTTCTGATGCGTTCTTCAAGAGCTGAAATTTTATCATAAAGTAAACTCGTCTTAATCTATGTTTTATTTTATACTTACATGGATTTTCCTCTGAAATTTGTTCATCCTCCTCTTCACTAGCTTCTGACAAATGATCATCATCTGATTCAGATTCGTCGTGGAAATCCTTTTCGCAGTATTTGTCATCATCAAAATCAGACAAGTTCTCAATTAAATATTCAAGCTCCATTAAGGTTCATTTTCTTTTGCTCATATTTACCTACTACTTTATAATTTAGTAAATGTATTAATGTGAATACTAAAAAGAGAAGATTTTTCCATGTACGGATTAAACACCAGTAAAATAAATTGAAAAACTTATCCGAAACTTCAGGATTACAAAAATAGAAAAATATCAAACAAAGCAAAAAAGTAAACTGCACTCTAGGCTAGCAAAAATGCAACTGAATTACTAGTCAGACTAGTCACAGCTTGTTTAGTACTTCACGTGACCGACAGTCGATAAATATTGATGACGTAACCGCATCGAAAAACAAATTGTGTCCGACGGACACACACTGTCCGGTTACGTCAGTAAAAATAATTTTATTTTTTTATATTTAATTTTGATTAATTCAAAATATTTAGTTGTTGGCTCCAATTCGTTTACTTTAAAGTCAACAAAGTCCTAATTTTTGAGGTAATAATATACTGTGGTTTTTAAATATACAGTAACATATCTGTAAATGTGTTCGGTGGACACACCTTTTCCGGATAAGGGTTAAGGGCGTCTGCACTGAGAATGGGACTAAAAATAAACGCACAGAAAACCAATTATGTATTGTACTAGATCAGACAACCAGATATCTAGACTATTAATTGATGATCTCTAACTGGAAGACAAACAGCGACCTGGGCTCGCTGCTGACCAAAGACAACAATGTCTGCGAATAAATTAAAAGAAGAATAGTGCTTGCCAATAAGTGCTATTATGGCTTGAGAAAACAGCTGGCCCCAAAACTACCCAGAAAAATTAAAATTACCATATATAAAACACTAATAAGGCCAGTGTGAACATACGGGTCAGAAACGTGGTCACTTACACAGAACGACCAAGAACTGCTTAGACGTTTCGAGAGAAAAATTCTAAGGAAAATATATGGAGAAGTCCGAGAACAGGGTTTATGGCGTAGGCGCTACAACTTTGAATTATACAGAAGTTTTGGAGAGCTGACGTTGTAAAATTTATTAAATTAGCACGCCTTCGATGGATAGAACATTAAAGGCAAGATGAAGAGTCAACAATCAAAAGGAAGACCAAAACTTAGGTTTGAAGATAACATAGAGGATGATCTAAAATCCATCGGAGTTGCCCAGAGACAGTGGCGAATGGAAGATTGTTCTGAAGAAGGCTTTGGCTCATGACGAGCTGTAATGCCACTGATGATGATGATAGAATGACACTAAATACGACCACTAGCCACACCCTCTAGAGAGGGGAGTGACAACTTTGAAATCTTAAACGGCTGCATTGTTTTATTGGACATTAGGATTCCTCATAAAAATAATAAGTAACTAAAAAACATTTTTTTTAAATTGTTGTTTGTTGCCGTAATGATCGAAAAAAAAACGATTTAACGTGATACTCTGGGAAAATTATGAAAACGGTTCAATATCTCGAGAATACATTTGAAATGAAAATGAAAAACGAAAAAAATGTGTTTAATACTTTTCAAAAATCTATCAAATGGCGCTAAATACGACCCCTCACCACCATACAGAAAAACAATCACAGAAAAACATATACAGATTAGAATCCTTCAAACTAATTTTTCTGGTACTGAATATAGTATTTTAAGAATGTTTGCAAAGTCGTATTTGGTGTCATTCGACATATTTTTTTTATTTTTATTGAGTTAATGCCTCGACAACTAAGATCATTGGCATGGTACAGTCAGGTACCTAGTGTAGTATGTGTGTGTAGAGTAATTGTCTTGATACTTAGCAAAGTCGACATCATTGTCTTTGCTAAGAGACGCTAATTGTATCCGAACGTCAGCGGTCCCTCCGGTGAGTACCGATCGCACAGGGATAGAAATTATTTTCATTTATTAATTTTTAATAAACGAAAATTTTTCCACCCAGATGTGATTCGAACTCACGACCTTTAGGTTTAAAGGTAGGCGCTCTTACCACTGAGCCACAGAGGGGGTTGACATATTTTCAAAAAATATTAAACACGTGTTTTTTGGTTTTTCATTTAGAAATTTATTTTATTTGAAAGTGTAAATTAACGTTAAATACGGCCATACCGTGTAATTTTCAGTGTCATCTAATTGCAAGAAAATTTGGATTTAGGTTCTACTTACCGTCCACTTTACTTTTGCTCTTGTGCCGTTGGTTGTTTTGGACTTTTTGTTTTTTAGGTATTAAAACTTCCCCAATTAGAAAAAAATGATATTGATAATTGTAAATTAAAGCGGTTAGTTGATTCAACTTATCTTTAAATGAAGTGAATGAATGTAAATTAACATTACACAACAGAATTTAAGATTTTATTATAGTTTAACTCCTAAATCTCACCCCTTAGAATAGTTATAATTAAAACAATGTCATTGAATAGCTTGTCATCACTAATTTTCATGGAAATTTGTATTTAGCTTATATATTCCCTCCATTTCAAAATTGGACCTGTGCCGTTGGTTGATTTTTATTTTTTAAGGGGAAAACTACCCATATTAATACAAAATCATCATCTTCTTCTTCTAATTATATAGACATGGCTCCGTATGTTTTTCAATGTGCCTTCAGTAAGTTGTCGATCCATCGTTTTCGAGGTCTTCCTACTGATCGTTTTCCTATTGTTGAACTGTCTCTTGCCGTCTTTACTACTTTATTTGTTATCATTCGGCTTATATGACCGTTCCATTCTACTCTTCTATTTCTTATCAGTTCTTGATGTTCTCTACCTTGCATCTACCTCGTATATCTGTACTTCTAGCTCTGTCCCATAGTATCTTATCATCAATTTTTCTGTTTTAATCTCTACTGTATGCATTTTCGTACTTTTCTCTGATTTCTTTGGCAATAATTCTAATGAAGCAGTATTCACTGCCTCAACCAGCTCTGGAGGAGTCCCAGGAATGGAAATTTCATCATCACTTATCATTTTACTTTCGAGAACACCAGCAATTAAATTTATAAGCGTCAAGTTTGACAATTCAACCTCAATACGTTTCCATAGTAACCCAAGTAATTTTATTAGGAATTTCAAAGCACCATTTATTTGGGAATAAAATTATCGCGTTTTTTTTTAAATCAATCAATATCTGTCGAATTTTAAACGATTTGCGGAAAAAATAGTATGTTTACCTCGTAGGAAAAGCCACATTCCTGACTCTGTGTTGCTAATCTTCACAGTCGTCCAGAAATGTTAAGCTTTTCCTACCCGGTAAACAATGTACTATTAAATTAATATTTTTAAATCCTTATTTTTGAAAGGGTTATAGTTGAAAGGGTCTGAACGAGTCACTAATCACGAGAGTATTCAAAGTTTGAACGGCCATATGTCAAAAACAAAAAACCAAAAGGTTCAGAAAAGCAAACCCTATATTTTTGTACTGTTCGAGATTGTCGTATCACTTATACTTTTTAAGTTATTTTGAAAAAAAAAAAAGCCATTTAAAAAAAATATTTTAAAACAAGATTTTTTTAAAAATTGACACTTTGGACCGGTCAAACTTACAGATCATATAAACAATATATAAATAAAGTAAACTGTGAAGCGGTAACGAATAATTTGATTTGGGGTGCTAAATAGGAGGCGATTTTAACGATTTTTTTTACCAAAAAAGGGAACAAATTTATTTTGAGCGAAGATAAAGCGATTAAGCTTAAGGTTAAAGAGCTATAAATGATGGTATTTAGACGTATTCAATAAAAATGGCTGAAGGCGCCAGCTTTTAGAATTTTTTTTTAATAAGAGCATATCCCACAAAATATACAGGGTGGTCCTTAAGTAATTGTACAAAAATAGATTCTACACTTTAAAATATTAGGATTTAAGTCAACTTGTCTACATAAAATATTTAAAAAAAAACAGGGTGTTAAAGTTAAAGTTTAAAATTTTATTTTACTCTATAACATTCATGTTTGTGGACATTTATGTATATAAGTTTATAACTAGTTTAGTTTTTATATCCCACAACATATCCCACATAAGTGGCATAAAAGAGGTTAAAAAATATTAAAGGTACATTCTTTCAACTAAAAAAAGTATACCTGTTAATAACTTCAAAACTCAACAGTTTTCGAGATAATCTCATTTTACAAACCAGTTGTCTAACTCAGATTTAACCCAATTACCCAGACAACAAAGAAAAAATAGACAAAAATATAAATACTTTTGCATCTTAACATAAAATTCCTTGACCTAAAGTTAATAATTTCCGAAATGCTTAATAATACTTCCGAAAAAATAGTGGACACTAATATTTTTTAATAACAGTAGGATAATTAATAAAATGTTATAGGTTTTCACCTAAAACATTTTACGTTTTATATTAAATAAAGTCATAATAATTATATAGCATATAATTATAAAATAATAAAAAAATAATAATAAAATAAATGCCATAATTAACTACCAAAATAAAAATCAAATTAAAAAATAGTTAAACTAAATAACATTAAACTGTTTGTCAAAGTACGTGTTCGATATGTCTACTACCATTTTCTTCAACGCATTTATCAATACGTTCTATAAAAGATCGTCTCATGTTAAATAGCATCATTATTTAAAAAAACTGCTGCAGTATTTATTTCTTCCCAATGCGACTGATTATGGCATTCTTCTAGACACGTCGTTCCTTTACACCCTACATACCAAAATCGAGCGGATTAATCTGGGATACGTGGTGCCAAGAAAAATGCCTAGATGTATGTAAACAGTAAATAGTTCTTACCATTTAAATTAGGAGGTAACTCACATGGACATAACAAATGATTACTAATGATTCCACATCATACGTTTATTTTAAATTAATGTTGGAAATGCATTTCTTTCTTAACATAAGAATTTTTAGTGTCCCAGTAATGATTAGTGCTTAAGTTAAAAACACCATGGTGTGTAAATGTATTTAGGGATGTTTTGTCCCTAAATAATATTCGATCAATGAAGGAGTAGTCAGGATTTTGCCTGTTTCGAATATCATTTGCAAATCTGCATCTTAAAGTTAAATCTGCTATCAATAGGTTTTGCACAGGTGTAAAATGAAAATTTTACTCCTACTACAACGTACCCATACTTCATCATCTTGTTCAGGCATAATAATTTTCGGTCGGCCCAAGTTGTCAGGTTTAGGACGAAATTAACCACTTCCGCCTAAATTCTTAAATAGATGTTTAAGGTTTGGTGATTAAAAGGCAGCCTGTTTAGGTATCTTCTTAAATATTTCCTTTTCGCTGCACGCTGATTAAAATATTGCTGACAATAAATTGCTATCATAACTCTCATATCAATATTAAGAAAATTATTGCGCCTCAGCATTTTATGATTTTCTAATAAACCAAAATAAACTAAATATTACAAAAGTCACTAATTAATCGAAACAAGACTTATTTGTAGTTGTCAAAAGCTTTCGTGACATCAGCCCACTAGGTAGGTATATTTCGATTTCCCGTAATGCAATAAATAGGATTGCGGTTTTTTTTAATGATTATATCAAAACTGGCTTCAAATAAAACATTTAGCAGACGTAACAAAGCATTTTGTAGTGTTACATAACCATCTTCTAGCTATTTTTATAAAAATAAACTATTAATTATGTTTATTCACAGGTATTCAGTGTTTTAAGCCACAAAAGTATTATATCTAAGAATTATTATGCCACATTTGGAAAATGCGATTATTCCGAAAACTATTAGTTTTGATGTCATTAACAGAGCGTAATATGTCATGTAATTTATAGTGTGGATTGAATTATTTTAGGGCCTCCTATGCTTCCACTGTTTACTCCAAATACGTTCGATCAAAGACCTGAGACTGTTGGACAAATCGAAGAATACAAAAAAGCTTTAGCAGAAGAAGCCGAAGAAAAATTAAAGGAACAACAAGAAAATGTAATTCCTTCGACATTTAGAAAATTTTCCGAGTTTGGCAGTTCCGATTTGACTACAAAATCCACTCATTATGTAGATGTTAAATCTGACGCTTATACATATAAGTATAGAATTTAGTATTTAAGAAATTCCTTTATTAATAATTTATTATGTTTACATTGTTGTTATTTTATATTGTCATTGAATAAATTTATATTTTATTGACTTAGTGTGTACGTATGTATAAAATTTTATTGGTTTATTATTTTTAAAAATAATTCACCTCCTTTGCTGATCTAGTGAACCAATTTTATCACCTTAACCAATATCACCGCACTTATATCACATGTTACGCAATATTAGTGGTATGTAACTGTAAGAGATCAAAATATGTATAAAATAGTTAAACTAGTTCAAAGTCCATATTTAAATTGTCTAATATTCTTTATAACTGATAGTTTAAAATTGTATGTTTGCAATAGCTCTCATTTATTATGTAGAAGGAGATGAGTTAAATCTTAAATGATTTGATTCTAATATGGTTTTAATGGTCTGGACTTTGCTTTAAATTTTTGTATAATACATAACATTTTTTGTTCAATTTGTTTGGTATAAATATATAATCCGAGTTGTAGATGAATTACCATAAAACAAGATGGCAAATACTCAGACTTGATAGAAGTTATATCATGAACTTGAACACCAGCCTAAATAAATTCGAGTTCGAGTGTAAAATCTGGTATGTGTCAAAATATCATTTTTAATAAAACCAAGTTTACATTTTAGTTTAAATTACCAAAACAGTAACAACTAATTACAATATTATACCTAAACAATCAATGCACAAAGATGGATATTTTTTAACGTGAGTTTTGATGATTTTTGTAGATATAGCCTGTACCTACTTACCACATTTTACACTAAGATAGTAGTTCCAGTGTTTAAGTTAAACAATGGTAGTACCTACATATCGCAATGAAAACACACCTAAAAGAATAAATAGGCATGTGTATTAAAAATAATATTTTCTTCTACAAGGAACTGTAATAAGAACGCGAAAAATGCAATTATCATTATATCACTTTTGGCTTCAAATGTTTGTAAAACGAGTGATATTGTATTGATTTTTTAAATTCTCACTTAAGGAGCTTCAAAAGAAATAGGTCGATCTATCTTTTTCAATGAAACAGGTGTAACTGGATCATGGTAAGTATGAAGCCATGAAGCATATAAAACTGATAGATTGTCTGCAGAAAACTCCATTCTTACTAAATTTCTGATACTGAGTGTTGTTGCAGTTGATTGTTGAAAATATTCGTGCAACCTGTTGATTTATTGAAAATCCTGTGCCATCTTATAAACCTGGAATGCTGGTTTGTTCTGTGCCTTCTTCAGAACTTTCTTCCAACTTATATATATATATATATATATATATATATATATATATATATATATATATATATATATATATATATATATATATAGTTCAGCTCAACAGGCCTCAAAGGCCCAAGGCTTCAACGGTTTTCTTCCATTTCTTTCTATCTTGTGCTAAGTTTTTTCCAATCTTGTACCCGCAGCGACTTTTGCCGACTCCAGCCATTTTCTTCGGGGGCGGCCTCTTTTTTTTGTACCAGCCTCCGTGTTTATTAATTCATTGGGAACTCTTCCTTCCTTTATTCTTGCTATATGTCCGAGCCATCTTAATCTTTGAATTTTAGCGAGTCTTATTTTTGGTTGCCCATATTGGATCATAAATAATCTGACAATGGGCCCTTACGTACTTCTTTACCGTGACGAAATCTCTATCAGACGGTATTATTAGGGTGCCTGTCCGGGTATTATAGTTACAGAATACACTTTCTCTTTCATAATCCTTCAAAAGCGAAAGTCCATGGGGTTAAGACCTGGACTTCTGGGTGGCCAAGAAATAGGTGCGTCACGATCCCTTCCAATCCACCGACCAGGATACTGCCTGTACTCTTGTAAATCGTTTGCCAAGAACTGTAAATAATTATCAACATTTATACTGGGCCTATTAGATTGTTATCCACAATTCCTGCCCAAACATTAGCTTTGAAAGTCCTTTGGTGATGAGTCTTTTTTTGGCGTGAGGATTTTCGTCGGCGCAAATGTGCTCGTTATGATGGTTTGTTATTCCACTTCTACTGAAGGTAGCCTCGTTGTAAAAAAAATATTTTTCGAGTGTTTTTCATTAACAACCAATCACAAAATCCAATCCTTTTAGGATAATCTTCAACCAATAACTCTTAAACCGTTGTTAAATAATAGGGTTAAGCAGCTGATCTGTCAAACGCCTTCAAACCGTTACGTGAGGAACATTTAGTTGAGCAGCTATTACCCTTGTACTTGTTCCAGGGACTTCTTCAATCATTTCTAAAATGTCTTCATCAGTTGCATCCATTATTGGACGACCACTATTGCCTGCAACTTACGGTTGGAATGTACCCGTTTCTTGTAAACGACGATCAATGGTCAGAAATAATCGTCTATCGGATGTCGATTGGGGTATTTTACTGCATAACGCCTTGCGGCTACTGTACTATTTCCTTGACATTCACCTACGATATTCCCGATAGTTTATTGAAATCATAATTTAATCTGATCCAACTTACCCAAAGTTAAATGTATATCTGCCATTTCCTGAAATGCGTAGGCCATTGTAATATCAAAATTTTTAATATTAATCTTATTCACACAATAAATGATCTTTAAATTATTGACTATTATTGATGGAACTGTTTGTAATTATTGTATCCATAGAAACTAATTGTAATGTTAGGGCCTACTAGGAAAAATTCATTAAAAAAAATTCAAAATTCATTTGATTTGAACGTACTCAAAAGTTTAGGTGCACACCCCACTTAAAGTTGTTGTGTGCACTTAGATTTTGTTGTTTCTTTTATATAAAAAATGTTTTCAGAACAAGAAAGTAACGTGTTCATTTTTATTACAAAATGTCAAGTACAAGTTTATGAGATAATGCAAAAAAACAATTTTTATTTTGTAACTTCAAAGGGCTGTAACTTTTTTTGTGTACACTTTTCTACTAAGGTAAGTTGAATTTAATCAATTTATTTTTGTCCCCGGAACGCGTGTTTTAATTTATGACATACCTTTTTGAAAGACCCTGTATAGAAGAGGTATTGAAAAACTAAATAACATAAAATGATGTACATAAGTAATACATTTGGACCTTAATTAAATGTTCTCGAAATTAAAAAAAACAAAAAATATTCTTTCATTTCATAAGTTACTTAGCAATAGTATTTTTTTCTTTCAGTTATTGTATAAGAGCAAAGATATATGAGAGACCTACAAATTATTTATCTCAGGTACACAATAAAGTCGCCTTTTATTAATGGGCCAAGGCGGTGAAATTAAACAACTTTTTCTGAATCATATTAAATAATATCATCTGTCTCTATCCATCTGCAATAATTTCCTATTTTTTCCATAACTTTATTTTGAATTTATCTTCTGTTTAGTGAAGTACTTATAGACATAGTAAAAAATCCCACTGCTGGCAATGCTTATATACAACTAAAAGCTCGACTTCTAGACAGATATGACACCAGCTCAGATGAAAAGATCCACAAGTTGATGGGACTCACTCTGGGTGACTTAAAACCATCGAGCAAAAAGACAAAAGAGGGAATGTAATGGTAGTGGGGGCAAACATATTGTTAGACAGGAAGTGCGATCTTTAGAGGCCACATTAAACAAGGAAAGAGAGTCTCACTCCTTGTTTGACATCAAATTTAGTTGGGTAATGTTATTGTTTGTCATAAATGTCACATGAAATATTATTTCTATTGAAGTTTTTTAACAATTGTGTCGCATTTTAGACTATTATCGATAATAAATAATTAAAACTTTCTCGTCTAAGACACATTTTGAAACATATTATATAGCTACTGTTGATAAAAGTGTCAGAAAATTTAAATTTGGCGCATTCGCATTTCCGGATATGTCCGCCATCAGAGGCCACTTTTTTGGTCTCCTTTTCATAAGGATTAGATTCCCTCTTTTGTCTTTTTGCTCGATGCTTAAAACCCACTCAACTACTCCATCGAATGCAAGCCTTGGCCATGGATAGCATTAGTACGCAAGTTCTCAAAAAATTTTGATTGGACCGACTGGAGGTAGGCAATTTGAGAGCCAGTTGTTTCGCCAGCTCAATGGATTACTAGGTGTACAACATATTAAAACCACTGCCTACCACCCACAATCAAACGGATGTATTGAACGTTTCCACCGAACGCTCAAGGCTGCTGTCATCGCCGCGGACACAGTATCGTGGGTTGAAGCCCTCCCTCTGGTCATGCCAAGCCTTTGAAACACTTTCAAATAAGACATTGCTTGTACAGCCTCCGAGTTAGTGTATGGTACCTCAGTGAGTGTCCCTGGACAGCTGCTTGTCCCTAGTGCTGCTACACCCGACGAGCATAGTTTTGTCCAACAACTACGTGAGACCATGGGAGCTTTGCGTCCTGTACCGACGAGCAACCACTCAGCCCGTACTGCCATTGTTCATCCGGATCTACAGACTGCGAGTCATGTGTTTGTATGGACCGATAAAGTGAAGCTTCCTCTTACTCCTCCCTATACTGGCCCGTTTAGAGTGTTAGAACGAAGTGATAAGTTTTTAACTGTGGATGTCTAAAATGTTCCTCAGCGAATTTCCATGGACCGACTCAAACCAGCATGTATTCCAGCGGCCCAACAGGTGCAGGAAGAATATGCATATGCCAACCGTCTGATGAGCAACACAGGTCAATATAGCCGTTCGAAACCAGCAGGTTCCTCACTGGAGGGGAGCCCTGTGGCAGATTGACAGTTAACCTCCAGCCACACATGGGTTGACTGTGCTACCGAAGTGAGGGAACGTCGACGGAGAAAAGAAGAGGAGATCAGAGCCAGCTGATGTCTGTCAGAATACGATCACAGATCACATCCACATCACACTCACATCACACTACGAGGCAACAACGAAAAGAACTCTTACAGTTTTCTTACTTGTTTTTAGTATGTAGTTTATTGTTAATAAATCAATAAAACAGTTTAAAGTGTGCCCACACTACCTTGCTTCCCGCAAACAGGCCACATCTTTGACTTTTAAAAAATATTGCAAGGTTTGTCCCCTTTTTGTCTCCTTGGAGTTTTTTTCGATTTCTTGCTCTTTTGAGAGCTAGAGAAACAACATGACTGTTTATAAATATCTTTTTTCCCCAGGTAATTTTCCAAATTGCTTCAAATATCTGAGGTCTGTCTTATTCTCTAAAAGACAGATATTTTATAGCACCTGTTTCTTTTTTGCATTAACATCTCGGTTTCAGTCATAGCACGAGGTTCCCTTGGTTCGTCATAGTTCCGTTTTCCTTCTCGTTTCTGTTTCCCGTAATCGTTTATTTTTTTGTATTCAAGCCAACCTAACTCGATGGTTGTTCCAACTCGATGAAGCCAACTGACTAGAAGAAGACGAAGATTGTTTACATGACGATTGACATATGTCAGTTACGTTTGCGTTTTGCGTACACGTACTTTATTTGACGTTCCACTTCAAATTAGACTTATAGGGATCAGCATTGTTTCTGCAGCTGTTTTTATTCCATATTTAATAATTAATACAGATCTTTAAGTATGTCACCAAAAGAAAAAGATGATGAAGTAGTAAGTTAGCTCGGTTAATTATCTGAATAAATTATATACTCTATATGTTTCTGTAGGTATCAATAAATAAATGGGATGGAGTAGCCGTCAAAAATGCATTAGACGATGCAGTTAAAGAGGCAAGTTATCAATGAAATTAAACTCTTTGTTTGTTAATATTGTTTTATTCTGTAGGTACTTACAAAGAAATACAATTATGCTGAAAATTTTGCTCTCATGGATGGTAGGTTAGTTATATGTGGTATAGCTGTAGGAGTTGCAATGTTTGCCTTGATTTGGGATTATTTGTACCCATTCCCACAATCTAAGTGAGTATTAAATTTCAAATATCACTATTCTACTTTAGGTACTACTTTATTATATAATTAACTCATTAAGGCCCAAATTATTATTTTTTTTTTATTTCAAAATTATTCTTATACATAATTATCAGTAATCTTGCTTTTAATAAGGAAATATTCATGAAATTAATTTAATTGAGATGCAAGCATTTTGGGAAGATCCATTTTAGCCATCTCTTAACAAAATATAGGTAAGATTTTTTTGTGTGTATGAATAGCTAGCTTAGCATTCTTCAGAAAAAGACTAATTCAGTATTTGTTTTAGTATCATAGGGCATGAAACTTCTGTCTTTCATTAGTCTAAAAGGAAACAGTTAAGTTCTTTTTTCTCTATTAATCTATTCCACTGCTCTGTTGTTTTGACTCATTCACACTAGTCTCTTCCCTTTTTTGATTTAAGAGAAATCTTGGTCATTGAGTAAATATGAGTGGTCTCTTACAGAAAACATGTTTTGTTGTCAAATACTAGGATACCCATTGCTTTTATGATAAAAGCCGCGTTCTAAAAAAAAAAAGATGGACATAGAATAGAAGTCTCAACTGATATAGTCTATGTCCAAAATTGGACATAGAATATACTTACATGGAAGTACATAGGCTAGTTCTGATTAATCCATAATATTAATAATCTAATCATGTTGTAGGTATAGGTATAAATTATCAATAACAGTGTACTTACTCATATATCGTATATTGTCGGCTTTAAGGTTAAACAAACCAGTTTCTGAAATTATTAACAACTGGGCCGTGTTTTTTTAAAAAAGAGGCAGAAAATATTATTACTACTTAAAAAATCGAACAGATGGAACATAAAACAAATAAATTTAACTTAAAATTATGAACTGAAATTAAAACAATTATGAATATTTAAACATGCTTTTCTGAATCTTCCCCTGTTCTCTTTTCGTCATAAGGTAGGTTTTTAAAAAAGTCATGATATTGACATGATATAACTGTTTTGTGGCAAAGAAATTGCAAATGGTCGTATTTCTTTTTGGTTAATGGAATTTGCCTCGTATAGTTTGGTTTCAGTTCAATATCTTCTATATTAATTTGAAGTGTCTTTCTACCCTTTTTGGTCCAGATTATTATTTTTTAATTCAATGTCTTTCAAATTGTATTTAAAAAACACATATTTGGATAGTCTGGCCGGGTTTGTAGAATTCTAATTTGTTCCAGTGAACTTTCTTATTAGATTCATCCTTGTCCCAATTCATGGATGTTTGTCCTAGAAGTTCTTTTAAATCAAATATATTTTCTTGGTCTAATTCAACGACGTTATACGGGTTGTTCCTCTTTGCATTTCTGGCAATTGTGTACCATTGATGAGGAGAATAGACTGGAATATTACGTAATGCTCTTTCAATTACACTATTCTCCCTCATTTTGTGTGTGTGCCCTTGTTCCAGAATGCTATGGCAAATTGTTACCTTATATAATTGAGAAATGTAATGGTATAATGAAAATAAGTATTTATTTCTATTTTGTCTGGCACAATTGTCAGACAAAAGTGAAAACTTATTCGTACCTTGTACAATATTACTCTTTATAAAATTCAAAAGGCAACTACCTATTTTACAAGAGCCTCTCTTGCCTTTGGTTTTCTTACCACATATAATAATTGCATTCCTTATGTCCCAGATTGAAAATAGTAAAGTTATAAGTTGATAATTTTAGCTTATAATATGTTAATCAAACTTCCCACTTTGATACCTGAAGTAGTTGTTGTAAATCTAAAACTGCACAACAAATCTGTTGATTCTCCTCAGCTCTTTTTTTTCTGCATCCTTAAATTCCCTGGCTAAATTCTTGATTTTCAAGTGCAGTTGATACATTTCTTCAGCTGCTAATTTATCTTCACTAGACGATTATTCGAATCCATGACAAATATCGCACAAGTCTTTCCTTTGGCTGAAAGAATGACATATTAAAATCTGAATTAAATCCAGCTCTGTATGTACTTCCCGTTGCTACTTCAGTAATGTTCCTATCGGAACAATATTCCTTATATAAATAATACGTTCTGGAAATGTTAGGAGATGCAGGTAAATACAAACGTGTTGTGTTTTTTCTGCAATAGTGACTTTCAATTGTCTGAAAGGAATTTAAATATTCTCGAACGGATTCTTTGACAGATTCGTTGAGTAAGGAGTTTTTGCAGCCTTTCCTCTTTCCTGTCTTCGGAAATCGTACCAGTGGAACAAGTTTTATTAAGTACAGTTTTAAAAACCTAGGTACTTATAAAAAAAGTATCTAAAAAGAAAATCTTACACACAGGTACTTTGATGTTGCCCTTTATAAAAGAATAATCAAACGTGAATGTTCTACTCTGTTGGTTTGGAGAAGGCGATTCTTCATTTTTCTCTAGAGCAATATTTATATTCCTTCTTTATATTTCTTTTAATTTTTGTTCTTTCTTTATTTTTTCTTTGCGCTAATTTTGAAACGAAATCTCGTTGTCTGTTGACGTCTCCAAGATTCCAGTGACGATCAAATATAGATTGCCTTATTTTTCCAAGAGTTGTATTCCTTTCCGCTATTTCGAGATGTCTTTATTATATTTCTTCTCCAGGAAATCGGGTTTCTTTGCCTTTATGATTGCGTGATTGCCTTATTGAGACTTCTTGATCAGGTTCCTGATCCAATAAAACAACTTTGGGTTCATTTTCCTCGTTATCGGAGCTATTTTAAATCGCGAATAAGCCTATGTCCTCAATATCTATACGTAAATTTATGCAGAACTAGTCTATCTTCACGGTAAACTCATGCAGAACTAGTCTATGTCCGGCTAAGCGACGGAGATACTATCGGTTCACTGCGGTGCTCTTACATATACTGATTCTGCATGAAAACTAACAACGGTACTGAACATAGGCTAGTTTGAGGTTTGATCGATATGAACACTAGTTGTAAAGATGGACATACAATACTTCTGCATCCAATGTAATGATGCTTTTACTTTTAAATGGACCTTAAATATCAAATTAGGCAAAAATGGACATAGGCTACTTCTACATCCAAGCGACGATATGTACATCATATAACTAATGACGCAGTAATGTAACGTTTACACAAAGAACCTGAAGTCTTGAAATCCATTAAAGAGAGAAAGTTAGCATACTTCGGACATATAGTGAGAAATGAAAATAAATACAGAATCATACTATTGATAATAGAAGGAAATAGAGGACCAGGACGCTGTGGAATATCCTGGCTTAAGAATTTGAGATAGTGGACAGATATGACCACCACAGACCTATTTCGAACAGCTGCTAATAAAATTCAATGGGGCATTGTGGTAGCCAACATCCATAGAGGATAGGCACTAGCAGAAGAGGGATCTTAGATAATTATACTTTAAGATGTTTGGGTTATGTGTATTAGATTGAGCCACCAAAAAAATCATAAAGTTGCTGTGAAATTACTATTTGAATGATGCTGGTTAGCAATTCAGTCATTTCATAAATCAGAAATACCTAACATTTATGAGTTGTCAATGTAGGTTTTTATAAACATAATGTAGTATTAAAAATGTTACTAAGAAAATTGTAGAAATAGGTTATATATATATGAAGTGGCCCATAATCCTGACATATGTTTTTATTGTACAATCTACTCTAATTATTATTATACTCGATTCAATTATAGCTTTTCATAAGGTTAAAAATATTTAAGTTTATCTTTAAATAATTATATTCTTTATTTATAATAATGTATTTTCTCTTTTTTTTTTGCAGGCCTATTTTAATATTTTCTGTAACTACATATTTTTTTATGATGGGAGTTTTAACTTTGTATACTACATACAAAGAGAAAGGAATCTTCGCTGTTTGTATTCAGAAAGATAGTTCTAAGAAGGAAAACATTTGGGAAGCTAGCTCATATATTCAAAAGTAAGTAACCTAATCCTATCTCTTAACATTAAAAGGTGTACAATATAGTTTATTAGATTCACTATCAGATGTTGTATATCATCTTCAATAATTTTTGTAATTTTACACTCGATTATAATTAAATATTAAATCCAATATTAAATAAAATATTATTATTAAAAACAATTTTTTACTTGGCAATGTAATTATTCTTGTACAATATCTATTACTCTTATAACCATCAATTTATAATATCTTCTTCTGGTGTACTCCATTACTGGAGGTTTGCGATAACTACATCAAAATGTTATCTATTCTATGCCACTCTTTGTAATAGTTGAATGTTCATGCCCGCCTAAGTTCTGATATTACAAAGCTATGACATGGCTCTTCTGCCTACTCCCTTTGACCTTCTATCATCCCTTCAATTATTAATTGTAGCAGGTTATTTTATTATTATTATTTTCTGTATGAATATATTTACAATAGCCATTTTTGGTACTATGCAAACTGAACCAGTCTTTCTTCCCTTTTATTTGTCTCACTGACTTCACTCTTTCTCTTCCCACTTTGACATTAAAATTCCCAATTAGCCACTCTGTCCGAGATACTAGTTATTTTGACTACTCTTTGTTCCCATTTCTGATTGATTAGAACTCCAATACCGCTTGTTTTGCCCGTTGATGTTCCTCGTTAGTAGAATATGTTTCCTGTATCTTTTCGTCTTACTTCACTGATTTTATTACGTCACACTTTATATTCTCAATTTCTTTTTCCAGTTCTACAAATCTGGATTGGTTTGATACCGATCAGCAATTATATGTTGCTATATAAAGTGTTGTTATTTTATTTGGGTATCAGTTTACACTCTGCAGATTATTAGCAATCTCTGACCTCTTGACTTGATCCTGAAGGCCACCCAACTCAGGGCCATTTGGGACTATAAAGAATAAGGGTTATCATAAATAATTAACGTAAATCATTTTCAATATAAATATTCTACTGTAATGTGTGGTGCATTTCCAGGATTATGCCTCATCAAGTTCCAAATAATGATACCCTTCAGAGAGATCAAATACAGAGAATATTTCTTTACCCATCATTTTTGCACAAACATCTTCCAATTTATGTACTACTCTTGGTTTGCGGACTATTTGTTTACATCTGATGAGTCCAGGCATAAACGTAACTTACCATTTTGATTTTCCACAATAACAATGAGGTTTATGCTTGCTCTCAGGTCAATTTTGTTAACCTTTACAATTGCCCCTCTTTTTGCCAACCTATCTAATTCATCTCCTAAATTACCTCTAATTGCAACAGTTACATTTATAGGTGGGTAACTTACTGCTTCAAATTTGTCTACTGTGGCAATCCCATGTTTATTATAAAACTTACCATGACCCAGAAAACATCAGGGTTAAGGTTTATAAATTTGTTCCCTTCGGTTAATGATAAAGTACCACAACTCTTAACATTGTTGATTCGTTAAACTAATCCCAAATCAATACATAATTGACCACTTAAAAGAACTTTAGTTGCCCCATCAACAAAATGTGAAATTGTCATAAACATACAAAATGTTTTTTTCACAAAACTTGAAGAACTATCATCTCTTGATAATCTTATCATTACTGGAGATTTTAATTTCCCAGAGATCACCTGGCCAATAACTTCATTATCTGACGCCGAAAACGCTCATAATTTATTTAAAATCTTTGTAGTAAATTCAAACCTGATACAACTCATTACAGAACCTACTAGATTTAGGAATAATAACCAACCTTCTACTTTAGATCTAGTGCTTATTAATGACGAACAGCTGATTTCATCTCTCGAAGTCAGTTCTCCCATAGGAAAGTCAGATCATGCAGTTATAACGGCTCACATCCAGTTTAATCAAAAATTACCCCAAAAATAACATTGTAACATATGCTACTACCGACTTTTCTGAAGTTGACACTGAACTCTCTCAAATCGACTGGCATTTATTTTTTTGCAGACTTAAACGACCCCTCATTAATGTGGATTGCATTTCTCGATAAAGTCCACAATATAATTTCTACAAATACTAATTTCCGTAAGAGTTACAAAAAACAACCTCAAACCCTGGATAAATCGAACAGCAATTAAACAAATCAATCACAAACGACATCTATGGCGAAAATTTATACACACCGGGCTTCTTAGTGATTTCCAAAGCCACCGCAGATTTTCAAATAACTTAAAAACATCTCTAAAAACCCTAAGACAAAATTTTGAAGCAAACGTTATTGAAACTGGTAACATTAAAAAAGTCTATAAATACATACGTTCCTCCATGACATCTAAAGTTTCCATTCCGCTACTTCAAAAATCCAACCAGACTTTATGCTCTTTTGACAAAGAATCTTCCGAAACTCTCTCTTTAGCATTTTCACAGGTGTTTACTAAAGAATTAAATGATGGTTATCTACTTGCTGTTAACTGTAATCGTGTCGGCGCATCCTTACAGCAAGTTGAATTCACAGTGGATCATTTCAAACAACACTTAATTAAACTTCGCACGGCCGCTTCACCTGGTTTAGATGGTTTAACACCAAAACTGTTAAAAAGGTGCGCAGACACGCTTGCAATACCCTTAACGTTAATTATGCAAACCTCTTTCATCCAAAACTCCTTACCCCCTAGTTGGAAATTAGCTTCCGTTACTCCTATTTTTAAAAAAGGCAACAAACTCGACCCCAACAATTATCGTCCGATTAGCTTGCTGCCAGTAGTTGCGAAAGTTATGGAAGCCATTATTTCCGAGGAGATAACCAAATTCCTTCTCCAGGAACATGTTATTCCAACACAACAACATGGATTTGTCTCTGGTCGCTCTACTCTAACCAATCTCCTACACTGTGTTAACGACTGGACCTCATCCCTTAACAGTTCGCAGCCGGTCGACGTTGTTTATCTAGATTTTTCTAAAGCCTTTGACCGTGTACCTAAGCGCAGACTTCTACATAAGCTAGAACATTTCGGAGTTCGCGGTACTTTACTTCGTTGGATAGATGATTTCCTGACAGATCGATATTACAAAGTTAGAGTTGGCGAATCTTTCTCACAGGACAGGTTAGTGGAAAGTGGAGTGCCTCAGGGTTTTGTCCTTGGACCTCTGCTTTTTACGGTTTACACCAGCGATATTCCTTATTATGTCTCAAGTAAAATATCTGACGACACAAAAATATATGCCAATCCAAACACAAACCAGCTAACCCTCCAAATGGACTTGGACTCTATTTTAACTTGGTGTTCCCAGTGGTTACTACCCTTAAACGCGGAAAAATGTGTAGTGCTTCGAATTGGCAAAAATAACCCACTTGTGCCGTACTTTGTTAACGGGCAGCCTTTAGAATATGTGTTTTCGTATAACGATCTTGGTGTTATTGTGAACAGCAGCCTAACTTGGTCCGATCATATTACCTCTATTTGTAAACGTGCAAACTCCAGACTGTATCTTATTCGGAGGTGTTTTTCGGGAGTTTCAATGCAATTATTTTGCAAACTTTACACTTTGTACGTAAGACCCATACTTGAATACGCTGGACCAACGTGGTATCCCGATCTCGTTCGAGACAAGACTCTGTTGGAAAACGTTCAAAGAAAAGCCACTCGAATTTCTTTGGGATCGAGAAGACTGTCTTATGCAGAAAGACTTAGTATGGCTAACCTAACTACGTTTGAACTTCGCCGACAACGTGGAGACTTAATTACAACATTCAAAATACTAAAATTCAATTTTGGAAACCTCGATGAAATATTTATCATAAACCAAGATGAACGCCTCAGAGGTCATCAATATAAACTAAAGAAAGAAAATTTTTCTATAAGACAAAGACAGAACTTTCTTCCAAATAGAGTTTTTGAGTGCTGGAATAACCTCAACGACAACATTGTCTCCGCTTCCTCTACCAACTCGTTCAAAAACAGACTCGACAATTTTACATTATAGTTAAAATATTGTTTTTCTTTTAAACCAAAAATTGTAATTTTATTTCTTGTAGTTGTAATTTTTGTTATTTACTAGTAGGTGATTAATGAAATTTCTTTGTTTTTGGGCATAATAGGGACTTAGTTCCTCTGCCCTCGCTTATATTATAATAATAATACTTATTTTTTTAAACTGTGTATAAATTTTCTTAAAAACTTTAATAGAATAGAATTATACTTACATCTGCACCTGTGTCAAGTTTTACTTTAATTCTTTTATTTTCAATTTCTATAATTTCATCCCAAATATGTTGACAACTTACATCTTATATTATATTATATAAGTAAGGTATACTATTCTCATTAGCTGCACCCAGCGTGAACCTAACTTTAAAAAACTGGATAAGAACAGAATTGTAATTTTTCACATTGGTTTTAAAAATGTACACCTGTTTCTTGTATTTCATAATGTGTTGTGAGTGAAAATTAAAATAAGCTAGCAAACAATGCAAGAGCTTTTCGCGTTAATTTGATTCACACGATGGATGCGTAAAACGAAGTTGCGCCAATTTTTTTTCCTGGACCTCCCCGAACCTATTTTATAATTTGTCCGATCCACCCAAAATTAGTTGCCGTAGTAGGGTCTAGGACAATTCGCCGTCGCCAATTCGCCGTCGCCAATTCGCCGTCGCCGATTCACCGTCGCCCATTCACCGTAGGGACAATTCACCGTTAGCCGATTCGCCGTCGCCGATTCGCCGTCAGAATTTTAATTTTTAGAATGTTTATTTTTAACACTTGGTTATAAATAGAAGATTTTAGGCAATAAATTATTTTATAGTAAGTACCATTTAATGGTGTGTTGATGTTTAAATTTTTATTAGGAATAAAATATTTAACAAGAACTAGAAAACAATTAGGGTGGTTGATCTTGTAATGTTGGTTAAAATAGTTGTTGTTTATTTAATGACCATTAATAACCAGTGAATATTGATTCAAGGATTTAATTTTTTGTTTAAATTATTGTTGGAATAAAAAATGTTTAACAAGAATTAAAAAAAAAATAGGCAATAATTTTTTTTTAGTAAGTACCCATTTATTAAGGGTTGGTGTTTAACGAAAACTTAATTCATATAATTTTATGTTTAATTAAATATTTTTGCTAAGTAAATGAAACAAGTAATCCATTGGTTTATGTTTTGTTTTATTAAAAAATTAATTTCTACATTTCGTAGTTATGGGCTAAGCCTCTGAGATATTCTAAAATATTTTCTCTATTATAATTTTGTACTAAATGTAAAATTCTTTGGTCCGCCAGTTCTTGTAAAATATTTTATTCCTAATAAAAATAAAACACCAACTCAATAAACATCAATAAACAGGCACTTACCATAAAATAATGCATTGCCTAAAATCTTATTTTCATAACCAAATGTTATTAATAAACATGCTCAAAATTAAATTTCTGACGGCGAATCGGCGACGGCGAATCGGCTGCCGGTGAATTGTCCCTACGGTGAATGGGCGACGGTGAATCGGCGACGGCGAATTGGCGACGGCGAATTGTCCCATTCCCGCCGTAGTATAGTAGCCCCTGCTATAACATACAGTAGACTCCCTCTATAACGAGAACTAAAATTTCAGACTAATTACATCATTATAAGCCGATCTCGTTATATCAAACATTAATAATACTGTGCATACATATGAATAAGTAGTTTTCTAAAACATTAACTTCCTATAGTGAAGCCATTCGGAGCAATATAAGATGCTAATAAATATTGTTTGAATGGCGTTTTTGAAAACAAGTTGTTTACTTTTATTGTCAATTAAATACGTTAAAACAAAAAGGATTTGTTTACTTTTATTGTCAATTATATACGTTAAAATAAAAAATCTGTACTTACATTTTTTTTTTTCAACTACATAATGTATAAAGCGTATTTTGAAGGATAACATAAACTATTGCTTCTGCAATTGGAACAATTCTGTAGTTGGAGTAAAAAACAGGTTTTTCGATCATATTTTCTCTTGCTATAACTAAATTTGCCACGCTATAGATGGTTATAGTTCAATAGAAATTTCACGGGATATCTAATGTACTTCGTTATAAGCGAAACCTCATAATAACCGTGTTCGTTATAGAGTGAGTACACTGTATTAACAAAATCACTTAAATCGAAGTAATCAAGACATCAAAAATGTCCCAGTTTTAACACGGTGCATTACTTTTGCTGCTTAGTATATATATATATATATATATATATATATATATATATATATATATATATATATATATATATATATATATATATATATATATATATATAAATGAACTAGAAGTATTTGCTGACAACAAGGAAGTAAATTTTCAATATTGGGTTTGCAGCAATAAAAATGATACGTGTACTCTTTTAAATTTTTATTCCGAGCTTTCGGACATGGTTATGTCCTTCATCAGGGAGCTACAAATATGATGAATAGTTTGTTACAAGTTTGTATAATTAATTAAAGATTCGCTACTTACAAACTTAATGAGGTTGGATCATCAATGATTTTCTACCATGTCGATAAAACTTATCACAGTCTGTCATATTATTACATAAAACTTATTCCTATATTTAAAATTTTTAAAAATTGCTATACAATCACAAACACTTACTTATTATACACACATTTCTGACATTTTTATTCTTAATTTTATTATATCGTCATTAGTTTTTTCACAAGACAATTCAGTGGTTTTTATTATTAGATACTAGTACCAAATTATAGGCCTATCATTAGATGTATTGTGGCTATATAAATTATTTTATATTTATTAATATGTTTCAACACAAAATTTATTAAATTAACCTAAAGAAATAAGGTCATAATTCTTTAGGTTAATTTAATAAATTTTGTGTTGAAACATATTAATAAATATAAAATAATTTATATAGCCACAATACATCTAATGATAGGCCTATAATTTGGTACTAGTATCTAATAATAAAAACCACTGAATTGTCTTGTGAAAAAACTAATGACGATATAATAAAATTAAGAATAAAAATGTCAGAAATGTGTGTATAATAAGTAAGTGTTTGTGATTGTATAGCAATTTTTAAAAATTTTAAATATAGGAATAAGTTTTATGTAATAATATGACAGACTGTGATAAGTTTTATCGAAATTGGTAGAAAATCATTGATGATCCAACCTCATTAAGTTTGTAAGTAACGAATCTTTAATTAATTATACAAACTTGTAACAAACTATTCATCATATTTGTAGCTCCCTGATGAAGGACATAACCATGTCCGAAAGCTCGGAATAAAAATTTAAAAGAGTACACGTATCATTTTTATTGCTGCAAACCCAATATTGAAAATTTACTTATATATATATATATATATATATATTATATATATATATATATATTGTAAAAACTACGACCGTCAATTTATATTCATAAAGTATTCAACTAGTGAATTCAGAGGTTTATTCGGTCAGTCAGGTTGGCAAAATAAAAAACAGAAGTCAACTACTTCATAAGTTTATCGATAAACTTATGAAGTAGTTGACTTCTGTTTTTTATTTTGCCAACCTGACTGACCGAATAAACCTCTGAATTCACTAGTTGAATACTTTATGTATATATATATATATATATATATATATATATATATATATATATATATATATATATATATATATATATATATATATCTTTATTATATATTGTAATATTATTTTAGTGACACATCATATATTTTTTTTAGGTATGATGATAAATATAGTTTGAATCTTGCATATATTGATGGAAAAACACGCCAAAGAAGGGAGCATAATATTAAAAAGAGTATTGCCAAGTACATAGACCAGCAAGGAACTGTAGTTAAAGAAAATGTTGAAGATGAGATCACCAAAATGCACAATTCTCTACTAAGTGAGAGGAAAGAAAAATGATGTACACAGAAACTACCTACTAAAAGAAGTTGACGTGTACATTATTTTATATTTTATATTTTTCAAAATATTTTGTTCATTTAAGATTGGTTGTTTTATTTTGATTTATTCTGTATAAAATATACCCGCCTTAAATATATCTGGTTCTATCTATTATTTCAGAACCAGACTAACCTAACTCCTTTATTGCAACTTCCGAAGAAATGTTTTTTCAGAAGAAAAGGATTTATACAGTTTATTTGCAATCCTGAAAATATATTTTTTAACTTCATAACAGATATGTTAATCGTAACTTCATAACAGATATGTTAATCGGATTCTAAGATCAATAGTTTCTTATTAATCTTACCAATCTAAATACAAGTATGACAGGTAAGCTACAAATATTTTAAGCAAAAAAAAATACAGAAATTTGGATAAGGCTTAAAGGCAATATATTTTTAATTCAACTGCATCCTTAGAAGAGCCTATAGCTGCTCCAAGAGTCTTTGTCCTGTTGTAAACTCACCGTCAACAGAAATTATAAAAACAAAGACAAATAGGGAGAGCAGCGACAGTTCAGGATATTCCTCAAATGACGACGCAGAATGTTTGTTGCCGTATTCTATTATTAAGCGAAAGGAAGATAATACAGTCAACAGGAACAAAGAGTTAGCTTTATCAGACTTCTAAAGCTGCCGGTTTGACAAGTGTGTCTAATAGAGCTGCTGCAAAAATTTCAAATGCCGTTTTAAAAGATCTAAACTTAATTTCTAAAGATAAAACAGCGCACATTTTTTATAATTTTAATTCCTCCTGTGCTATCAATGGGGTCGTTATTTATAGTAGTAGTTTTTTAAGGTGTCAAATAGATTTTATTCGAATCTCGTCTGTTTAAATCACTTTCTAGCTTTCTCGGGTGTAGCTACTATTTTACCGAAGGCAAAATTAAACAGTTTGGCTATTTCATCTGGTGTAATTTTTTCACCTGGATGGTTTGTCAAATATTTTGTACACTCGTACGCCGACTTTAAGGAAAAGAAAAAGGTCACATCTAACAACTGAGTGCGATTAGAGGTATGTGGGGGAATGATTAAAATAATGATACCGTTTTCTTTACAAACACTATAGGCTCGGAAGGTGCAGTGGTTGATATATTTATCCGCAGTACAGGATCCACTGTGGATACTTTTACAAATGCCTTAAAATGTTGAAGCCATGCTAGAAATAGTTCTTCACTAATCCATCCATTGTCAGAGCATTTATACATTGCTCCAGGGAGTCCATGCTCCTTCAAATTTGATGGCATTCTTTTGCGAGCATAAACATAAGCGGTACATATATTTCCAAACTACTAAATTCACACATTACTGTGGTTGTCTTTCCTTTTTCTCAGCTTGTCACAAATCCAACTCTTTTCTGACCTTTCTTGCAGCAATCTCACATGGGCGCTGAACCGTGGTAATCCTCATTTCATCACAGTTGAAAATTGATATTTTTCCAAAAGACATCGTAAATTTTGGAAAAAATGATCACTTCATTACGATTAAACGCCGTTATGTAGCCTCAGGTATTCTTAGTACAATTTTATGACGAAACAAAACTAGCTAACCAGTCCTTTTCTTTATTAAAAGAGGTCTCTCTGTATTATTTGTTTTTTAGATTTGCTATAAAAGAGTATGTGACCAATTTCGTACCAGTCTCGGATAGAATAATATTACTCCAAATAAAATCTCAACCATTTAAAACTAACATACTTCAAATCTATGCCCCAACTGCAGATAGAAAATATGACGATAAAGTCGAGAAGTTGTATGATCAGATCCAAGACATCTTACAGAAACTTAATAAAGACGAAATTTTATATATTATAGGCGACTTCAATGCAAACATTGGGGAAGGTCAGACTGTAGGTCCTTATGGTTTAGGACAACCTAACGATCGAAGACATAGATTGTATGAATTCTGTAAAGAAAACGATATGATTACTGCAAACACCTGGTATAAACTACCCAAGGGACGACTATACACTTGGAAAGCCCCATTTGATGATGGCAATAACCCTGAGTCTTCAAGAAATCAAATAGACTATAAACTTGTAAATGAGCGTTTCAAAAATGCCGGCAAAAAAGTCACTACATATCCTGGGGCAGATATTGGATCTGATCATCAACCACTAGTAGCAGATATTAAACTAAGGTTAAAACGAATTCAGCGACAAAAACCAAAGTATTTAACTTTGACGATATAAACATAAAACATAACCTTAAAAAAGAATTTAACAATAGAATAAAAAACATCAAGGAACAACTAGAAGATCCAGAAGAACTATGGAGTGAGTTTAAAAACCAAGTTAACGAAATCTCCACAAACAATGATTATAGAAAAAACTTAATCAAGAAAAATAACTGGATGACAGACGACATCTTGAAATTAATGGAACAACGTCGACTGATAAAATCTAATGTAACAGAATATAGACACCTACAGAGAAGAATAAAAAAGGAGATCAAATTAGCCAAAGAAAAATGGATGAGAGAAAGGTGCGACGAAATGGAGGATGTAATATCTAAACACGACTTATTTAATGTGCACAAAAAATTGAAATAAATGAGTAATATATTTAAAAACCGAGTTCCCTCTGTACTTGTTGACACTAATAACAAAATTATTGTAAATGAGCAAGAAATAAGAAAAGAATGGCAGCTGTATATATCAGAGTTGTTTGAAGATGACAGGAATAATATTGTCGAATTCTACCAAAACTGTACTGATGGCCCAGAAATTATGAAATGCGAAGTAGAACATGCTATAAATAATGCAAAAATTAGAAAAGCCTGTGGTCCAGATGATACACCAACTGAGATGCTGAAACTAATAGAGAATGATAACATAAAAGTAGTAGTAAGACTTTTTAATTCAATGTATAACACCGGAGTGATTCCCGCAGATTGGCTCAAATCCATCTTTATCGCAATACCTAAAAAACATAATGCGAGAAAATGCTCAGAATATCGATTAATTAGCCTAATGAGCCACACTCTTAAAATTTTCCTCAGAATACTTCATAACAGAATTAGACGCAAATGCGAAGATCTTGAAGATACCCAATTTGGTTTTAGAAATGCCATGGGAACCAGGGAGGCACTTTTTGCGCTAAACATCCTATTACAAAAATGCCGTGACCAAAGAAAATATGTATTTGTGTTTCGTGGACTTCGAAAAGGCGTTCGATAAAGTACAGCATGTAAAATTAATGCAAATACTGAAAAATATCTGAATAGATGACAAGGATATTCGTGTCATTAAAAATTTGTACTGGAATCAAACTGCTATCGTAAAAATTGGAGATAACTACACCGATGAAATCCCCATAGAACGAGGAGTCAGACAAGGTTGCATATGGAATAAAAATCAACGGGGAACTACTTGATGTGATTAGATATGCAGACGATACAGTAATTCTATCAGATAATATTGAAGGTCTTCAAATTTTGCTTGATCGTATTCACGAGGTAGGAGAGGAAATGGGCATTAAAATGCAAAGCTTCAATTGAACGGAGTTCAAGTTGAGAAAGTTCACAAAATGACATATTTGGGAACTGTGATAACGGACCAACTAGATCCAGACATAGAAATAAAACGTAGAATAGCAATGACTAAAACTACTTTTATGAAAATGAAGTAATTTCTTTGCAATAACCATCTCAATTTAGAACTAAGCAAAGAATGGTTAAGTGTTATGTTTGGTCTGTACTTTTGTATAGTGTAGAAGTGTGGACGCTAAAAGTATCGATCATAAACAAAATTGAAGCATTGGAAATGTGGGTTCATAGACGAATGCTGAAGATACCTTGGACAGCAAGAAAAACTAATGAAGCAGTACTAAGGAGCGTCAACAAAGACAGAGAACTGCTAAAGACTGTTAAACATCGAAAAATGTCTTATCTGGGACATATAGTAAGGGGAAGTCGATATAAAATTTTACAACTGATCCTTAAAGGCAAAATAGAGGGGTAGAGGTGTAGGAAGAAAACAAGTTTCTTGGTTAAAAAACATTCGTGAATGGACTCAGATACCAAATGCAGGACAATTATTCCATATTGCAGAAGATTGAGAAGCCTTCGCAATGGTGATCGCCAACGTCGGATAGTTCTGATATGGCACGCGAAGAAGAATAAAAGAGTATAGCTAGCTTCTTCATTTGATTGGCAAGTTTTTGTTCGGCTTCCACAGCACTGGTTTACGGCCTAATGCAAGTGAACATAAATTATTATTTTTCCTTGTTTCTTATAAGGTAGCTTGGAATACTGAACCTCTCAGAAGCTTGTTTTTCTGATAACCTTTTTTGGATAGCTTGCAATTCCACTTGTAACTGCTCCTCAGTCCATCGAGCTGTCTGAGTTTTTCTAATACATGTGTGTGGCATCTTTAAAAGAACCGAAATGTTAATAAAGCGCACAACAAACAATCAATAAAAAACATATGGGGTAGTACCGGCCGGTCGTCATTACCCCATTATGCAACCCACGTTTCTTATAATAATAAACAAATATTTTTGGCGCTGAGCAGAGGCGAACACATGTTATTTTAAACGGAAGTATACTTACCATAAGTGTCTATCATAACTTAATATATTAAGAACATTTTAAAGATGATAAACTTACCTTCAAAAATATGTTGATATAGAATCACCAAAAAACGTTTTTAACTCACAAGTTTATGATGGATACCTACAACAATTTCACTGCAATGAGGGTAAGCAAATATGTTGTAGGCAACTAACATTCCATTTACATCGTGCCATGAAAGGCACGAATTTTAAAGCGGCTGGTATTACCCTGCTGGCGAGTATTTTTTATTTATTGTAAATCTTCTTTCCCACACATTATTAGTTTCAGGATTTCATGCGCAAAATGTCTTTGGAATCTAACAATGCTTGAGACATGTTAGGTTATACCTGATTCGTGAATTGTATAGGGTTAGTTAATGTGGATTATGTATTTAAGTAAGCTTAACATACAAATATTTTGATTAAGCATATTTTATTAAACATATTTACAACATATCATATTTGAAGAAGTTTACATAAGCAAATATAAAGTACAAAAAACACTTGAAAACTAAGGAATAGAAAACCAGCAGGTACCTAAACGGATACCAAATGAATTATTGAAATATGGTGGAGCTGCAAGGTTGGATCAACTGACAACATTAATTAACAAGATTATAAGAGAATAAAATACCAAAAGAATGAAAGACAAATAAGCTAATCCTATTATTCAAAATGGGCGATAAGGAAAAATCAGAAAACTACTGAGGTATCAATTTTCTGAATACTACCATGAAACTTACAACTGAAATGTTGCAAGAACACTTTGCGATCAGCTCATAAACCTAGCAGAGTAGCAACAAGGTTTCTGTACAGGAAGAAGTTTTTATTCGCCATAAAACAGATTACAGTGAAAACCCTAGAATACATTAGACCTGCATTCTTTGTTTGACTGACTTGAAGAAGACATTTGACAGAGTAAGACTTAAAGATGTAAACTTGTCTTGTGTAATAAAGAGAACAATTTATGGAACATATAGATAAAGGCAATGGAATAAAACAAGACCAGCCAGTAAAAACATGGTTATAAGCTCCACATGCTTCCCACATAAAGACATACACAAAATGACGTGGATCTCACCAGATGGAACCACAACCAATCAAATTGACCATGTGATGATAGACAAAAGGGCAGCCAGTAGTATCTCTGATGTGAGAACACGACGAGGAGCATGCTGTGGATCAGACCATCTCTTTTACTGCAAACCAAATTTAGGTGCAGAGTTAACAGAGAAAGAAACGAAAGACAACAAAGAACAAACAAACTAGACCTGGAAAAACTGAAGACTCAGGAATGTAGAGAGAAGTTCGAGCAAGAAGTCACAAATGAGCTGAGGACACAAGAACTGCACTCCATAGAGAGCAAATGGAATAATATCAAAACAGCAGTGATGACAGCAGCAGCGTCCACCGTGGGAAACAAGAAAAAGAAGAGAAGAGGAACATGGTTTGATGACGAGTGCAGGCAAGCGATAGAAGAAAGAAACGAAGCGCACAAAATGTACATAACAAGAAGAACACGGGAAAGACGAACGTCATTTGAAGTCGCAAGACGGAAAGCAGACAAGATATGCAGAAACAAAAAGAGAGCTTATGAAAATGGACAAATAGAAGAAATGGAACAACATTTCAAAAAAAAAAAAAAAACGAAATTAGAGGAGCTTACGAATACCTAAAAAAGATAAAAAGTGGATATAAACCTCAAACAAGCCTATGCAAAGATGAAAGTGGGCAAATAATCAGTGACCAACAGAAAGTCACAGAAACCTGGAAGCATTATTTTCAGACCCTACTTGGAACACAAGTAGATATGGAAGATGAAATGGGTACGAACCATGTAGAAGAGAACGAAGTTGAAGTAGAAGCTCCAACCATAGAGGAAGTTCTCGAAGCTATTAAGGCCCAGAAAAACAATAAAGCCCCGGGAGTTGACGAGATTCCAGCAGAACTGTATAAGGTAGGTGGCAACCACCTATCAAGTCATATCCACTCGCTTATCAAAGAAATATGGCAAGAAGAGAAAATACCCGACGAATGGAAGAAAAATATAGTATGCCCAATCTATAAAAAAGGAGACAAACTCCAATGCAAAAACTACCGTGGAATTTCTCTATGTACAGCGTATAAAGTCCTCACGTATATTATAAACCAGCGACTCCAACCACTAGCAGAAAATATTATTGGAGAATATCAGACGGGCTTCAGACGGGGAAGATCGACAATGGATCAAATATTTACAGTCAAGCAGGTCTTGAGCAAATCGTGGGAACACGACATTGATGTTCACAACGTGTTTGTAGACTTCAAACAGGCATACGATTCAGTCAAAAGGGACAGACTATACTATATATTGGCAGAATTAGCAATACCACATAAGCTAATTAGACTCATTAAAGCCACAATGGATGAAACTCAGGCATGTGTACGAATACAAAACAACCGGACAGACTTTTTCAAAATCTCGCAGGGACTAAAGCAGGGAGATGGGCTGGCACCAACATTGTTTAACCTGGCACTGGAGTATGCGGTTAGGCAAATGCAAACTGGACGAGAAAACCTACTGACCAATAAAACGGTTCAACTGGCTGCCTACGCCGATGATATTAATATTATGAGTAGAACATCAACAGGAGCACAGGAAGCATACGCAGAGTTAAAAACACAAACGAAAAGGCTAGGTCTGGAAATTAACACAGAAAAAACAAAAATAATGGTACAGACGAGAAGAAATATAATCCCACAAAACATTATACATGAAGATGACATTGAAACGGTTGGAAAGTTTACATACCTGAGAGTAGAAATATATGCCGATGGAGCAGAGGATGGAGAAATACGAAAAAGGATAACGCAGGCAAACAAAGCTTATTTTGCCCTCTCCCATATATTTCGGTCTAAAAGTGTCCACCGAAATACAAAGATGAGAATCTATAAAACTTTAATTCGGCCAATAGCATGTTATGGCAGCGAAGCATGGGTCCTGAAAGAAACATCCAAAAACAAACTCGACACGTTCGAAAGAAAAGTACTGAGGAGAATACTAGGACCTGTGAGGGAAAACGGAATCTTCAGAATTCGATATAACAACGAGCTCTATCAACTGTATAAGGAAACACCCCTGTCAGACTTCATTAGAATACAAAGATTGCAATGGGCCGGACATGTGATACGAATGGGAGAGGATAGGCTACCAAAACGAGCACTGAACGCCAGAATGCAGGGAAAGAGACCAGTTGGAAAGCCAAGAAAGCGCTGGGAAGAAGCAGTAAGCAGCGACGCACAAGCACTTTTAGGAGTCCGTGTATGGAGAAGAGCAGCCACAGACAGACAAGGGTGGAGGCAAAAAATAAAGGAGGCCAAGGCTCATTTTGGGCTGTAGTGCCGTAGAAGAAGAAGAAGAATAAAACAAGAGGATTCACTAAGCCATCTGCAATTCAATACAATCATGCAAAACTCTGTGTCAGCTGCATGACCCCAGACAAGGATAGAGTATGAAAGATGAGTTTATGGAGTGGTACATGGTACATATAGTCTCCAGTGAGACGTATTTTAAAAGATTTCTCAAAATAAAGACACTTTTATTTAGTTTTTTGCATAAGTTATTAATATGTTGGTCCCGCTGTGTTTGGGTTCAAAAGAACTCCTAAAAATCCAATATCGCCGACTCCAGCATTTATATCACCCACAGATCTCATTGTGAAAATAACTTGTTTCGTTTTATTGTTGTTCAGAACCAACCTAGTTGCAGCAAACCTCAGTCACCTGCTGAGCCACCATAGAACCCTTCGGCACATCTTCATTATTATCAGCTGCAAACACCATCATAGTATCATCTGCAAAGAGTGTATATTTAGCCTTATATTGCATGTTTGGAAGATCGTTTATAAATTCAAATATAAAATGGGGCCCAGTATCGAACCCTGGGCTACTCAGTGGCGGATCTAGACATTTGATTGGGATAGAGGACTTCTAATGAAATACCACCCAAAAGACATAAAAAAGATAAACCCAAACTACATAAGAGACATTTCTTTAATTTTGGACCTTTTTGGGGATGAATTCCCTTCTTCGCCCACGTGTATCCGCCCCTAGGGGTACCACAATATTTAACAAACTCTCTGACGTCAACACCCCACTAACCCTAACAATATGTACCCTATCTTTCAAATATGATTTTATGAGCTTAATACTCTGGTAACAAAAGTTTTCTAATTCTACAGGATGATTTCATAGCTGACCAATTAAAAGCCTTGCTTAAGTCACGCAAAAGGACTGAGTTAAATTGAAGCTTATAAAATGACTGTAATATACAAAATAAAGTTTAAAATACCCAAGACTGTATTTTTATTTTTGCGAAAACCCAATTGACATTCAGAAAACATTACCATTGACGTCAAAGAAATCTTCTATTTTTACTGCCGCACTTTTCCATAGTTTTCGAAATAATTGACAGTAGTGAGACTGACCGATAATTTTCTGGCAGGTTTGATTTCACTGTTTTTAAAGATTGGGTAAATTATTGTTTTTTAAGGGCATATGGAAAAACATGTTCTTTGATGCCGATATTAATTAACTTAGTAAGTGGAACTATTATGCTATTTTTTTGATCAACTTTACATTCAGTCCAAGATTGTCACGGCTGTTTTTATTTTATTGATAATATCCCATACTGTATTGAAAGTGACTTCTGAGAAAGAAAATTGATTTAATATATTTCAGTTACTTCTATTTGATTTAGATTTGAAACTGGGATATCTTTGATCAAGTTGGATGCTATCTGTGAAAAATAATCATTAAAGATATTTGGACCGATATTAGGAGGTTGGAGAGTATTTTTCTTAACACCACGATGGTCATTTATGATTTTCCACATAGACTTTATTGGATTACTGTAATTCCTGATAATATTATTTGCCATGATTTTTGCATTCTGTATTGCAGTTTGTATTGAATTTTAGAGTCTTTATATGTCCTCTCAATGTATGGTGACTGATACTTGTTTTTTAAGCTGTTCTAAAAAGTGCAGTTGAGCACACACAGTTCGGATTGAACAAGTAATGGAAATAAAGTACCTAGCAATTAAACTATCCAGCTATGGAAACGATAAAAAAGAAGTAAACAATCAAGTACTAGGAGCAAAGAGATTAGCAGTATGCATCAGAAACAAGATCTGACATAGCCAAAAAACAGAAACTTGGAAACTACAGAAAAAAAGTGAGAGACAGAATATGAGACAAGATTAGACAAAATGTACAGGGTATAAATGACGGGACAATAAGTAAAAAAGCAAGTATGGAACAATGGCATCAATAGAATGGCAGATACAAGAGTCATTTAAATAGAAAGGAATAAAACCAAGTGGTAGAAATATCAGCAGACCAAGCAAGAGTTGAAATGACAATCTTTCACAGAGAAGTTTATTTATTCAAAAATAGGGAAAGCCCTATAATACACAATGATAATCAATTTATGACAACATTAATATATAATAAGATAAAAATAACAATTACACTTTAAATATAGTTCCTACAGTTTTCTACTCTAACAAAGAGTTTCTTGTTTTCACAATGTGTAAATTGTAATTACCTCAAGTGGGGTAATTCCATATGTAATAAACTCACAAAAGTAAGCAGGAGCCAAATTATTTAAAATATTATAGATGGACACCATTGTAAGGTAAAAGAGCCTTTGTTGAACTAAAAGCCACTATGCATCATTACTCCTATAGGTGTATATCTGCCTTCACCAAGAATGATTCTCATTCCATGATTTTGTAATTTTTGCAACTGGTCCGATTGATTTAAATTGAAGAGAAAAATATCCAATGAACACAAAACGAAGTGAGGTTAAGTAATTGCATTAAAAACTGAAATTTTAGTCGAAGATGATATATTTTTAGGTATTCTTAAAAAAAAGTAATTTTTTAAAAATTTTTTTAATACATAAGTAATTAAAATGGTCATTAAAAGACAATAAATTATCTAATTGAAAACCAAGGTTTAAGTAATTGTGACAATTTCTATTTTATCTTTTGTCAATTTGAAGATTTGCTCAGCACATGCTTCCATTTTATTTATTAAAATATCAAACATATATAGAACACTTTCTGGATAATTATCATAATCTCCGAACGACTTAGCCTTATTGGTACATAAGTTCTTATTGTCACTATTTCATTTTTTTTTTTTTTCATCGACTTTTTGTAGTAAAGAAATGATTCAACAACAAATTTATTCATTCAAATAGCTAGTTACACTTAAATTTTCTAGGACCTTATACCTACACAATTTCAATTTTAATTTGTCAAAAAATTGTAAATTTTGGACCAGGTTGGCCAGTAAAACAACACACATTTATGGATACATCAATTTAAAATACAATTAGAATATTGGAAAGAAAAAAAGAGGGACCACTCAACCCAATGAACAAGCACAATTGCTCATATACTTAAAGGAAAAAGGAGAAACAGTTTTATTAAAATGTACATAATATTCTTAATAATAAATTATTTCTTACTCAATAAACCTACTAGTTAATCATTTTCTACCACTTCTTCCATTCCATAATCTGTAACTGCAAAACTATGTTTCTTTGAACAAATTGCAACATGTCTCTTTAAACATGTGCTGGTGATAAATTTCTTTTCACATATACCACAGGCATATCTTTTGTTGCCAAGATGACTGTTCATGTGATGAGTGAGGTGCCCGGCTAAATAAAAGGTCCTACCACATATTGTACAAAGATGATCTTTTTTATTTAAATGCTTTTTAACATGGTACCTCAATGTATCTCTGTTATTAAATTTAGATGGGCATAGATCACATTTAAAAACTTGAGGCTCATAATGATTTTTAACATGTTTTCTTAGAAGAGCCCTCAAAACAAAAGATCTTTGACAGTCTTTAATAGGGCATTTGTAACAACTATTATTAATATGTTGTTTCATGTGGTAAGAATATCCAAAATATGAGGTCATTTTTTTGTTGCATATTTCACACTGTAATTTATGAAACTCTTTATAATGTTCAATATATTCTTCCAGTTCATATTCTGGTTTAGCTTCACAACGAGAACAAATTATTATTTTCTGTTTATGATGTAAAACATGTTTTATGAACATATCAACACGTGAAAACTTTAAAGTACAAATCGGACAAATAAATGGATATAACTTTTCGTTTTTATTTTCATGGTTTTTTATTATAACAGAGAATTCTACATCTGATGATTGAGCCTCTAAACTTGGATTTAATTCACATTCTTCATATAAATCACTATTTTCAATATCAGTTTCCAAAATGTCTACACAGTCTTCTTGTTCTACTTCATACTCTCTATCCACAGTCTGAGCTTCTTCATCTATAAATGTCTCTTCTGTAGTCCCTATTTTATTGTTTGAATTATTTTCTATGTCAATAAAATCACTATCACAAATATATGTTTGTAAACTTACATTTTCTTTCCTATTTTGTATTTCACCTACAGTATCAACTTCTATCTCATTTATATTTACTTTTTCCACTACAGTTTCATATTCACTTCCCTTTTCAAATTCACTTTGATTATCCATATTTGCATACTTTTGGCTTTGATTTTCTGTTTCATCTACATTAACTAACTGGTCACATGTGTTTATTTCTGCATAACCATGAAAATTCATTAATTTTTTAACTTGATTGGATGCCTTTTTATTAGATTTCAACAAATACAATTTATTTTGACTGTCGCTAAATTGTTTAAAGAATTCATATGCCATTCGGATAGTCGTGAAGCAAAACGTACAAATGTGTCTCGGCAATTCATTACTTAGATCAAGCTAAAAACAAGTTACATTTTAGGTATAAAGATCAATAATTTATTTGTATTTAACTTTACCTTATTTGATGTACAATATTCTAACATGTCTGCTATAGTCACTTCCAAGTTTATTAATTTCCCGGTTAGAGTATATTTTTTTGGTGTTTGCTTTAAACATGATCTACATATTTCTTCCATTTACGTTATTTTAATAATAAAAACTTGATTTGAATCTGGATTTAAATAAATAAAAAATAAGGTTATAATTGACACATTTGACAGTGTTTGTTCTACTTCTCCACCAGGGGCCTCCTGCCTCTAGGGTTTCAGCTCAGGGCAACTGCAGTGTGCAGTGGAAAATAATAGAAATAATTAGATCGTGGCATATGGCATAGAGATTTTAGAAATTAATTTAAATTCGTTTTTACATGTGTTTGATTTTACTTAGCTCAATGCCAAAACTTGATATTAGGAAATGATATTATTAAACACTAGAATAGAATTGTTATTATACCCTAATAACACACGAACTTCCATAGTATACTTCATCTAATTTAGATAACGACTTACGTCATTATCTCCGTCAGAGATCGAAGTTGACATAGTTGCCAAAGTATAAAAAAATCCTGACTCCATTTTAAATCAAATAGGTCACATAATTATTGCAAAAGTATTACCATCTCTTTACAACGACTATTTAAATTCTTACGTGACATTTTTGAAATAAAACACACTAATTTTGTTCTAAAAAGAACAGATTTTATCAAATAGGTAAAAATATAAAACAAGAGGTATTCACTTTAAAATTAAAAATAATAAAGTACAAAAAGTGTCAACACCGCAACTGTCAAATAAGTGTTACCAATTTATGCCAAAATTTTACCTTCGTTCGATTACAGTTACAGTGTGTTCCGAACAAATGTTCTTGATAAAAACTCTTTATAATGGATTTATACAAATTAAATGAAACATATTATTGTGTATTTCTTTAAGTTAACATTAATAGAAATTTTTACATATTATTTCTACGCGTATATATTTAAAATATGTCTAGTGGCTGTAATGCCAGTGTACTCGATAAAGTGATTCTAAAAAGAACACACCTAAACCCTAAATATTTCGTGTTGGTATCATATGACGTCACAGGCTATGACGCCGATGACGTGCATCGTTATATAAATTAGATGAAGTGTACATCCTTCACGAACTTTAGGGACGTCATTCGAACGTCTGCTTTGGTCACAAGGACGTACTTTTAACGTCCTTTAATGGTCCAAATGTCGCTATGCCAAACGTCCATTTAACGTCGTAAGAGGAAATTCGTTAGACTTCCAGGGATGTTAATTGGACCTTAAGCTACGTCCGGTGGACTTACTTGACAGACTGTTGGGATGTGCAAACAAATACAACCTTATAAGAGATATACCGAGACATGAACTCCTTATAGTCATGGGGGATTTCAATGCTAAAATAGGTAACGGAAAAGAAGAGCAACGTATTGGTCCTTATGGATTAGGAGAGAGACTAAACACATTTTATAAACTACCATCTAGACGCCTGTATACGTGGAAATCACCTAGATATAACGGAGAAGACGTTATTATAAGAAACTAAATGGACTGTATACTTGTAAACAAAAGATATCAAAAGAGTTTCAACAGTGTTAAAACCTACCCAGACGCTGATATTTAATCTAACCACAATCCTTTAGTGGGCATGTATTCAACCAAGGTAAAGAAA
The DNA here is from genome assembly GCA_918026665.1 of Diabrotica balteata. Classification (NCBI taxonomy): domain Eukaryota; kingdom Metazoa; phylum Arthropoda; class Insecta; order Coleoptera; family Chrysomelidae; genus Diabrotica; species Diabrotica balteata. The sequence goes on along the minus strand of OU898280.1, from coordinate 126,397,670 downwards.
ACACGCGGAAAAATTCTTAAAAAAACATTACATAAGAAAACTGAAATGTAAAAGAAATCGAAGAAAAAAAAATTCAAAGAAATCGATAATACAACGAAAAGCACAGAAAAGAAGATAAATTCCTTAATAAAACGATAAACGACAATAAAGACAATTTTATAAAGAACGAAGAAGGTAAGAATAAGACATAAATGACGACATATATTCTGCAGCTGATGGAAGAAAGAAAAAAAACCATGAACAATAACTGTATGTATAAAACATTACAACGAGAAAGATCAGAGAAGCCAAATAGAAAGAACTGGAGAAAAAATATCAAGCAAACGAAATTCTACAAAGTAATTACGACTACTTCAACGTGCAAGAAAAGACAAAAGACATTACAGGCAAAGGTAAAAACAGAAGACAAAGTAAACTTGTTAATGACAACGGAGAGGTAATCGTGGACAAAGAGAGTATTGATAATACCTGAAAAAATTACATACGAAATTAATTTTTTGATGAGAGGGAGAAGAAGAGGGAGAGGGAGTCCCCGATACCTACGAAAACAGGACCACCTATAGTGGCAGAAATAAAAGCAGCCATAATATCACTAAAAGAAGGGAGAGCTCCAGGACCAGATGGAGTACAGTCTGAATTTCTTAAACTGATTGATGATGATCCTTTAAGAATACTGTGTAAAATTTTCAATAATAATATATGACATAGGCAATTGTCCAAAAGATTGGCTAGTTTTAGAATTTATTACGTTACCAAAAAAACGGGTAGTGAAAAAGTGCGGAAAATTCTAATGAGCCATACACCAAAACTTTTTCTTAAAATTATACATCGCAGAATATAAAAGCTATGCGAAGAAAGAATACAAGACACACAGTTTGCATTCATGAAAGGCATAGGTACGAGATATGCACTGTTTATTCTACAGGTATTATTCCAAAGACGCAGAGGACTTGCGATATCTACACCTGCTTTGTGGACTACCAAAAAGCATTTGACATAGTTCAACACCGAAAAACGATGGATGTTCTAACAAAAGTCCAAATAGATTATCAAGACCGGCGAATAATACAAAATTTATACTGGAACCAACCAGTCACAATAAGAACAAATCTTGGAGATGGACTGACGGAAGCGATCCAGATTTTGCGAGGTATTAGACAAGGATGTATACTTTCACCTATATTATTTAACCTATATTCAGAGGAAATATTTAGTGAAGCCTTGCAACATACCGAAAATTAAATCCTTTTAAATGGAGAACGTCTAAACAAAATCCGTAATGTAGATGATACCGGTATTTTTGCAAACAGTTTAAACAGTTTACAGCAACTAATAAACAAAGTAAATGAAGTAAGTGAAAGATTTGGACTACAACTAAACATATCAAAAACCTAATTTATGGTCATCAGTAAAATAAAATTAGAGACGTCCAACTGCTTATCGTGTGCCAACGTGTGTAGCGGGTAGGTACCCCTCTATGATCCCGATAGAGGGTAGACTTACTTCAGGGAGGTAGCGCCCCTGCCCACGTGAGCTCCTGGTTTTCCTCTACTCCCTACTTAGGGGAAACCAGGCCCAAACCCCAATATTATCCTACCCAAACCCCAAATTCCTTCCCTATATCCTCCCCCAACTCGCCAACACGTCTGGCCAGCGTGGCGTTTTAAGGCCAAACCCCCCGTAAACATGCAAAACACAAACCAAACACGGCCCTCAGTCCCCGGCAGCTCAAAAATCTCTGACCAAGGTAGCGGACAGAAAAGATTAAGAGCAGAGGGTGCTAAGAATACCCGGGATGGAGCAGGCTACCACTCAAGACGGCTAAACTGCACAAGAATACTGCATCTTGCATCCTATAATATAAGAACCCTCTCAACCGATCATAAACTAATAGAACTGGAAAACGAATTAAAAACAATAAAATGGGATGTAATGGGACTTAGTGAAATTAGAAGGAGAGGAGAAGAACAACAAACATTGAAATCAGGACACCTGTTCCACTACAGAGGAGAGGAACATTCATCCAGCGGTGGAATCGGGATCATTGTACATAAAAAACACATACCCAACATAACAAAAATCGAGACCATAAGCACGAGAGTCATCCTATTGATATTAAAACTAAACTCTCGTTATAGTTTAAAAGTTATACAGGTCTACGCCCCGACAACTGGACACACAGATGAAGAAGTTGAAAAATTCTATGAGGATGTAGCAGAGGCACAACAAAGAACACGAACACACTATACTGTTCTCATGGGCGACTTCAACGCAAAACTCGGATTCAAACAAGACCAAGCGGAGATCGCGTTAGGAAAGTACGGATACGGGGCAAGAAACGCAAGAGGGGACATGCTTTTAAACTTTCTACATCATCAATGCATGTTTCAAATGAACTCTTTCTTTAAAAAGAAACCCCAAAACAAATGGACTTGGATAAGCCCTGATGGCGCCGTCAAAAACGAAATCGACTTTATAATTACAGATAAAAAATATATAATACAAGACGTGGAAGTACTCAACAAGTTCTCTGCTGGCAGCGACCATAGAATGATAAGAACAAAAGTAATGCTTAACGTTAAAAAAGAAAGAATGAAGCTTGTTCCTAAACCAAATGTTAGAAGATGGGTACCACCTGAAAATGCAAAACTGTTTGAACGTATGGTCGAAGAAAAATTACAAAACGAAGAAACAGAAAACATAAACATCGAACAACTAAATCAGAAAATAGTCAAAGCTCTGAAACAAGCACAAGAAAAATGTTGCCCAAAAAACCAAAAAGACGAAGAAAAACTAAGTCTAAGCACGAAAACTCTATTAGAGGAAAGAAGACAACTAACAGATAAATACAGAACCAATCTAACAAAAATGAGACAACTAAACAAACAAATCACTAAGAACATCAGAAAAGATATAAGAGACTACAACACCAGAGAGATATCAAAAGTCATAGAAGAGAACAAAAGTTTAAAAGTCTTCAGAAGGAAACAGCAAATAGGAAAGAAAAATATTTACAAACTGAAAAACACAAAGGGCGAAATAATAACAGATAAACAGGAAATTCTACAAACTGTCGGACAATTTTACAGCGAACTCTACAGCAAAACAGAAGAAAATGTTCCAACTGACAACATACCAAAGGTTCTAAACCAGGGCTCGGAAGACATACCAGATGTTACTGTTGATGAAATCAAAAAAGCTCTCCTACAAATGAAAAATAACAAGTCACCTGGCGACGACGGGGTCGTTGCCGAAGCCATAAAATTAGGAGGCGAGAAACTGATACAAATGCTTTCCATACTTTTCACAGAATGCCTTGAAAGAGGAACAACACCATCACAATGGCAAAATGCAGTGATCATTCTAATGTTTAAGAAAGGAGATTTAACAAATCTCGTAAACTATAGACCAATCAGCCTCATCTCACACATATACAAGCTTTTTACAAAAGTCATAACAAACAGACTTTCGAACAAAATGGACTTTTATCAATCATGCGAACAGGCAGGATTCAGGTCAGGCTTCGGCACAAACGACCATCTACAAGTTATTAAAAGCCTCATCGAAAAATGTACAGAGTACAATAAACCCCTCGTCCTAATTTTTGTGGATTATGAGAAAGCATTCGACACAGTAAACCACCAGAAAATGCTAGAAGCTTTAAAAGAGTGCCGAATAGATCACCGCTACACCACTGTCATCAAAAATATCTATGATAATGCCACGGCATGCGTCAGACTTCATGAAGATACACACAAGTTCAAAATTCATCGCGGAGTTCGCCAGGGCGACACCATTTCGCCAAAACTGTTTACAACATTATTGGAATACATGTGTAAGCGTGCAAACCTAGACGAAAAGGGCATAAACATAAATGGAGAGCAGCTTAGTCACCTCAGGTTCGCGGACGATATAGTCCTGATAACAGACCGCATAGATCATGCCATCGAAATGTGCGAAAGACTCTACCATGCCTCTACACAAGTGGGTTTAAAGATCAATAACTCAAAAACACAAGTGATGACAAACCTTGTTCTGAGTGAGAACATCAACATAGCTGGAACAAGTATAGAACAAACATCAGCATATAAATATCTGGGACACGAAATTCGCTTAAGTAGAGATAACCAGACCAATGAACTATTACGTAGAATAGGGTTGACATGGGCAGCTTATGGAAAGCTAAGAGATGTTTTCCAATCAGCCCTTCCCATCTGCTTAAAGAGAAAAGTCTTCGATCAATGTGTGCTGCCAGTTCTAACCTATGGTGCGGAGACGCTAACACTTACTAAGACGTCCGCAAACAAAATTCGAACAACACAGAGGGCAATGGAACGGTCCATGTTGGGATTAACCCTGAGAGACCGAATACCCAACACAGAATTGCGCCGTAGATCGGGAGTAACCGACGCAATCAAAAGAATATCAACCTTAAAATGGAACTGGGCAGGGCACGTCGCGAGAACGAAGGACGGCAGATGGACAAAACGCATTCTTGAGTGGAGACCCAGACAAGATGCCTTTAGAAATAGAGGACGACCACCAACAAGATGGACGGATGACCTGAAACGGACACATCAAAATTGGATGCAGGCTGCTCAGGACAGAAATTTGTGGGGTGAACTACGGGAGGCCTATGTTCAGCAGTGGACGAGTATGGGCTGAATGATGAACTGCTTATCAAGAATACACCAATGGACCGAATAAAACAGTTTACCTATCTTTGAATAATAGTAAACGAACAATGGGATCACTCACACGAAGTAAAATGTAGAATAGAGAAGTGTAGGAGTGCATTCAACAATATGGCCAAACTCTTTAAAAACCACAACCTTAATCTGGAGATCAAAGTAAGGCTCCTACGATGTTATACCTTCTCGATATTATACTACTGAGTTAAATCCTGGACATTCACTAAAGCGATGGAGAAAAACCTTAAAGACTTCGAGATGTGGCTATACAGAATAATCTTAAAGATATCATAGACGGACAAGATAACCAACTAGACTGTACTACGAAGAATGGAGAAAGATAGGAGAAAGGAAAATGTATACAATTAGAAAGAGAAAGTTAGAATTTCTTGGACACATAATGAGAAGCGGCACTAAATACAGATTACTGAAAATAATCCTTCAAGGCAAATTATTCGAAAAGCGAGGAATTTGGAGAAGAATATTATGATCAAAAAATCTGTGGAAATGGTTCTCCACAACAACTAATCTGTTTAAAGCATCAGTTAATCAATTAATCATAGAAAGAATGATTGCCAATATTTGAAACGAATACGGCACCAAAAGAAGAAGATCGTAGGCGCAAGGTATCAATAAAAGTAGATCACCAAACATCTCGCAAAACCGTCCAATGATTTCTGTAACCTAAGACAATCAGAATAGTCTGGTCGGAATGAAAAAAAAAATTATGTCATCTGCGTATGTCAAGATTTCACAGTCAGTCAAGGATCTGATAGCATCATCAAGAAAAACTGTGAAATGAAGAGGTCTTAAATGGGAACTACAGAGCTAGGAAAGTATTCAGTTGAAGAAAAGTCCTCCAGTTTGGCACACAAAGATCGGTCTGATATATAACTTTTAACCCAGTAAAGAAGTTCGCTAGAGATTCCAAAAAAGTTCCAGTTTAAGCAATGATCTAACCTTAATATTGTTCTGAAGCCATTTTCTTGTGGCCTTTTAAATTAATTACTATTTTACTGGGAATAAGCCACAATTAAAGATAAAAATACGTTTATTGACGTTTTTTATTTTTTATAAGCCACAATTAAAGATAAAAATACGTTTATTGACGTTTTTTATTTATTATAAACGTCAATAAACGTATTTTTATCTTTAATTGTGGCTATTAATCCGCTTTTGGATGTATGGAATATAAAAATACTGTTACTCCTTTTTAATATTGATTTAATAACCATACTAAGCTTACAACAACTATTATATACACGACTAACTTTAAATTTGTTTAGAAGTAATCAACCGTTAACAAGGAATGTGGGTGAAGAATGTAACAAAGCATCGGGGACCTAGACCCCCAATCTAATAATAACCCGCATATAAGTGTTTGTACTCAATGTTGCACTTAAAAGTTGTACCATTTTAATACTGTATTTTATCAAATAAAACTAAAAACATCTGTATACCTGTATAGAACATTGCAGGGGCACGCTTATGGTGGTTAATAATCATAACATAACATATATATAAAACCGGTGATGCTCTTCAAATTCCACCTGTAACCATAATATACCACCAATTAGTCAGTGGCGTTTAAGATACTCAAAATAGACATATAGTTCAGTTAAAATTATAATTATTTTTTTGATATCTTATGTATTATATGACCAACTTTTTTATTATTTGAACCTTGGGTTTTCAGGGCATTTCTTTTAACCAATCTTGAGAAAAATATCCTAGGTTAAATAATTTGGATGAGATTTTGTTTTCATCATCTCTTAAGTTTTAGGAAGAAATATTAAAGATTCCGTAAAACAACGAAAATTTCGGATCTTTTGGAATTTCTGAAAGAAGAAAACATGTATGCTATGAATACCTTTTACAAACAGAAACCCAACCAAAAATGAACATGAATCGCACCTAACGGAACTACCAAAAATTAAATAGAATGTTTTCTCTCAAACAACAAAAGAATATTTAAAGACATAACAACAATAAAAAACATAACAACTGGTAGTGACCATCGTATAGTTGTAGCGAACATAAATATTAACATAAAAGAAGGAAGGAAAAGGACCTTTTAAAAGGATGTTTTTAAATAAAAACAACGCGGATAGATGCCTTCAAAATAAAAACACATGCAGAGGAATTCCGAATGGTCTTAGTGAGTAAGTTCGAATCAGATCCTTCACATAACCAAAACTAAATTGACGACATTAACAAAAACATGAATAAAAACTATTTCGAAGCCGGAGTACATGTCACAAAGGAAATAAAAACTAAAGAAGACAAAATAAGCAATGAAAAGAAACATCTAGATACTGAAAGAAAGAAAACAACTACTACCGGAAAATAAACGCCATACTCAAGCATACGTAGAACTTAATAAAACAAACAAGAAATAAAAGGCGACATAATTAAATGGAACAAGAACTTATTAGAGCAAGTCGTTGAAAAACACAGAGGCTTAAAATGTCTAAGACTAACACTGGGTGTCCAAAAAATTATCAAAGTTAAAAACACAAACAATAAGGAAGAGAAGGACAAATATAAAACAACAAAGAAAGTCGAAGACTTCTACAAAACTTTGTACAGCTTACAAACCCAGCTTAATCAATCAACAAGAAAAAAATAAAACGTGTGGGATCAGAGGTACTACCAGGTTTAGAAGGATTCAAAATAGAAAGAACGTTAAAAGCTTTTTGTGTCTCAAAAAAGGCAGGCTTGTTCTACTTGTATCTGTAGTACTATGGCGAGTTCTGTATTCTTGTTTCTACAATCTTCAAACAACTATGAGATATACAGTTGCCATTTTCTGCTTGTTATTGTTTGTATAATTTGTTATTCTCAACTAGTATAGAGGGTACTAGTTTGTTAAATATGTTTAATTCTTTAATTTTTTATACACATTAAACAAGTCGTACCTACATATTATCACATTCTCCATTTCGTCGCAACATTTTCTTATTAATTTTTCTTTGGATAATTTTATCCCCCTAGATATAATTCTTCTCTGTAGATGTCTGTATTCTGTTTCATTCGATTTTATAAGTCGACGTTTTTCCTTCAATTTCAAGATGTCTTCTGTTATCCATTAAGTTTACTTGACTAAGTTACTTCTATAATCATTGTTTATGGAGATTTCGTTAACTTGTACTTTAAATTCATTCTGTAGTTCCCCTGGATCTTCTAGTTATTCTCCGATGGTGTTTATTTTAGTGTTAAATTCAATGTTATATTTTCTGCTTATATAGTCAAAATTAGGTATATTGGTTTTTGTTTTGTTGGATTCGTTTTAACCTTAGTTTAATATCTGCCACAAGGGGTTGATTATCAGATCCAATATCTGCTCCTGGAAATGTAGTGACTTTTTGACGGTATTTGGCAAGCCCTCACTTACAAGTATATAACCTATTTGAGTTATTAAAGATCCAGGGTTGCTGCCATCATTAAATAGGTCTTTCCAAGTATATAGTCGTCTCCTTGGATATTTATATCAGGTGTTTACAATGAACATGTAGTTATCTTTACAAAATTCATACAATCTATTTCTTCGATCGTTAGACTGTAAAAGACTTTAAGAACCTACAATTTGATCTTGTCGACCTTCCCTAATTTTTACATTGAATTCGTCTATAATTAGACTTAGGCAAATAGGGGAGGCCTGGGAGAGTTTGGACACAAGGAGAGAAAGGACACGTTTAAATTTCTCGGGAAAACTTTGATTAGCAATTTCACTGAACAGCTAAAAAATCGTTGTAAATAATGTTTCGTGTGTACTGAGTGAGAACTCTAGAAAAAACATAGTGTCAAACATATTGAATATTTTGTATTTTTGGTAAGTACTATGTAATTTCAGATGGTATATATGTATGTAAGCTATGCTTAATGTGTATACACAAATGTTTGTAGTTTATACAGAGTAGACAATGGACAGATGTCCATAGATAGTCTAGATATGGCTTTTTATTTTGTAGGATAGTCCATTAAAAATGCCAAACATTTTTGCTTTCGAACTTGATCGAAAAGCCTTAGAAACCAAAGATTGATATTTTTCTCTAGATTTAGTTTTGTCTTTTTAGCTAAATATGACGCAGTTCTCAGATATGATCTATCTGAATTTTTCTTTGCATGCAACCTGTAATCGATTTTTTAATATAATAACTATAGTTAGGACCTATTCCTTTTGGCATCAGCTAAAGGCATTAATAGAAAAAAATCCATTACAGTAACTGCACGAAAATTGCATGGCATTCACCGATAATTTATCAAAAGTTCGAATGTTTATTCATTATATATTAAAAGAATCATGTTATATTAAAAGAACAGTATTAAATATTTAGCACTTACAATTTTGCCACAAACTGAACAATAATCGGAAATATTAAAAACAATATTGAAGTAAAATGAACATTGGAATTTCAAGTTACTTAGTCATATCATTACCTACAGTTATATAAATATTATTTAAAATCCACGATTTGTGATAAATTGACGTTTGTACATTTTATTTAATTTTTTTGTATAAATATGCAAAATCCCCAGATATTTGTATAAAATATGCAAAAGATGCAATGTATGCATTTTGCATATTTACTTAAGTCTACCTATAATATATAAAATTTCATGTTCATTAAGCTTCTATAAGATGTCTAAAATTTGATCATAGAGCTTTTCGGATTTATCGTTATATTTCCTAATTACAGTGTGGGCATGAATTTAAAGTATATTGATTTTAAATGGTTGAGTATATATTGTTAGTAATATCCTATCCGAGACTGGTACGAAGTTGGTCACATATTTACTCAGTCGTGATGTTACTAAGATACATATACCACACCATGTTTGTGATGCTGGTCTTCTGTGCTGTTACCGGAATAATATAATACACTAGCATCCTTTTTACCAGTCCTTGACTCTGGCCATCTTAATTTTATTGATTCCCAGTAGATCTATTTTTATTCGTTTCATTTCTTGAATTGCATTATTAAATTTTCCAGCCGCCAATAGCCTTTTAACATTCCATGTGCATATTCTCAAATTAGATTTTATTCTTTATAGGATTTAAAAAATTGTTATTTTTTATAATACAAAGTTATTCAAATGCCATGATTTATCTTCTTCTTCATGTGCCATCTCCTCTAAGAAGGTTGGCAACGATCATGGCAATTAGCACTTTCAATACCGCTGCTCTAAAGAGGTCAGCAGAAGTGCAGTTAAAGCAAGCTCTCAAATTGTTTAACCAGGAGATGCGTCTTCTTCCGCGACTCCTTCTACCCTGGTTCTTCCTTGCATTATTAATTGCAACAAGTTATAATGCTCGTCCCTCATAAGATATCCCAGATATTGCAGTTTTATGACTTAATCCCTTAATTCCTCTCAACACCTCAATATTCGTGACTCTATCCACCCAACTTATTTTTAATATCCTTCTGTAGACCCATAACTCGAAGGCTTCTAATCTGTCCAAAACATCTTTCTTTAATGTCCAAGCCTCCAACCCATAAAATAATACGGAGAACACGTAGCATCTCAAAGAATTTCTTGCCTGTCCTATTCTTGCCTTAATCTCTTCTGTGTACTCATTATTTTCGTTAATTATTGTATCCAGATATTTATATTTTCAACTTTTTTAATTTGTTTTGCATGTTATGTTTTTCCATTGTTATGTTTTCTTGGCGCTTTTGGGCTTTTGTAATTACCATAAATTTTGTCTTTTTTGTGTTCAGGGACAGTCCGTTTACTTTCCTAACTTCTACCACTCTGTCAATCATTTGTTGTAAATCCTCAAGACATTCCGCTAATAAAATAGTGTCGTCGGCAAACCGCATATTGTTGATTGCTCGGCCATTTACTTTCATTCCCATAGTTAGTTCTTCTAGTGCTTCCTGGATTATTTCCTCTGAATACAAATTGAACAAAGTAGGAGACAGGACACAGCCCTGCCTGACGCCTCTCTTAATCTGTATTTCATTTGAAAAGACGTTGTTCTCTTTTACCACAGAGGTCTTATTATAATAGATAGCGCTAATGATCCTGATGTCTCTCATATCTAAGTTTTTCTTTTCAAGTAATCATGATCATGACTTATCAGTACCCATAAAAATCAGGTTATTACGATGTTATATCTTTCCTATACTGTTGTACGGAGTTGAGTTGTGGACTCCCACAGACGCTACCTGCAAGAAAATTGAGGCTTTCGAAACGTGGCTTTATCGTCGTATCATGAAGATATCATATACTGATAAAGTAACTCACCAGGACGTTTTATTAAGCATGCAAAAAGAAAAAGAGTTGTTAACCACAAAAAAAAAACAGCCAAAATCGAATACCTCGGTCACATTATGAGGAACAACGAAAGATATGAGTTGTTGCAATTGATTCTACAAGGAAAAGGTAGGTGAGGTTGACATTTGTATGGGAGAGGCTATATCTTGCGCATCACTATCACTTACATCCCATTAATATGTTTACATTGTTCAAATAGCTCCAAAATAGAAAAACTAAATTAGGAATATATGGATCGTATATTTATAAACAAAAACCAAAATAGTATATTGGTCCAGAAACAAAGAGCGTTTTTGTTCTGAACAAATCAACAAATATCTATAAGTGAAAATTCGAGACGTTTGTTACAAGATGCTTCTATATTAATTTTATTAAACGGTGAAGGTGAAAACAAAAAAAGAAGGGAGATTAAAATATTTGTTATATATGTCTCAAGATGTAACTAAGATACAAGCACACAAGACAAGTTTTCTGACAGATTTTAATTATATAAAATAAAAAATAAACAAGAAATAATATTGTTAAACTACCTAATGGAAGAATGGGTAAGGGTAAAGATCGTGACAGTAAAATAATTGGATATTATGCCAAAGATGTAGTCAATGGTAATGGTACGAGTTGGATATATTTATGTAAACCACACTCACTGATGACCCTAAATGGATTTTTGAACATACATATATAAACAAAAAGAGATATACACATGAACTGACAAAACGAAAATCGAAAAATCTATTACTTACTGACTATGTTGTTAGGAAAAGCTACAAAAAATGTATGAAAGATTTAAAAATAAAATTTAGGAAGCATGAATCAGAAGTCTTTGGAGTAAATAAAACTAGAGAAACTTTTGGTAGACAGGCACATTATTACAGAAAAAAATCTTCTCTCTATGTATATCAGTTAGTTACTTGTACAAGAAGAAAGAACAAGAACAAGTGTCATGGACAGATTCCGCAATACCTGAAGGCACCTGAGAAGCTCTATTCGCTATAAAAGTGCTTATCTAGCTTATCCTTATATTTGTTTTATCGACTATAAAAAGGTATTTGATAGAGTAAAACATGACATGCTTATATCTATCTTGAAGAAAACGGTCTTGGATGATAAAGACTCGCAAATTATATATCATTTATATTACAACCAAACTGCCAACATTAAAATAGAAGACCAGTTGATAGAGACAATCTCCATAGATAGAAGAGTGGGACAAGGTTGCATTCTGTCTACAGTGCTATTTAACATGTACTCGGAGCGTACCTTCGAGAACACACTGGGACAACTAGAAGAAGGCGTCTTACGGCCCGTTCATACATGTCTCCGTTTCACTGTTCCGTTTTATCGTGTACGTTTTTTTTTTCGTCAATAACATGTAGTTGTATGAGCGATTTAACACATGGCACAGTATATTTCGTTTACAGTAAAAAATATCGTTCCGTTCAAAAATGACATTCCGTTTTATCATCAAATACTGGACGACGAAACAGCTAAAAATATACGGATACGTAGAATTTTAACGGATAGATAAAGGTCTATTCTCATTAGACGTGCCAGGCCCGCGCTCGTCACCTGACCGGCACATGCCATGCTTTTGATGAATATTCACACTATTCGCGCTCGTAGCATGCTTTCACCGGTATTTTGCACAGGCAGTCGGTTAGACGTGTAGGTGGGTAGTTGTGCAGTTGTAATGTTTTCCACTGCAACTTTAGTAAAAATTGCATTTTTTACTTTGGATGCCGAAGAAGAAGAGAATATGAGAAATAAAGTTAAAAAAGCAGGTTTTGGATACATCCAATGATTAAGAAAAGAAAAATAAAAGGAGAATACTATACCTTGTATAAAGAACTCATGGATGATAAGTCAAAATTTTATATACATTATAGAATGTCAATTGCCGAATTTCAGCAGAATTACCAGCAGAATGCGATTTTGAACAAATTGCCAAAAAATTTTGGTTATCGTGAAATTTTCCCAATACATTAGGAGCCCTAGATGAAAATCACATCTAAATTATAGCACCAATCAATAGTAGTTCCAACTTTAACTACAAAAATAGTTTTTCTGTAGTTCTACTTGCTTTAGTAGATATGTAGTTCGTCTTGCTCTAGGAAATCACGATAAACCATTTTTGCCCTTAAAAAACTCCCTCCATCTTCCGAACTCAGGTCGTCCGTAAATCATTTTTCGTTTTATTTCTGTTATATCATCTTTCTGTTCCAACGAGTATCATCCTGCTACTCTACTTCTTTTGTTTGAAATATTATCGGCAGTGGTCTATTTACTATTTATTTTTTATTTATTACCTAGATAAAAAATAGTGTGTTACTTACCTATTTTAATTTTTTCTACAATATCCCACCACACCTGAGACTTATGTGCTGCTTCTGCATACAGTCGATTCATAAAATCGTATAATTCACTTCTCTTACGAACTATTTCTATTAAAAATTCATCAGTATCATGTGAAAATAATTTTTTCGCACCATTTTGCCTGTCGAAACTCGTCTGAAGTATTCACACTATGTAGGACTGTGCAAGGAATGTGCCAGGCATGGGATAGAAAAATATTGTTTGAAAAGATTGTCCGATGCCGGGCACGGACCGTTCCCACTCCGAGCACTTGTAGTGAGAACGGACCGTCGCTAAACCCATTTAAATAACGTTAAACTAATTTTGCAGGTCTCGAGCAGGGCACAAGCCGAGCACATGCCAGGCACTATAGTGAGAATAGGCCTTTAACGCTCCTTGGCGGGCGGTGTGTAGAAAAGGGAGTGATGCGACAGGTTTTGACTCGTATTTGCTATTGTAAATTCATAGAGAACGCCTGCGTGGAATGTGTAATAATTATTATAATCATTTAAATCCTTTTTCAAGTTTATCAAAAGTAGACATTGACATACGAAAGTAATTGTAAAATTTCGATTCATCACCTCGTAACTGACTCATAAGTAAACTGTAAGCACCCTCTCTAGATCTTTGAGTCATAAGTGGATGCTGCCAATAACGTCGAATCTTCCTTCTCCGACGACAGTACGAATACAACACGACAGCGTCCATGTTCACATCGCATCCAGTAATGACGAATTAGTTGAATGTTATACGGTGCCTATGTGTACAGAGCATAAATTTATGACGTATCCGTTAAAAAGGAAAAAGTAAAACAGACTCCCATGTGTGAACGATCCGTTAGTTACCGGAGTACGTCTAAACAACGTAAGATATACTGACGATGCAGTAGTTTTTGCAGATAGCCTAGATGATTTACAAACAATAATAATGTTGCGCATATCAGATATAAGTCGAGAATATGGACTGAATCTCAATACGGTACATGGAACAAAACAAAGTACATGGAAATTAGTAAGCTCGAAATATTAAATACACATCTTTTAGTAAACCAACAGCCAATTGACAAGGTAAACAGCTACACATATCTTGGTACCAACATAAACAATCAATGATACCACTCTACTGAAATAAAACAAACTACCAAAATCTCTATTATCAGATGCTATGTATTTTCTACATTAATATATAGAGTAGAGGTATGCACGCTATCGGAAGCTTCTTTAGGAAAGCTCGAGGCCTTCGAGATGTGGTATTACAGGCGCATCGTACAAATTTCATGGGAGGATCGTGTGACTAATATTGAGGTCCTACGTAGCATGGGCAAGAAATGCGAGATCACTAACACAATCAAAGAACGCAAATTAGAATATATTGGCCATATTATGAGAAATTAGCACAGATATGGCTTATTACAACTCATTCTTCAGGGCAAGGTATTTGGAAAGAGAGGACCAGGGGCAAGACGAATATCTTGGCTTCAAAACCTAAGGAAGTGGTTCATTACGTCTACAACCGGACTATTCCGAATAGCTACTAGTAAAGTTAGGATAGCTATGCTTATCGTCAACATCTGGAACCTATAGGAACCGTAAGAAGAAGTTACTTGTACAAGTTGATAAAGACCGAAGAACCTATAGTCAGTATAGATACATAGTATAGAAATTGAAAAAGACTGTAAGACTTGTACACACTTCTAAATAGGTCTAACTGGTAAGCTGGTTTTGTATGTTTTCAATAAAATTGATAGTGTGTAAATAGTTTAATAATTAAGCTAAGTATACTTTCGACATAATAAATGTCATCATCAGAGCTATCCTAAAATAACGTTAAGTTGAGTAATTTTTTTTTTTTTTTTTTTTTTTTTTTTATATATAAAATACATTGATAGAAAAAACTTATCAATTAGGTAATAAATACTTCATAGAAGGACAATTGTGCACAAACGACATATTAAAATTCAAAGATCGGGCTCTGTAGGCCACAGATCTTGGGTCTAACCCTTATACATATGTATAATTCACATTTAAAAAGTTTTTATAAAAACATGGTTACCACATACAGTAACGACAACAGCTGTCTTTGACTTACATTTTTGAAGTAAAATGAAAATGAAATAGGAAGCTCAGATATACGGAAATAAATCCTAGAGCGACCTCTGTATTTAAATTATTAATTAAAAATTGAAAAAGTCTAAAATGACGTCTGAAGGTTATTGATTATTAATTTTAGCTACTGTAGAATATTAAATTTAAATATTTTTAAATTGATTAGTTAACGTGAAGATTTAAATATACATTTATCAAAATTATCAAAAAACAAAACTTTAAAGTTTGACCAAATAGAAGAAAGTAGATGAAAACCAACCAAGGAGAAGTATCATTTGCTAAGTTAAGAGTTCAACAGCTATTCTTGATTATCGATATTATTAATAAAATAAATAATGAAGAAGAAAATATCAAACATTCTCTATGTAGATGAAATCAATGAAAGAAAGTATAAGAAATTCTCTCTTTTTAAAATCTCTTTTTTTTAAAGGTCAATGCTTGATCAAATGATGGTTAATTTTATACTAAGTGTATTATTAAAGAAACTTCTTAAAGATTGGATCAAACTTACAATTTAAATTAATTTGAGTGTTGACACAATTCTGAGGATTCCTTTTCATTTCTCTACTGATTTCAAGATCTTCTAGTAAATTCATTTTTATATAATTATTATTGGGTATACTGTGTAGGATCTTGCTATCTCTATGAGGACTAAAGCCATGCTTTGAAGCATGTATATGATTCCCAAAACTAGATTTATCAATCTTAGACAGATGTTCTTTGATGCGTATATCCAAAGGTCGCATTGTTCTACCCACATAGGTCACCGGGCATTCACCACAAGATAATTTATAAATACCACTTTTTGACGATTTGTTAATTTTGTCTTTAGTGTGGGAAAAGTTTTAGATTAGGGATGTTTTTTAAGATTCTAGCTATATTGTCTGAGGGATAACCTAAGTACGATATTGATCGATAAATAACTGTCGAGTTAGAAATGTTATGGACAGTGTTGTATGCTAGTGATCTATTCCTTTTATTCCTTAATTTGTTGATTATGTTATCAACCAAAGTAGGGGTGTAACCGTTACTATAAGCAAGTTGTTTAATAATTTCTAATTCTGAATTAAAATTTGAATCTGACAGAGGTAAGCTAAGTAAACGATGGATATAACAATAAAAGGAGGCCATTTTCTGTTGAAAAGGATGATTAGAAGATCTAGGGATGGTATGGTCAGTCTGAGTTGGTTTTCTGAAGACTGAAAAATTTAATTTATTATCTATTTTAGTTAATGTTAAATCTAGAAAATTAATAGAATTGTTGGGTTCTGTTTCTAAGGTGAATTTTATAGCTGGATGTAAGTTGTTAAGTGAAACTAGGATATTGTCTGCATCTGAGGAATTTCCATCAATGATAGCTAACACATCATCCACATATCTAAACCAATATAAAACTTTTTGAAACGGGTTTTGATTCAGAGAAAGATTGTCAAAGATATTAATCTCCAGGTTATTCAGAAATAGATCTGCTAGCAAAGGTGATAAGGGATTGCCCATTGCCAATCCTTGTGCCTGTTTATAAATAATATTGTTGAAAGAAAAGAAATCTTGTGAAAGACAAAATTTAAGTAAACCCAATATGTGAAAAATTGTATCTCTATTAATGTTGTTTTTAATAAGTAATTTCTCAACTATGGAAATGGTTTCATATCTAGGTACATTTGTAAACAAATTACTTACATCAAAGGAAACTAGAAAAAAGGCTCTAGGTAAATTTAAAACTGACAATTTATTTACTAAGTCTGTAGAGTTTTTGACAGAAAAAGTGGGTTGAACAGATATTGAGGATTGTAATATAGAATTGATGAATTTGGACAATTTAACAATTGGTGTGTTATAAAAACTAACCACTGGTCTCATAGGGGTGTTAGGTTTATGAGTTTACCAAAAATTCCTATTTCATTTTCATTTTACTTCAAAAATGTAAGTCAAAGACAGCTGTTGTCGTTACTGTATGTGGTAACCATGTTTTTATAAAAACTTTTTAAATGTGAATTATACATATGTATAAGGGTTAGACCCAAGATCTGTGGCCTACAGAGCCCGATCTTTGAATTTTAATATGTCGTTTGTGCACAATTGTCCTTCTATGAAGTATTTATTACCTAATTGACGTAAGTTTTTTCTATCATTGTATTTTATATAAAAAAAAAAAAAAAAAAAAAAAATTTACTCAACTTAACGTTATTTTAGGATAGCTCTGATGATGACATTTATTATGTCGAAAGTATACTTAGCTTAATTATTAAACTATTTTACACACTATCAATTTTATTGAAAACATACAAAACCAGCTTACTAGTTAGACCTAGATACATAGTGCCAAAAAAAAATAAAAATAAAACCAAACATAGGTAAGCAGATGTGCTAGAATAAATCTATGGTATACAACACTGATCGGAGATTATATTTTAGTAGAATCTTGTTATTCCCTGTCTATCAAATAATAATAATTAATTTCGTTTACCGGTATTGGATTCTCTAGTAGATTACAGTTTTATTTGACACCTATTACTATATTACGGAAGCTCCCAAGAATCTGCCACTGTCCGGAGGCATAACCATAGCCGCACGTCCAAGAATCAATTACATACATGAGCCCCTTCGAAAATACGGAGGTGATACGGTTGGTAAGTCAAGAGTGACGTTTACACTGCGTGTAGTGCACCTGCTTATTCTTTATTTGAGAAAATTAACGATGTTACGAAGAAAAATTCACAGAGAAGTCATTTTTTAAATAGGATTATTCCGAGTTGTCCAAAATGTTTTGTATTTATTTTGTAATTAGTATACTGTTTTGATAAATACTTGATAAATCTTACCTATTTTTTAAAATTTTCATCCACTGCTTACAAAATTCAATTTAACTTTTGTAGTTTACTAATGTTTGGTAAAGTATTTAGTATTTATTTAAATATTTTGTTCTAATTTTTATTACCGCATTTTACTTATTTATTTTAAGATTACAGTATATTCTCTTCAATTCTCATTTTTAAAATGGCTACACATTGCTAAGCTGTTTTCAAGTTCAAAGTAATACACTTCTTTTTAATTACCTCAAAAGCACAGAAAATGCTTTAAAATATCAAATATCTTTGAACTATTAATTTGAATGATCGCATTTCAAAAGTGCGATGTGTAGGTCATACAATAACTTTGATGTATGATGCATTTGTCGCACCAACCCTGGGCCTACCTAAGAAGATTTGTCAGAACGTTTTTGCCCATATGGAGAAAATGCAGACATTGAAACGAGACATCGGAGTGTGCACAACTGCAGTTATTAACGTGGACCTACTTTCTACCTTGTCAATTAACACATGTCATCAAATGGTAAGTATTTTTTTGTACCGATAATATTAATGAGATGCTATGGATTTCCTTAATTGCAATCAATAACATATTTTGTTCACAATCACATACTATTACTAAGACTAAAATACGTTTTACGTTAACAGTTTACTAAGATTAAAAAAGCAATAAAAAGTAATTATACAGGGTGATTGATTAGTGTGAGGAAGCTCAGTAGATCTGTTATAGTAAAAATTACAAAAAAAAGTTATTAACAAAAATTTTAGGCAGCTTTAAACTCCATATTTTAAAATTAGTAACAATCCTATAGGGTGTTCCATAAGATGGTGGCAGACCAAACTTATGTTTTTTTAAATGAAACACCCTGTATTTTATTTTAAATTTGAAATCTGCTTCACTTCCACATTACAACAATGTTAAGTTTTATTATGTTATACCGGGTATTTAAAAAGTTATAACCAATATTACCTGAAAATCGTATCAACTTTAACTCCCTGTATAATTAAAAAGGATTGTAGGAACATTGATCTATTGCAACCATAGTTTTTTAATAATTGTTAAAAACTATAAAACATATTCATTTTCATAATATTCGTTAAATCAAATACAGGGTAAGTCAAAATGCAAGTACATTATTTTCTTGGTAATTTTAAATAGAACACCCTGTATTTTATATCACTATCGAAAATAACTAATATCGTACTTCATATTTTATAAAGTACTCCCTATATCTAAAGTTATTAGTTTTAAAGATATTTTTATTTTTCCATTAAAGTATTAATTTGGTAGATATTTTAACGTTTACCAATAATTATTGCGAGTTGGCCATGATTGATTTGTCAGAAACTGACATATTTATTAATTCAGTATTGGGGTACACGGTAAATTAGCAACAATTATTATTTAGTAATTCAGTACTTAATTGATTCAATTTAAATTAGCAATAATGAATTTTACTACTGATGAAATGGTAGATATGATCTGGATATTGGGGGAAGGTAATAAAAATTCATTACTATCAGCTAGAATTTATCCAGAACGGTTTCCAGATAGGCGACAACCTAGACAAGATACATTTAAAAAATTGAAAGATCGATTTAACCGCACTGGTTCAGTGAATTATGAAAAACATGAACGAACAAAAACTAGTGTGACAGAGGAAAACGAAATGAGTGTGTTGATGGCGGTTACAGAAAACCCACATACAAGCATAAGGACTATTTCCAATGAACAAGAACTTAGTTACTACTCTGTTCAAAACATTCTATCTAAAAACAAGATGCACCCTTATCATATTCAAAAGCACCAAGAATTAATTAATGATGATTTTCAGAAACGAATAGTATTTTGTGAATGGGCCTTAGAAAAAATTAATGAGCAGAGAGATTTTTTTGATTATGTCCTATTTGGTGATGAAGCTACATTCCATCGAAACGGTTCTTTTAATAGGCATAACTTTCACTACTACTCAACAAGTAATCCATACCACATAGTAACACATAGTCAAACAAGATGGTCTCTAAATGTGTGGGGAGGTATCGTCGGTAACCATGTAGTAGGACCATATTTTTTTGAAGATAATTTAAATGGTGAGATCTATTTAGATTTTATCGTAAATCAGTTACCGATATTATTAGAAGAGGTTCCACTTAATATACGTGAAAAAATGTGGTTTCTACATGACGGTGCTCCTGCGCACCACAACGAATTAGTACGTGGTGAACTTAATAATCAGTTTGGGGAAAGATGGATCGGAAGGGATGGACCGGTAAGGTGACCCCCAAGGTCACCAGAATTCAATAAAATGGACTCATTTTTTTGGGGTTACGTTAAGAACGAAGTATATAAAATACCCCAACAACAAGGGATGATATGAAAAATAGAATCCGAATTGCATTTCAAAATTTTTCTTTACAAATGCTTAGTAATGTAACCAACTCTTTCAATGACCGTTTTCAAGCATGCATAGATGTTTTGGGAGGTCATTTTTGAACACCTTACTTAGTAGGGAGTAAGATAAGTTAAACTTACTGTTGTTTTTAATTTTTCTATGTGTTGTTATTTTTTTTTATTTTCCATCGGTTATTTTTTATAAATTTTATTTTAAATAAATTGTTTTCTTTTCTGTGTCGTTATTTCGTTACTAAATTATTAAACAATAATGTCAAACTGTCAGTTTTTGACAAATCAATCATAACCAACTCACAATAATTATATTGTGAGTTGGTGAACGTTAAAATATCTACCAAATTAATACTTTGATGGAAAAACAATAATATCTAGAAAACTGATAACTTTAGGTATAGGGAGTACTTTATAAAATTTGAAGTACGATATTATTACTTTTTGATAGTGATATAAAATACAGGGTGTTCTATTTAAAATTACCAAGAAAATAATATATTTTCATTTTGACTTACCCTGTATTTGATTTAACGAATATTATGGAAACGAATATGTTTTATAATTTTTAACAATTATTTAAAAACTATGGTTGCAATAGATCAATGTTCCTATACTCCTTTTTAATTGCACAGGGAGTTAAACTTGATACGATTTTCAGGTAATATTGGTTATAACTTTTTAGATACCGGTATAACATAATAAAACTTTACATTGTTGTGATGTGGAAGTGAGGCCGATTTTAAATTTAAAATAAAATACAGGGTGTTTCATTTAAAAAAACATAAGTTTGGTCTGCCACCATCTTATGGAACACCCTGTAAGATTGTAACTAATTTTAAAATGTGGAGTTTAAAGCTGCCTACAATTTTGTTAACAACTTTTTTTCGTAATTTTTACTATAACAGTTCTACTGAGCTTCCTCACACTAATCAACCACCCTGTATACATAAATAAAAATAAAGTTTGTTCTTCTTTTTTCTTCCCGTTGTTATAAGGTTCCCACAGATTTCAAATTTGGATTTTGCTGCATGCGGTAAGAGATTAAACAAGAGCGTTGAGAGGGTGTCTCACTGTTATAGATCTCAATTGTCGTAGTTGTCAATCTTTATATTTTCTAGCATTACAGCCGCTTTGGTTTTAGTAAAAGTAAACTGTGTCAATCTGAATAGTTTTTGGTATGCTCATAAGAACCTGGCTTTTATGTAGTTTTTTCCATTTATAGTAAAGGCTTGTTTAAAATTAATAAATAGACTGTTTACGTCAATTCTATCTTCGAGGCTATTTTCTAACACTTGCCCCTGTATATGTATGTGCTCACTAGTAGATCGGTTTGGCCGAACTCCGCATTGGAAGTCACTAATTATTTGGTGAAACCGGTCCTTGAGAATTAAAATTAGACTAATACGATGTTATGTGTTCTTTATTCTTTTATATGGTGACGAAGGTTGGACTTTAACAGATACACTTCTATAAAAACTTGAAACCTTTAAAATCTGGGTGTATCGGAAAATTCTGCGAATAAGTTGATTAGGTAGAGTTCGTAACGAAGTTGTTTGGCAGCGGATGGGAAAAGTTACAGATTGGTCAAAATAGTCAAAAATCGCAAACTGGAATATTTTGGCAATGTTATGCGTCACTTAGAGAGATATAATGTACTTCATTTAATAATACAAAGGTAGATAAAAGAAGAGGGCCAGATTGAAGACAAACGTCATTGCTTAAAAACCTAAGAGAATGGTTTAACAGATCCACTGCATCACTTTTTCAAGCTGCCATCAACAAAATTAGTAAGTCCATCCAATTTGATAGCCAACGCACGATAATTGAGCACATGACAAGAAGAAGAAGAAGAGAAATTATTCTTTCTCAATATTTGTTATACAGGAGGGTAAATCCAATTTGATAGCCAACGCACGATAATTGAGCAAGGCATAAGAAGAAGAGAAGAATGATCTCTTTTTCAAAGTTTGTTATAAAGGAGGGAAAGAAACACTTTGTATGATATATTTAACCACATAATTCCTATGAATGGGGAGTATACGGCCCCAGTTCCATTTCTGGGATTGTTTCTTAATGCTATATTTGGTCGACTAAACCACATTTTCTTTTCCATAGTGCTTGTCCTCAATTTTTCAATAATTTTGTTGTTATTGTATCAGTGACAGATACCCTATTATGTTAAAAACATGTATATTTATAAGCTTGTCTTCGAAAGGTTAATAAATTTCTCTCTCAGCTGATATGACTACAAGTGGTTTTTTTCACTTCTTCTGCCTTCTCATAATTGAGTAGCCTTTGGAAATATTGTTTCCACCTGCCTAGAATGCTTTCGTCATCATTCAGGGTATTTTATGTCTTATCCTTACAAAAACTTTTCCTAGCTTTAAACTCTATTGTTAGTTGTCTAGCATCTCTATAAAATTTTCTGTATTGTTTTTTTCAAATGCTCGTCTCTATCTCTTTTATTTTTAAATCGTGCGTCTGTCATTTCTTTCTTCTGCATACTTTTGTTGCCTCTCTACTTTTGAACTAATACACTTTCTCGTTACTTCTTGCTCCTTGTTGTAAATATTTTATCCTTGCATCGTCATATTACTTTATCATCAATCTACATTCAGCATCAAATCATCCAAAGGCCAAATGAAAGCAATGAGGAAGAAGAAAACTCTAAGACAATAATGAACGATAAATTAAAAGCAACAGAAGAGAAAATTCTCAAGGCAAAAGAGAGATTAAATAGATTAAAGAGAGATTAAATAAGCTAAATGAGAAATTCTATAAGTAACTCCAGCAACAATATCATCAAACCAATGGACAAAAGATTTGACGGGTTAAAAGCACCAAATAAAAAACCATAAAAAAAGTCTACGGGAGCAATCTCAAAGACAAGTAAAAAAGAAGAAGAAATAGGAAAAACTTCTAAATACCAATAACAACAATAACGCATAGTTCATAATATACCACAAAACCCATAAAAGAAGATTTTCCTTCCTTGACCGCCAAGAAAAAAAACCATGATACACAAGAAGAATCCCTTCCGATTAAAGCAAAGGAGGATATATATATATATATATATATATATATATATATATATATATATATTATATATATATATATATATATATATATATATTTATATATATATATATTACAGGATCCAATTTGTAAATAGAATACATCTTGGAGACGGCTATCGTCGTATTCCCGTCCTCCTCCGCCAATCCTCTCGGTCCAAGGCAAGCTCCTCCTCCAAACCTCTCGATTCCATTGCTCTTCTAATACCTTCATTCCATGAGCGTCGAGGTCTACCTCTTTTTCTTCTACCAGGGGGCTTTCATCTGTGAAGTTTTTTGGGGCCAACGTTCTTCAGGCATTCTTAACAGGTGTCCAAACCATTTTAAACCTCTTCTTTCTATTCTGTCTATGACCGTATCTCTAGCATTCATCTGATTTCTTATAGATTCGTTGGTTTTCCTTTCCAGCCTTGATGTTCTAGCACTTCTTCTCAAATAATCCATTTCAACTACCAACAATCTTCTTTTCAGGTCTGCATTAATTGTCCATACTTCAGAGCCATAACAAAGAACTGATTCAACCATCGTTTGCCCTATTCTTTTTTTGTTCCTTTTGGAAATGTTGCGATCCCACCATAAGGAGTTCCAACATCCTACAATTTTACGTCCCTGATTAATTCGGTGTTTTAATTTCGGTTTTCACCCAAGCCGTTCTTATCAATGAATGCACCTAAATATTTAAATTTTTCCACTCGTGTGATTTCCACGTCCTCGTCTATCAACACTTCAAACCTTGCATCTGAATTGATAACTAGATATTCCGTTTTCTTCATGCTGACATTTAACCCCCATTTTACATATTCTCTGTATAGACGCTTTATCATAAATTCTAGATCATAAGAATCTTGAGCTAGAACGACTTGGTCATCCGCAAAGTTCAGGGACAACAGTACGTCATTTCCTATTGGGATTCCCATTCCTGGCAGTGGTTTTTCCAATTTTGAAGGGCTGCCTCAATATATAAATTAAACAGTAAAGGTGACATACTGCATCCTTGTCTCAGTCCTTTAGTTACTTTTATCGGCTCTGATAGTCTATTTCCGATTTTTAGGTAAGTGATGTTATCCCTGTATACTTCTGTGATTATTCCTAAAAGGTGTGGACTAATGCCGAGTTGTTGTAAAGCTTGCCACAATTTAGGCCTTGGTACTGTATCATACGCTTTTTCTAGATCGATGAAGGCTAGATGTACTTCGTTACCAACCGCTATTCTTTTTTCTATTAATTGTTGGAGTATAAACAAGTTATCAGTGCAAGATCTACCAGGCGTAAATCCGCTTTGGTCTTCGCTAATTAGATGTCCTACATCATCTTGTATTTTTCTATTTATTATCTTTATAAACAATCTGCCGAAAGTAGGTAGGGACACTCAATCCTCTGTAGCAGTTAGGATCTTTTCGATTACCCTTTTTAAAGATGGACACTTGGTGAGCGGTTTTCCATTCAGATGGTATTTTAATTTGTTGGCAGCATTGATTCATTAGAAAAGCTATTCGTTCGATTAGGAGTGGACTTCCTGATTTAAGTAACTCTACAGCTATATTGCCAGGTCCTGAAGATCGCCCGTTTTTCATTTTAATTAGTGCAGTACGGACCTCGTTGCTGGTAGTATTAATGTTACTATTTGTTTGTCTCTCCATACTGTATTCTTCTCCCATATATTCCAATCTGGACTCTTGAAGTAAATTTTTATAGTGCTATAGCAAAGGAGGATACCATGCATATTTCTGAAAACGCAAATAGTAAACGGAAGAATAAAATGCCATAAAAAATGTATAAACCACCAGTAATCAAGTTACAAATTGTTAACGAAACAGGTGAAATTCTTCAAATTGCTGAAAAGGAAAAGCTGTATACAATAAATAAAATCTAGAGGAATATAGAAAAATGACCCACATAGTAAAAGAATATAACAAAACAACGAAAATACAATGGATTGCATTCCCGTTAGAGAAAGACTAAACCAAAATGAGTTTTAAAAGAACTTCTCTCAAATACAGCGCAGCGGCTAAAAATATTAAAGAGACATTATTTTCCTAAGAACAACAAAATGGTCTAACTCACATGGTGAGAGAAATAATCACCAAAGTGGTGTATAAAGGATTCTTAACTGGTACGAAAACCAAATGCACAAACAACATAAATATAAAGCTTTCTGGCTATGATATCAGGAACGATTAGAGAGAAAATTTAGACACTGCTATCCTAGTGGGAAAAGGAATTTCACACACCAGACTACACACTACTGAAGGAACTAAAATTAAAGTAAAAATGAGACAAGAAGAAATCGCAATCACCTCTACATACGTAAAGCTATGAGATCCTAAAATAGACGATAACCTGAACGCGTTCCTGAATATAAAAGAGACATCCATAATAGGAAGCCTTAATGCGGGACCCTCAAACTGGAACGATAGAGCTACGAATAGAAACGGAAGATTACTAAACAACTATCTAGTAAAGGATGAAGACACAATAGTAATAAGTCCATTGAACCATTTGACCATTGACACATTTCCCAGGAAATGCTCAACAAAGATATAGTAATAGCTAAAAATCTAGGACTACAGACCGAGATCAGAACATTAAGCGAAGAATAATAAGACCACAACTCCATGCTACTATAAATAGGAATATGAGAAGAAAACAGTACAACAACAAGGAAAAAACAAAGTAGCCAAATTACAAAAAACTTGTGAGTATTGGAATCAACAACGTCCCAGTGATAAACAATCCACAACAAGTAGAAGAAAGAGTCATAGAGTTCGAAAATCTCGTACAAGAAGTACTCAAAAATAGCACTACTAAAAAAGAAATAGACATACACGTAGAAAGGTGTAAAGTCATAAACCAGGAAATAAAGGACATAATAAGGGAAAAGAAAAGAGCCAAAAAGAGAGCTAGAAGGATAAGAAACTAGGAGGACAAAAGCAGTGTGAATCGTCTAAACACAGAAGTGAAAACGGCACTTGCAGAATATGTACAATAACATTTCGAAAGGAGGAACAATAATATTTCGAAAATGATGTTTTCAGAAGATATATAATAAAAATGGATTCGTTGTTAAGTGTGTAAGAATTGTTGTCACATTGAATGTGCAGATGTAGGTATATCCTCGACATAATCAATTATTTGTGTGTTAATTCTACACAAAATTTTTTTAATCTCAAAAATACTTATTTGTAATATTTTTTATCGTTTAATATGTCTTTGAATTTAATAAAATAGTTTGGTATTTACTTATTTTATATAAAATGAAACGAGTCTATCATGAGCGCATATATGCCCATGATGGACCCTTAAAAGGGTTTTAGTAAATTATAAATACATTTTTATCACCACTTCTTATGCCAAAAATTGAAATATTTGCATATTGTACAAATAACAAGATGTTATGTGGTCATATTTAAAGCCTGCTAAGTAAATAATTGAAATTATTATGAAGCTATTTTCTTAAGGGGTCCATCATAGGCACATTTTTCCTATTTTATAATAATACGTGTATGTTTACTATGAACATATTAAAAATAACAGAAGTCTTCATCAGAACAGCGCCGCCAATAAATAAAAATTTTCATAATCGTAATGTTATTCATTTTGTAATGAACAATATCACACAAACGTACCAAATTATAAGTACAATTTAACTGGGAATCTTCTTCTTCTTAGTCGTTAACCTGATGCAGGTATCGTGATATCATGAAGCTGTTAGGTAATTTTTTCAATGTTCGTGCACGTTTTTCTATCTTCTGCCAATCTAGCACATTCTGACAATGGAGCGCCAATGGTAGCAACAATATGGTCCGTTGTATCGTGTAGGAGATCTACCTCTACTTCTTTTGCCTTCTACTTTTCCCTGGATGGTAAGTTTCTCAAGACCATTTCTTCGAAGCACATGTCCAAAATAGCTTATTATCTGTTCTGTTATTTGTGTTCTTAGTCTTTTCTTTATGTTTAGCTGGACCAGTATGGATTCATTTGTTCTTCGGGCCACCCATGGTATTCTCAGCATTCGTCTCCAGCAGTACATCTCAAATACATCTATGTTCTTTTTGTCTTTCTCAGTAAGGGTCCAGCATTCCGATGCATAAGTAAAAACTGGAAAAACTAGACTTCTTACTAGTCTCATTTTTGTATCGGTAGTAATTTCATGGCTTTTCCAAATTTTTGTTAATTTTGCCATAGCGCTTTTTGCGATTGCTGACCGCCGCTTTATTTCTTCAGTACAGCCTCCTTTGTTGGTTATTAATGAGCCCAGATACACAAATTTATCTACAACAGCAATATTGTTTATCCTAACCAGATGATTTTGATTGTTGTTAGCTCTGTCAATTATCATGATTCTCGTTTTATCCCTGTTTATTTTAAGGCCCATCGTTAAGCTTACGTCTTCTATCCGTTGTAGCAGGTGAATCAATTCAGTTTCAGAACTAGCGAGGATAGTAGTATCATCTGCATATCTCAAGTTGCAAATCTTCTTCCCGCCAATGGTGATTCCACCGTTCCAGTCCTCAGTAGCTTTCCGCATTATCCATTCACCATAGATGTTGAATAAAATTGGGCGGGCTTAGTATGCAGCCTTGTCTCACGCCCTTTGTGACCCTGAAACTGTCAGTTAGTTCCCCATTTATTCTAACTCTGGCATAATTGTTATTGTACAGTCTTTTAATTAGCAGTATCAGATGATTAGGGACTCCCATTTCAGACAAAACCTGCCACATTTTACTCCAGTTGACCAAATCGAAAGCTTTACTATAATCTATGAAGCACAAATATGTTGTGATGTTGAATTCTCTGGATTTTTCTACAATCTGCCGTACGTTTAAAATTTGTTCTCTAGTACCACGTCCTGGGACGAAACCGGCTTGTTCCTCCGCAATGTTAGGTAGTAAAAAGGGCTTTATCCTCTCGAGAATTATGTGTAAGAGTATCTTACTGCAATGCGCAATTAGAGCAATTGTGCGATAGTTGCTACATAAATCTTTCGCTCCCTTTTTATGTATGGGAATATATAGTGATTGTGTCCAGTCTTCAGGCCATTTACCTGTCTTCCACACTCTGTGACAAATTTGATGTATTATATCCACTCCAACGTCATCTAGGGCCCAAATCATTTTAATAGGTATGTTATCTGGACCGGCAGCTTTTTGACTTTTTTGCCTCATAATTGCTGCTTCAACTTCACTTTTGAGTACGTCAGATTCCGTCGCAAAACTGGCATCTTTTTGTTGTGATGGGGCGTCTGTGCTTTCCTTCATCATCAGTCGTCCACAGTATTCTTTCCATCTGTGTAAAATATCTTTTTTAGAAGTGAGTAGAGTTCCGTTATCATCTTTGATAGCAGGGTAGTTTGGTGTAAAGGAACGTGTTATCTGCTTTATTTTTTTAAACATGTCTCTGGTCTCAGTTTTGGTTTTATGCCCTTCTATTTCCATGCAGATTTTGTTCAAGTGTGTGTTCTTGTCCTTTTTGCAGAGTCGTTTTATTTGACCGTTCAGCGCTTTATAGGCCTCTTTATCACTTTCACTGTTCAGTCCTGTGGCTTTTAAGCACTTCCTCTCCTGTATTTTAGTCCACGTGGGAATAACTGGGAATAAGCCACAATTAAAGGTAAAAATAAAAATGATTGACGTTTCAATTTCCACTTCGGAAATCGTTCTCAAAATACAATCAGTAAATTAAACAAATTTTGTTTTTTTGTTACTTAGTAAAAAATTCTTCTAATTTAATTTTATCTGACTCATTTATATTGACAATTCAGACATACATTATGCATTTTAAAGTAGACGACTTTAAAATGATATTGGCAATATTGTTGAGTTCTGGGATCGCTCCTGGGACGACTTTACTTATAAGATAGTTCATTCGATTACATGAAATCAACTTTAACTTGAGAATATCCGTCAGAAAAAAATCATAGCATGTAATTCGTCTTTAAAAAGACAAACACATGACATGATGACAGTAAAATTCTCCTGTTAGTGATTCCATAGTAAATTATGAGGAAAAAACCAGGAAAGAAAACCTCATAATACTATCCCGACATGGTAAGTATTTGGTCGTGCATTTAGTTCCTTCAATAAACACCAAATTCTGATTTTATATGTTTCGTTATTGAAAAAACATAAATGATGTATCCTCTATATGTTACTGATTTACTAATACTGGTATTTTCTTGTTAATCTTCCAACGGTTGGTTGGTTTTTCTTTCGAAAGGATAATATGATAACATTTGACCTTTGCGATCAACACCACTCATATTTTTATTATATTCGGCGATTGGAAGAAGTTTTAGTTTTTTTTTGTTTTCGTTTGTTCTTACATTCTACCATAACATTGCTGTACTCAGTGGATATATACATTACTCCCGTTTATCGTCTCATTTGCCAACAACAACGCCGTTTTTATATTTTGCTACTGACACGCCTTTTTTTAACTTGGATTTAGTCACTTCAACTGGATTTCCTTGTCTTCTTCCCAGTAGAGTTACTGTACAATATGTTTTGCTCTTCATAAGGGTTTCGGCAAGGTCCATTATAAAGCTTAAATTTAATATACCTACATTCTAAAGAGACAATTTTTGTCAGGCTGATATATGTCATTAATTTTTGATTAAAATAATTTAACAATGGACGAATTTTGTACAGCTTGTCCTCTATAACTTCTCATACCTATGGATTTTTTTGGCAAAGTGCAGACATTGAGGAATTAACAAAAAAGTCTCTACTCATATTTTATGGGAAACACTTTACATTAAAAAGACTATCAGTTTTCCAATAATCTTGCGTTCTGTTGGTTGTCCATGTCCCCATCTGTAAGAATAGTCCAAAAAATTTGTATAATTCTTTGATAATGACTGGTTTTCAATTTGTTGCTCTCGATCTTTCTGTGACACCCGATAGAACTAACTGTTCAGCATACAGATTCGTTTCTGTCACTATCAGCTCAAAAAAAGTTTCATCCGCCAGAAGACGAAGACGAAACCGAAGTATTCAAATGGTGTCTTAATTTGTGTTGATTCTACCAATAAGTTGCAACATCTAATAACCTTGTTTCATTCCATCATGATCATTTTGCCATTCATGTGTATTTGGATTTCCTGCATTTGGATTTAAATTTTCATTGGGTTCTTCTCCATATTCCGCATTTGGATGTAAATTTTCATTCGGTTTCTCCTCGTTCTGCATGGCTCGCACAATACCCGAAATATCGTCGCCACCTGCATAAATACAAATTTAATACTTTTTTAAACTCACTTGTTTCGAACTTACCCAACTCATCCCCATCCTCATCGTCTGTAGATGGAATATATTCGTCTTCCGATGAAAGTATCTGATTGTGTTAAAAAGTATTCAAGTTGTTCTTCTGTTAACTTTTTAGGGTTTTTTTACGGATATTTTTTTACGTTTTGGCTGAGAACAACCTGGCTGTGCGTTCTCCATCATTGCAATAGTCAAACACGTGTCAGAATAAAAGAAAACAACAAAAGTGACAACTGTGACGTAACTTCCGTTACCTTATGCTACTCTTAAATGTTGATGTAGTAGCAAATAAACGCATAACTCTCGTGCTAATAAAATATCATACTATAAATAGTAGCCATGTTTAAAGGCATGGAATGAACGGCCTGGACGCGAATCCGCGCCTTACGCAATGAACCTGTTAATAATAATCAGTTATAAAGACATTTTAAAAAAATATCAATTTATGAGAATAAAATCATAATGGGTAAGGCTAAAGACATCCCTGAAACGAAAATAGTCGAGATAAAGACATTTTTATGAAATAAAAAGCTTTCACAACGTTAGATAGTTCAACAGTGCCAAGTAGCGCAAGTAACAGTGAGCAATATCAAGAAAAAAATTGATACCAACAAAACAAAAAAAAACAAACAAAAATATGGCCAAAAGCGTGTCAATATACCCAGAGATGAGAGACACATGAGGGATATCTTTGTAAACAACGGAAAAAACCACTAAAAATCCTCACGGGACTTATTCGTGAAGCTGGGATGCCAGTCTCTGACACGTCAGTCCGGAAAAGGCTTGCTGACCAAGGTTTCAAACCATGTTGCCCTGACAAAAAACTAAAAAGCTGACCGTTGCAATGATGAAAAAGAGACTGAAATGGACCAAAAAACACCAAAATTGGAATTTTGAGGATTGGAATAACTTAAACTACGTCACCTCTAAAGTTTAAATTCCTGTAACCACTGTTTTTATTTTAAAAAATATCTTATATTTTTTTTATTTATAGGTTTGTTTCTCCGATTAGTCCACAGTGGAGATACTCATGGATAAGTCGACCTTCGTCCGAAGACGGGTGACGGCGAAGACGGAAAAAATATCACAAGGATTGCATATTGGAGTGAGTAAAGCATCCTATTAAGATCATGGTATGGTATGTGATCAGTAGCAAGGACACAGGGCGGCTGTACATTGTGAATATTATAATGAACCAATATCAGTATATTGAAGTTTTGGAAAAAAGCTTATGCAACAAATGAAAGACTGATTTGGCGAATTGGAAGATTTTATCTTTATGAATGATTCAGCCCAAAGGCATTGGCATTCATAAGGCAACAGCAGTAACATCGTACTGGGAAAAAGAGAACATTCAAGTACTGAAGTGGCCAGGTAATTCCACAGACCTTAGCCCTATCGAAAATATATGGGAGCTCATGAAGAGGGGGATTGCCTAAAAAATTATCACAAATGTCGCAGTTAATTAAAAAGTAAAGGCAGGGAGATTCATTGCCGCCTGACACAGAGACGATAAAATAAAAGAAGACTGCCTGAAAAACATTCAAAGCATACTAAGAAGAATCAAATCTGTCATTGAAGCTAAAGGAGGTCGAAATAAAAAAAATTCTTATTTAAGGTCAAAGAAATTTTTTTTCAAATTTTCTAAAAGAACGTGCTTCTGCTCTATGTATTTTATATTATACTCACATCATGAAGTTGTATTCTTTGTTAAACACCAAAATATAAAGTTTTTTTGCAAAGATCATAAACTTCGATAACCTAGAAGAAAGGTAGTCCAGTTTTTGTATTATACTTGTTATCAGTATGGCTTAGGCTTAGAGAGTCAGGTTGGTTAGATGTCGTGACTTTTAAATGGGAAAGTATGTAATAATAAATATTCTACGTACATGAAAAATAATATAATTAAAATGAATATTATTTACCACCATACTGTAAATAGTTATTTATTGCACAATACGATAAAATTGTACTTTATCTTCGAGAGCGTTTTTTGGCGTCGAGACGTCAGTCGAGACGCTAATAATTATGCTCGAGAAGATAATGCGATTTTATCGTCGTATGCAATACAACATTTTTTTCTATAGCAAGACTTCAAGTTCAAGTGAAAAATAGAATTTCAAAGAAAATTGTAATTTTTAACAAAAAATCGTAATTGTGTTGCTCCGTTGCTAGGGATATGAACTACGCTGTCAACAAATGTCAAACCAATGTTACAGAAAATCAATCCAGTACCTCGAATTAAGTATTTAAGCAAACGAGTACAAGTTGTGATGCTCCAAAAATAGATATTTCTAATAATGTTAATTGTAAAATTTCAGTTGTTTTTAATCCTTAATATGTTTGAATTTGTAAATTTTATCGAATAAAAAAAGTTAAAAAATATTTTATCTACTCTTGCTATTAAAGTGTCACTTTATCTACCCTTGCGGTTAAAGTGATACTTTATTCACTTAAAACAGTTGTTATAGCAACACTTTAACATTAGCTATGGAAAAAAATATCTAATGTACAGTCCTCTCAGAATGTTGTATTGTATTACTCGTCACCTCGTCCCAGGATTTACTAATCATTAGGATAGCGTCAAGAATGTTTAGTTTAAGATCGCCATTATTCTCAACCAATTCCATCAAAAGTCTTCTCCTGTAATGGTTTTTTAAAACTCTTGATGACACTTTGGTCCATGGGCTGAAGGACACTCGTTGTGTTTGCTGACAGAAAACAGAGTTCGATGTTTTGAAGGTCGTGTGAATATCCCACTTTCTTATCGCTTCTTCAAAAATTTCCGAGGTCATCCACGCACTCTTGTTTGCTTTATATGTCACCGGTAGATTTTTATGTTTTTAAAGCAACGCGGATTTTTCGACTTCCCTATCACTAACAATTTTCGCTTCACCGAACCTGTCATGTTAGCGGCTACTAAAACTGTAATGCGTTCCTTAGAGAGCTTTCCACCAACGCACTTTTCCAATTTAAATTTTAAAGTTCTGTTGGGTGTCATTTTAAAAAACAATCCAGTCTCATCCGCATTGAAAATGTCGTCTGACGCATATCGTGCCCTCAGTCCAGGCCACACGTTTTCTAGCCAATGATCCGTTACGTTTTTGTTAACATCGCGAGCCTCTCCGCTGATTTGGCCGTAGTTGATCTTGTGCCGCATCTTCCACTTACTCAGCCAACCTTCAGATCAGCTTTAAAATTCTCAATTCCAAGTTCAGTTGCAAAAAATTCAGCTTTTGTCCTGACCACAGGCCCAGAAAGTGGAATATGGTTCATACGCTGCTGCTGGAATCACTGAAGCATAGCGCGATCTAAATCTTCGTGCTGAGGTTTCCGCAACTTCTTCCTGCTACCGCCCTCCATCTCCACTTTAAGCCACTTTTTTCTGTCGTTCCATATCGTAGCCACAGTTGACTGAGACAGCCCCGTCCGGCGAACGACATCCGATTGCTTTTCACCTTTCTCTATTGCTCGAGTTATCGATAGTTTTTCCTTCCACCGAGAGCACTTTACGCTTTTTTTAAAACATGTTGACTGTTGGCACACTAAGACGCAACTCAAACTGGAAATTAAAAGTCGTCAATAGATGACAACATCTGTGTGATAACAGTTAATTACGCCGCCCGAACACTTAACCCTCTGATAAGAAAGAGTGTGCCGCATTCCTTAAACGCAAAACAAAACAACCGCTGAACAAGGACCTTTTCATTCGTGACTCAGGTAGTCTGAACTTTAAATACAATAACACATTTGTCATCAACTATTGAACGCTAAAAAAGTTATCGCTATAAAGAGAGAACGATATCGGTATAGAGAAAGAATTAATACATTGTTCTTATGACGAACCAACCAACGTTTACTATTTTCATTGTTATAGAGGAATTATCGTTATATAGGGAATCGTTATAGAGAGAGACTACTGTAATTAATTTCATTTTTAAATACACTAATAAGTGACCATTAAAATTATTTAAAAAAATGAAATTACTTTGACGGATTTACTACGTATAAAAAAACAATTTTTATTGCAGTATGTGAAAGGTACTTTTATTTTATTTAATATAACCCTCGTAAAAATAAAAGTAATAAGGTGAGAAGACTAAGCGTGTGAATATGGCTCAATGAAATACCTTAGTGAAGTTGCTATTCTTTATTAACGAGTTTAGAAAGGGCACGAAGAACTTTAATTATTTGGAATGCTTCGAAACGGTGTATTTATCCAGTGGTGGGCAGATTTTGCTTTTTGTGTAGAAACACAAAATATCACTGAAAATTTATAGATTCAGTGGTAATTTTTAGCATGTAAAAGTAAATTTTATAGTAACAAATTAAGTCTGAATCAGTATATCAAGAGAGTTATTACATTCGAAAAACGTTTTAAGTAAATTCGGAGATCGCAATATTACTCTTTGATTTGCATGTTCTGCTTAAAAGTGTAACATCCTAATTGTGGAAGAGAAAACAACTGATTAGAGCAAATGATACTGACTCTAGTCACAAAAGCATTGTATGTAGAGTACCACACGGTTCACAAGTTTAAAAATCGACGAAATTTTTTTCTTTTTGCTGATAATACCAGTATCACCTGGAGAAACTCTAATATTGCAAGTTTTCATGCAAATATAACTTCTAACCTACTTACAATAAAAACCTGGTCCGACTCAAAACTGTCTTTTAACGTGGATAAGACATTAGCATTTTCCTATAAAGGAATTCTCCAACACTTGCTTCTTAATAACAGCCAGATCAGTATCGTTGATTCTGTAAAATTTGTTAGTATTTTTATGCACAGCAACCTTAAATGAGTTCTTCATATCGATTTATTAAGTAAGAAACTAGCCTCAGCCTGTTATGCAATAAGATCTGTTTTGAAGGAAATCAATTTCAAGCATCTTCCAAAATAACATATTTATCTTTGTTCAAGTTTCTGTCCAATCTGATGTTTACAGTTTACAGATCTTACAGAATTTTATCGGTTTTCTCTTTACATATTGTAGAAACTGTTTACTTAATTCGTAAATGCCTACATATTTTTCAAGCAAGACTTAATCATGGCTAAACAAGAAATTCAACATTTGGTGTTGATTTACCGATCATGTCCAACGAGTTATTAAAGAAATCTCTATTATATTCTCCAAAAAAACAATACAACCATCCTCCTTTACAACTTAAGTTGTAAAGGGGGATGGTCTAAACTCTATTCCATACGCTTAGGTGTTCGTTGGTTGTAACTCCGTTTTGCTGAGAACCGTTTTGTCCTTAGAAGTATTAAGTTTTAGCCCATATTCATCACATGCTTCGGTTACTCTGTTTATAAGTCGTTGCAGGTCTTCTTCGTTGTAGGCAATAAGTACCGTGTCGTCGGCATATCTGGGATTGTTGACATTAATTCCGTTGATTTTAATGCCTGTATCTTCAACTAAGGTTTCTTTGAAAATAAATTCGGAGTAGATATTAAAAAGTAGACGCGATAGAATATATCCTTGCCTCACTACACGTTGTATTTCCACACACACATATAAATATATACGGATTGAACCAAATTAAAACGGAACATACAATTTAATACATGTCTGTTTGAACTGCATTTGAAATAGTGGACCAATATAAAACTTGGACAAAAAAAAATCCATACCTGGGTATAGACATTGTATAAAATATCGTACGACTATCTGTCTCGTAACAATGTTGTTTGCGTAAGACGGGTTTATCTAAGGAAGCGATAATAGTTTAGGAAATGAAGCTCGAAAAAACTCAAAACCTCGCAATTTTTTCGTCCTGCATGTATCCAGTTGAAATTTTAACAGAAGGTAGGTGATAGCCCAAGGATCAAAATCTATATCGAACCGAAGTGCACTGAAGGGTTTTAGGGGTGAAAACTACCCCTAATTTTCAAAAATTATAAAATAACATATTAAACCTGAATATGGGTAAGATTTGGTTTGAATTAGTTAAATAATGATTATTTTATACTTTTGAATAGAGTTCCATCATATTTCAACCCTTAAAAACCAACCCTTGTTAGAGATTAATGTAAAAAAATTACGAATTCTAAAAAAATGATTTCGCCTTGGATCGATTTGGATAAAAATTTGGATAAAAATTTGGATTTAAGCTCAATTCACCCGCTGCTTTATAGTTTATGTCATGTCGACGAACCCTGATTGTTCTTAGGGGTGAAAACTACCCCTAATTGTCAAAAATTATAAAATAACATATTAAACCTGAATATGGGTAAAATTTGGTTTGAATTAATTAAATAATGATAGTTTCGTGCTTTTGAATAAAGTTCCATCATATTTCAACCCTTAAAAAGCGACCCTTATTAGAGATTAATATAAAAAAATTAGTAATGCGAAGAAAATGATTTCACCTTGGAACGATTTGCATAAAAATTTGGAATTAAGCTCAACTCACCCTCTGCTTTATAGTTTATGTCATGCCGACGAACCCTGATTGTTCTTAGGGCTGAAAACTACCCCTAATTTTCAAAAATTGTAAAATAATATTACAAATCTTAAGATGAGTGAAATTTGGTTTGGATTAGTTAAATAGTGATTTTTTTATACTTTAAAATACAAATTCATACATTTTCAACCCTTAAAAATCAATTGTTAGGAGTGCTATAGGTGAAAACAATTTTTTGCCAAAATTTTGCAACTTTTCAACTTTTGAAAATCACCCTTTACAACATTGCAGTTTTTATAAACTAATTTAATAGATATAAATTGAAAAAAGTAGAATTAAATACAAAAAAATTTATCAACATAAAAAGGCACCATATATTCTTATACATTTACATAAATAGTTGAAAATATTTACATTTATAGGTAAAACAATTATAATATTAATTCTATTCGTCATCAATTACATCTTAATCGTGATCTATGTCATCCTCATCTTCTTCAATTATTGGTGGACTGTTATTGCATCCTTCACCTGAGCACAGAGAACAAGTAGAGTTACAGTATAAACCAACTTTTGTGCACCCACATGAAACGCCGCATCCTTTTTTCCATTGGCAAAAAATAATTTTCATAAGTTCATCGGGTGCAGGTTGTTTGTTCATACGTACGGGTAATAACAAACCATCTTTGGAATACCATCCCCAGTCTGTTGCTCTGATATTTTCATTGCCAAGCCATAGACATATGAGCAGATGTTTTATTCTGTTGTATGGGATTTCAAAATAAGAACGCTTAAAATTTTGAATGTATAACGCCCCACTAGCTAATATACCGGTTTTGTAGATTATTATGCTCCGAAATGTACTGTACTATACTAATGGAATTTTCCGGAAAAAAATTAACTGGTTTTTTTAACGTATTTCTTTTAATCTTTAACGATAGAGTGTTTCTTCAAAACTGATTTGTAGAGGTTTTTAAGAGCTACCAGGATCTGTAAATTAAATCTTTTTGGAACCCTTGGTTTTTATATGGGGTGAGTTTAAAGGGCTCGAAAAAGATGGTGCTTGATCGTAAATCGATGCTTTAAACGGCTATATCTCGCCAAATATTCATTGTACAACAAATCTAAATAAAGGATAATTTTAGTCATTAAAAAAGCTACAATTTGGTAATTTTTATTTTTTTCATATATTCAGTATTTTCGGGCATATTTAAAAAAAGAAGGGTAAAAAATATGAAATTGTAAATCGTTTCTCGCTTTAAGCTCTACTTTTTCTAAAACTAAGCACTTTAAATGGGTCAAACTTCTTGAACGTATTAACAATACATGTACAAAGGGAATGCAGAAGGGTGAAGATCAATTTTAATTAGGGGGTGGTTAGGGGGTTGTTTTCATCGATTTTTTCGTAAAAAATGAGGTATTGAAATTATTTTCATCATAACTCACTCAATTTTTGAGCTAGAGTATTTTTTTATGATAGGTCTATTTATGCTCTTTAAAAAAGGTTTTGTGAGTTTTCTTCCAAAAATGCATCATTTTCCCGATATTTGACTTTGAATCTTTCAAATTTGGCATTTGAAGTAAACCGCTGAACATTGATAGGCCGTATTTCGGTTCCTATTATATCGCAAAAACATTTTAAAAAATGAATTGTATTTGTCTTTTTAAAAGCTACAAATTTGTTCTCCACAATTTTTTTCATAAAATGCACCATTTTCGAGTTATTCGCGAAAAATCGATTGAAACCGTAGATTTTTTCGTCTAAAAGTTATTACTTTCAATCGCGAATAACTTGAAAAATATCATTTTATAAAAAAAATGTATAGCACATTTTTTGTTTAGAATCACTTTTTTAATCGAAACCTGTAGTTAAAACGTAACAAAAATTTCACCCCGGAGATGGGGTGGCAACCACCCCCTAGGCTTTGGCGCACCTTGGTTCGATATAGATTTTGATCCTTAGGCTATTACCTACCTTCTGTTAAATTTCAAGTCAATCCACGCAGCACGAAAAAATTGCGAGATGAAATGCTTCATTTCCTGGACTATAACTGGTTTGACAGAATAATAAAATCGTAGATTTATGTGTAGCTTTCAATTTTTATGAGTTTAGAATCCAGCAGCCTGCTAAAGTATTGGATTTTTATAATATAATTATTTGACAATCTTTTGTTGGCCAACCACCTACAGCAGAATTGAGCCGAAATACATTATATTCCTATGTTCCGAATTTATTTCGTTCAATCAAGCATGCCTCGTCATTTGCAAGCTGTTATCACTGCCAGAGGACGGAATACTGGCTACTGAAGTTCTTAAAATTTATTTTTTTTCACAGAAAGCACATCAAATTAAAATTGTCCCTTTTCAATATTTAGTATATCAAAGGAAAATTCTTCATTTTCATTATTTTTAATAAACTTTAAACGACAAAAACGTTGTTTTCTTTAAGCAAACTATGTTATCCGTTAGTAAACTATGTTACAACCGAAAATAGTTAAAACAGAGTAATAATTTCTAAAATAAATTCAAATTACGGGGTGTCCCTAATTTTATGCTCGGTAGTGTATATATATATATATAATATATATATAATATATATATATATATATATATATTATATATATATATTGTATCGTTAAAACTAGGACATGACGAACGCGTTTCGTCTTGATTGAGGACTCTGGATGTAGTGTGAGAACCGAAGCCAGACCTGGAGAAAGAAAGCTTTCTTTAAGGAAATTTTCCTTTTACCAGAGTGGTACTGCTACATCTGGTATAGCAAAACCACTCTGGCCTCACGATAAACTTATATCGGTTCCGAACAATAGCACTAAAGATAGAAACACTGCTGGAGAATTATGATTTTTAAGTTGTACCAAAAATGTATGGGTTCTCCCATTATCAGTGATACTACGAGCGTGGAGATGTTACTATGGATTAACAACACATCAAGTATATGTAGGAAAAGCTATATAATATATTGTTCTAAAGCTATTTTTTTGTGACATCTTGAAGTAATTACTATTTTATTGAGAATAAGCCACAATTGACGTTTTTATTATGTTTATTGATGTTTCAATTTTCACTTTGAAAATCTATTAATGTAAACTTAATTGTGGCGTATTCCTATTAAAATAGTAATTACTTTAAGATGCCACAATAAAATAGTTCGGAACAATATTAAGGAACCGTTATGGGCCCAGTGTTATTCAAAATTTTCGAAGATTGGAAATTCTTTACGAAAAACTGGCACATTGTCAAAATTCAATCAAAGTTTTACAAATATGTACATAATATATGGCACAATAAAAAAGAAGTAGTTTGATTATGTTTATTTTTATAGTGCATAAATATTATTTTCACTTCTTAATAACTTAGTGTAATCATTAATTGGTTAAATTTATCAAAAGCCTCAAGTCACACTCAAATTATGTACATAATTGTAGATATTACAAAAAATAAAAACCTGAAATCATTTTAATTCAATATAATCACTCTCAATCACTCTCGCGTGCTTACAAAAAGTTCTTTGGCTATTTAAAGGGTTAAAAATATGGCATATAGTGTGGACGCACTACTGATGGTGCGTTTATTTTTCAGATACAATCTGAAGTAGAGGCAATGCTCCTTGGTATTCATCAGAGCGTATCTCCTATTATAACCTCATTAAACGAGAAAATTGCACCAAACTCATTTCCTAGGATTTACTCTAAATAAAAATATAGTTTTTGTACTTTTTCTACCGTCCAGCGGTGACTTATGATCACGTAATGCGTAGTATTTGATATAACAGCGCAAATAGGGGCAAGCGGAGTTAAATATTTGTTATTAGTTCCAAACTTATTAAATTATATTCGGCACACATAATTTCTATGTATGTTAACTGTAAAACCCAAAATAGATTCTGATATAGGACCAACCTGTGTACTATAGGACAAAAGTAGAGTTGCCAACAAACTGCCCTTTTTTATTCAAATAGGAAAACAAATGTTTCGATCGGTTCTGGTTCAAGGTATTTATATATCTATGCTCCCTTAAATTAAAGCAATATTTCAGGGCATTATTAA
The DNA here is from genome assembly GCA_918026665.1 of Diabrotica balteata. NCBI lineage: Eukaryota > Metazoa > Arthropoda > Insecta > Coleoptera > Chrysomelidae > Diabrotica > Diabrotica balteata. The sequence continues at coordinate 126,356,212 of OU898280.1, read as the reverse complement.
AAACGGTGTGGCGAGCTGGCACCAATATTATTTAATTTTTTAAATTATTACGTAGTAAGAAAAACATCAGAAGGTAGAAATAACATACTTATCAATAAATCAGTCCAAGTAACGACATATTCAGAATACATAAATATCATAAATAACACCAAAGCAATAGAGAATAATACTTATGCGGATTTTAAATCACATACTAAAAGCATAGGTCTATTACTTAACGAAAAAAATCTAAAATTCTAGTATAAAGTGAATCGAAGAGAGCAATACGACCCTACCTGACAGTTGACAACTTAGAAAAAGTAGATAGCTTTATCTATTTAGGATCAACATCACAAAGGACAACAATGATGATGCAGAGCTTAGCAGAAAAATCGTCCTAGAAAATACAACATACTTTGCTATGGGCCCGAGATTTAAATCATAGGACGTACATCAAGGAAGTATGATCCGACCAATAGTGAGCTATGAATATAAAACTTTGGTGTTGACTTAAAAATATGTAAACCGCATAGACATTTTTGAAAGAAATGCACTGAGACGAATACTAAGCCCTATAAATGAAAACAACAAGTATTCAAAATTTTAAAAACAGAAAAAAAAAACAAAAAGAAGAGGGAGATATACGAATCAATAGAAATAAAAAGAAACACCAACGCAATAAATGACAAAAAAGATACACAAAACCTAAATAAAATATATTTCAATCTGATTTAAACAATAATAATGTAACATCATAAAAAGCTCTTAAAGTCATAACATATCTCAACCTTACCTTTTTCGAAAACATCAACGATACGTCCATATAAAAATAATTATATACTAATGACAGTAAACAATGAGATATCAGATATCAACTTTTATATGTCAGTTCGTTAATGTCTGTGTCACGTTTTACGTTTTGGTAAGTCATATATATATATATATATATGTATATATACATATACATATATATATATAGTCATATATATATATATATATATACATATTTTACAATATCTGTTTGTCCTTATATATATACACATTTTAGAATTATGACAAAGGCAAGGGTTTCCTGCCGAAACGTTGATTGATTGCAATGGAAAATAAAATCTAGTTCCACATGTAACATATCTTTATTGAACCTAAACCCAAGAAACAATAAATTTATATATATATATATATATATATATATATATATATATATATATATATATATATATATATATATATATATAAGTAAACTCTTAAATATTGGGGAAATCTGCAAAAAAAACTCTAATGTGTATCAATTATTTCACCTAACGTTTTCGCCAAAGAGAATTTGGCGACTTCAGGGCTGAAAGAGAATAAATTATAATAGCTACCATATATTATCTAATAAAAAACATTTACCTTACCGTGAAATTTTAGAAATGTCCAGTTATGATGTTAAAAAACTTTAGCTAGTAACAACATAGTGGTGTTTTTTTGTTACTATGTGCAAAAAAGTTTATTTGTGAACGTTGGAAATGTATGGTAGCTTTGAACTTAAAACGCAAAGGTTTACCCAAGGACAATCGAAAAAACCCAATGTAACTACATTTAAAGGAAGTAATTCTTTGAATTGTCGGCAATAACTAAATTTTTAATTGTTGTAAAGTTTGAATGTGAGCTTCTGTTTTCATAGAACGCAAGCGCCGAAACAATTACAAGTAGTTTCTTTGATATGAATGTCGTTAAGGTTCATTGGTAAAAACCGATGAAGTTAGATCTCAGTCTGGGGAGATATTAGTTTAGAATTTCTAATTGAAATTATTTTTTTTAATTAGTAAATTGTTCATGTATTATTGTAATAATATCTTATTGAGATGTATCTAAGAAAAGCAAGGGAATGTTATCTTTTTTTGTTAATGAAAATTATTATTAAAGTAGGTTAGTTGTTAATAGATATATCAGTCAAGTTGGTTATCTGTGATGTTGTATTGTTCTTGGTATCTGATTTAAGTAAGAAGTGGTATATATCGCTTAGATTCTTAATGTCACTCTTAACATTGATGGAAAAATCGTTAAGGAAAATATAAGACATTTCAATGAACTCTCTTTAAGATTTATTGCTCTCACGGTGGAGAATTGTAGTGTTCGTATAGTCCATGTGATGACCAGTGGAATGGACATGTTTGGATAATGCACAGCGGTCAGGGTGAAGTCGAGAATCACTTTTGTGTAGTGTAATACGTGATTTCAATAATTGAGATGTTTGGCCGATGTAGGAATTGTTTGCAAGAGAGACATGGAATGTTGTAGACAATATTACTAAGCCTATCTATAGGAGTCTTATCTTTTATCTTCGAATAAAGATTATTAATTGTTAGGGCTTGTCTACAAGCCACATTAAGTTTAATGTTATTATTATTATTAGAAAAGCTATTTTCAAAACTTTTTAGAATCCTTGTTAATAAAAAAGTTTTGAAAATAGCTTTTCTAATTATAATAATAACATTAAACTTAATGTGGCTTGTAGATCAGCCCTAACAATTAATAATCTTTATTCGAAGATAAAAGATAAGACTCCTATAGATAGGCTTAGTAATATTGTCTACAACATTCCATGTCTCTCTTGCAACAATTCCTACATCGGCCAAACATCTCAATTATTGAAATCACGTATTACACTACACAAACGTGATTCTCGACTTCACCCTGACCGCTGTGCATTAGACAAACATGTCCATTCCACTGGTCATCACATGGACTATACGAACACTACAATTCTCCACCGTGAGAGCAATAAATCTAAAAGAGAGTTCATTGAAATGTCTTATATTTTCCTTAACGATTTTTTCATCAATGTTAAGAGTGACATTAGAATCTAAGCGATATATACCACTTCTTACTTAAATCAGATACCAAGAACAATACAACATCACAGATAACCAACTTGACTGATATATCTATTAACAACTAACCTACTTTAATAATAATTTTCATTAACAAAAAAAGATAACATTCCCTTGCTTTTCTTAGATACATCTCAATAAGATATTATTACAATAACACATGAACAATTTACTAATTAAAAAAAAAAGAATTTCAATTAGAAATTCTAAACTAATATCTCCCCAGACTGAGATCTAACTTCATCGGTTTTACCAATGAACCTTAACGACATTCATATCAAAAGCCCTACTTGTAATTGTTTCGGCGCTTGCGTTCTATGAAAACAGAAGCTCACATTCAAACTTTACAACAATTAAAAATTTAGTTATTGCCGACAATTCAAAGAATTACTTCCTTTAAATGTAGTTACATTGGGTTTTTTCGATTGTCCTTGGGTAAACCTTTGCGTTTTAAGTTCAAAGCTACCATACATTTCCAACGTTCACAAATAAACTTTTTTGCACATAGTAACAAAAAAACACCACTATGTTGTTACTAGCTAAAGTTTTTTAACATCATAACTCGGCATTTCTAAAATTTCACGGTAAGGTAAATGTTTTTTATTAGATAATATATGGTAGCTAATTATAATTTATTCTCTTTCAGCCCTGAAGAAGCCAAATTCTCTTTGGCGAAAACGTTAGGTGAAATAATTGATACACATTAGAGTTTTTTTGCAGATTTCCCCAATATTTAAGAGTTTACTATTTAACTTATCTGCAAAGATTAAATTTCTTTTCTATATATATATATATATATATATATATATATATATATATATATATATATATATGTATATATATATATATATATATATATATATATATATATATATATATATATATATATGTTCGGAAAGATTTCCGCGGTTAGTACAATGAAACCTAGAGCTAAGATTAATATTATTACTAAAATTAATGTCAAACTCACCAGTCTTCCGGGTTGAACCGCGTCGATATCCATTTTGCCGAGCTTTCGGCATCCTCTCTGATGCCTTCCTCAGGGCTTCCAAGGTCTCAGTCTCCCGAGCCCCCAGACACTACTACACTGTTCACTATTCACTGCACTGCACTGCAGTAGTAGTGACATATAGATAGATATTTGGGGACATATGAAGTTTATGCCAATGAAATTAATAAACGAGACGAACTTTGGAGATACATTCAAAATGCAGCTAATCTTATAAGGGGAGATAATAATATTTTTTTAACGTCCGAAAATCCTTTATAAAAAGAATTAGAAAAGGCATAGACATCAGAGGAGACCATGTAAAACATTTATTGTGAGTTTTTGTGAGTTCTTTTAAGTTAAAGTGTGTTTAGTTTTGATTTATCGTCAAAACGGAAACCTTACGTTAGTTGCAACTTTGTTTATTAGTTTGGTATTTGATAGTGGAATTGTAAATAAAGTACTATTGTTTGTCTAAGATTATGCCTCTGTGCCAATTTTGATTCCAATTTATAAATATACAGGGAAACTATTAGCAAAAAATGGTAAACAAAAAATTACTTTAACACCCTGTATCTTTTTTCTCAGCAACATTTTATTAAGGCATATTTGGCCCAATAGCCATATTTTGGTCCAAATAACCTGTCCTTAGTCTATGTCCTAATAGTTATGACTCAACTTTTATATTTAAAATTCCCCAAAAAAGAAGATTGGTGTAGTAGCAGGATTTCGAATGAAAAAATATTTTCCTAAATGTGCAGGTGCTGTAAATTCGAAAACCATTTATTTGTGGTTGACTATATTTTAACTACAAATAATACATCATTCCATAGTTTTACTTAGTATAGTGGATGTGAATTATAAATTTGTATTTGTAGATGTAGGTACTATGGGACGAAATTAAGTAATAGTGAAGGGGGATTTTTGAAAACAGCACATGTGGATAGTTATTCAATAGAAATCAAATAAAGCTACCCAATGATTCTCGTATTAAAGAAAATGGTCAGTTCATACCATATGTATTGATTGATGATGAAGCATTCTACTTAAGTAAGTATTTCACGAAACTATTTCCAAGAAGATCCCTTCATAGAACAAGGAGGATTTTTAATTATAGTTTATCCTTTGCAAGGGGAATTGTGGAATACACATTTGGTGTATTTGAATCCTAAAAAAGTAGATGTTATAGTGGTAAGTGCTGTAGTATTACACAACATGATAAATAGTGATGATAAACTTATGGATGAAGGCAATTAATCTCAAATAAACCTTAATTTAGGAGCTTTAGTAGATTTCCATAGTGCACATATCACACCTGGAAATGTAAATCAATCTACAAGTTAAGCCCGAAGAATAAGACACTGTTATGCAGAATATTTTTCTTCAACTGGAAAAGTATCTTGACAAGATGAAAAGATTTTTATGGATAATGAAGACAATAGTAAAAGAGGATTGTTGTATTAATTTTACACTTTGTAATTTCACATAACATCTAAATATATTCTACCGTTCTGTTCTGGACTAGAGAAACCATAAGTTCATGTTTTATGCCTTTGTGTTAGAAAATCTCTAATATACTATGCAGACAGCGAAGCTATATAGGTTTATTTAAAATATATAATTTATATGTTTTATCTGTCTGAATTATCAATATAAATGAGTCAGATAAAATTAAATCATTAGAATTTTTTACCAAGTAACAAAAACAAACTTTGTTTAATTTATTAATGTTTTCTGAAGAGAACGATTTCTGAAGTGGAAATTGAAATGTCAATAAACTTATTTTAAACTCTAATTGTGGCTTCTATCTATCTATACAGCCCTAAAAATCCATCCTTGGATATAGGCCTCCTCCTCCTTCTTCCATGCCTCTCTATCTTGGGCAATTTACATCCATTTTGACCCGGCGTGTTTCTTCAGGTCATCTGACCATCGCATTTGTGGCCTTCCCCTTTTTCGTTTGTGATTCCATGGTCTCCAATGTATAATTGTCTTAGTCCATCTTTCATCTTTCTGCCTTAGGGTGTGTCCGGCGAACTTCCATTTAAGCTTTGCTACTTGGGTTGAGACATCTGTCACTTTTGTTTTATTACGGATCCATTCGTTTCCTTTTCTGTCTGATAGTTTAATGTTCAGCATTTGTCTTTCCATGGATCTTTTTGTCTTTGCTATTTTTTCCATATTTTCCTTTGTAAACGTCCATGTCTGAGAGCCATATGTGAGGACAGGGAGTATACATTGATTGACAGGGACAGGGAGTATAGAATTGACTCTCGTTTTTAGGTATTGGAGGTGTTTTGAATTTTTTAGAATATAAGACAGTTTTCCGAATGATGCCCAGGCCAATCTTATTCTTCTCTTTATTTCTTCGGTCTGATTTTCTTTATTTAATTTAGTGATTTGGCCTAGATATATATATATATATATATATATATATATATATATATATATATATATATATATATATATACTCTTTTACTTGTTCTATTCTTGTTTGTGCCACTGTAATTATTAGTTCTTCTGGTTGATTAGTCATGGTTTTTGTTTTACTGTAATTCATCTTGAGTCCAATTTTTGTCGATTCTCTATTTAGTTCTTCCATCATTCTTTGTAATTCTTCACTTTTTTCTGTTAATAATACAATATCATCAGCACATCGTAAATGATTCAGGTTTTGCCCGTTTATGTTAATTCTCAAGCCATCCCAGTGTAGTCGTTTGAAAACATCTTCTAGCGCTGGTTGAATAGCTTGGGCGAGATAGTATCTCCTTGTCTTACTCCTCGGTTTATTTTAATAGGCTCCGTTTGTTTTATTAGCTTAATAGTTGTTGTTGCCTTGTTGTATATATTTGTAATTAAGTCGGTATATCGGTAGTCTATTCTGCTGTTTTGTAGGGAATTCTGTACTGCCCAGTGTTCCACACTATCAAATGCCTTCTCAAATCAATAAATGCCATGTATAGCGGGATATGATATTCGTTAGTAAAAGGTGGTCACTTGTACTGAAGCTCTTTCTAAATCCGGCTTGTTCTCTTGCCTAGTATCCATCTAATTTAGTTGTTAATCTATTTGTTAATATTTTGGTTAATAGTTTGTACATCACATTTAGTAAAGTTATGGGTCTGTAATTCTTTAGATCCCTTTTATCTCCTTTCTTAAATAGTAATAGTGTTATTGCTTCGTTCCAACCTTTGGGTATTTGTTTTGTCATTAGTATTTTATTCATAAGTATTTATAAAACTTCTCTAGTTGTTGCCCACCATGTTTTAGCATTTCTACAGTCACCCCGTCTTGTCCTGATGATTTATTATTCTTCATCTCTTTGAGTGCTATTCTTATCTCGTTCTTACTGTTTTATGGTTGTAAGTCGGAATTAACATTTTTTATTTTTATTTCTAGTTGCTTAAGGATTTCTTGGGTTGGTTTCTGTTTTGTATTGTAGAGTTTTTTATAATATTCTTGTGTTATCTGTATGATTTCTTCTATATTATTGGTCTCTGTACCTTCTATGTTCTTTATACCATTAATTTGTATGGTTCCAAGCTGTGGTTTTAGGCACTTCATGTTTTTATTTTGTTCAATTGCTTTTTCTATTTTTTCTTCCTGTACGCTCTTTTCATATTCCTTGATATTCCTTCTGATAGCTTTGTTTACCTCTTTGTAATCTACTGTGTTTATCTTATCTTGTTCCAGTAATGTTTTTCTTTTACTTATGAGATGTTTTGTTTCCTGGGATACATAGTTTTCCTTTTTTATTCTTGTTTGTGCTACCTCTTTTCCCGCCTTTGCTAATGTATCGGTTAATAGCTGATTTATTTCATCGATATTTCTGTTGTCCAAATCTCTAGTGACCGGTATACTTTCCTTTATTTTTTGTTTATATTCGTCTTTTGATTGCTTAAGTTTTTCCATATCTAGTTTCGATACATTTTTCATTTTCTTTTTTGTTTTGAATTGGCTATTAATCCTGAGTTTGGCTCTGACAAGTTTATGATCGCTACCGGTTGAGTAGCGGATTTCTTTCGCCATATCTCTCTCCAATTCTGTGTTCTTCTCCATCTATTCTTCCCCCTAATTTGGCATTGAAGTCTCCAATTATTAGCGTCAATTTAGTTTTTTTTTTCTTCCATAGCGAGTGTTAGTTCTTCGTAGAAGTTTTCAATGTCTTCATCTGTATATGAACTTGTTGGCACGTATACCTGTATAATTTTCAAAGACGTTCTTTTTAATTTAAGCATAATGTAGGCTACTCTGTCTGATATACCCTTGGTGGATTGTATGTATCTGACGACTTTCTTGTTTATTATAAAACTAACTCCGTTGTTAGAGTTATCTTCATTGCCTTTGTAATACAGCATGTTTCCTGAGTTTAATAGTATTTTTTGTTCACCTTTTCTTCTTATCTCTGACAGACCAATGACATCACATTGTATATTATTTAGTTCTTCTTCTAATTCGTGAAGTTTAGTATCATCATTCATGGATCTGATGTTATATGTTCCCATGTTTAGTTTAGTCGAATGTTTGCCTCCCCCAGAATCCTTGAGGCAGACCGGTTTGTCGGTGTCAGACTTCGAGATGTTATCTCTACCCACCTGGGGTAATTTTCCGTTTGTTTTGTGATTCGACATGTTTGTCGAAGAGTGTTTTTTGACATTTAAACGCCAGGCTTGTCAGGCGGGTTGGTGAGTAACTTATTCCCATTAATATAATAGTTAGGTTTATTAGGATATATATATATATATATATATATATATATATATATATATATATATATATATATATATATATATATATATAAAGATGTACTAAATGTGTACTAAATTAACATTTTATTTTATTTAATAATTTTATTTTCTGATGAAAAAATTATTTTATAATAACTCTTCTATTAACTGCAAAGTTTTTCGTTTACAGAGCCTTTGAATGTCTGGTGTCAGTGCTTCCACATCATCCACCAAGCTCAATAAAAATAGCTCACTGGAACTGTTCTTTTTTGTTCTTGAATTTAATTCTTTTTGCTTCATTATTTCTATGTATTCCGACATCTGCTTATCCACCTCCTTTGATGTACATGAAACATCCTCCTGTTTTTGGGCGTCTTTCACATACACCCTAATAGTTTCATCCTCATCTATTTCTAAAAATCCCTCTTTGGCTAATTGGAAAGATTGACAACTATCAACAAATTTTCAGATGGTGGCAATGAATCTAAGGGTTCAGGAACTGATACATTTGATTTGGTAGACTGATGTTGAATGTGTCGTTCCAGAAAAGTGAGATGGTCAAAATAGATCCACTTTTTTATCGGCTTTGCACCACTTCCTGAAGTGTCTTCATGTTCATGTCTCCGTTTCCTATTCCCAGCTCTTAACATTTACCACTTTTGTATGCAGATTTTAACTATAAAACAAAAATTATGCATTTGACGTAAATCACATATTTCTATAATTTAAAATGGAATTATATACATACAAATAAAATATTTACCTGTCTTATTCAATCTGCTGGCTATAATTTTCCACAAGGAATCAGATAAGTCTCTATTAGAGTATCCAGGCTGAGACTGATCATACAGAACATTATTCGCTTTGAGATAACATATTTATTGGTCTATTTCCGAGGTACTTCATTTATTCACTAAAAAAAATAAAAATTTAAATAACCCATTTTTCTAATTTTAACAATATAACTTTACTATATTCAAAATTGTTAGAACTCATACTTATTGTGTATGGACTTAGGCACGCAAAAATAAATTAATGGTAATGCTTCTTCTTCTTATTCGTTTTTAGGGCTTTGTCCTTGACATTTTACCCAGTTTACTTTGGAGATACACACTTTTTGTCTTGCTTCATGGTAATTTGGCAATGCTAATAATTTAAAATATGTAAATGCAAAGAAACAAATCAAATTTTATACGTTAATTACAAATTTTTGAAATATCAATGGTCAATGTCATTGCTCAGAACAGTATAAATTAATGCAAAATGTTCCATATTCAATGGAACAAGGTCACCCAGTGCAATGTAAATGGTCCACCAGTCTGACTCTGCGCATACATTTTCCTAGACTCGTAATGTTGGTCGATCGTGCACGGTCGGTCTGGTCGAGCAGTCTGATTCCTTCCTAACACTCAGATAAAAAAACTTTGAACTGCCTCTGATGAAGAGGAGAACAACACCTCATAAAATAAACACAAAATTACCAGTGACAGAGATACCATTTTATCATAACTAATGTTTGATTTTGTCACAAACTCATCAAAAGTCTGAAATAAATCTTCTCCACGAGTCTGACCTTTAAACGACAAGACGGCAAGCAATTAGTTCTTAAATATTTTATTTTACATATCATAAAATTTCAGGAAAATAAACATTTGTTGGTCGTCAACAATCATAATAATATGATTCATCATGTGCTATGACGTAGCAGGCGTCTTTTGCAGAAGTTCGAGCAAACCCTTGTTATTGTCTGCAGTCCTATATTTCGGTTCTTCTTGTATTGATTTTTGCCCACAATGGATTATCTTGCTGTGTCTGCAGATTTTTCTTGCACGCTCATACTTCGAAGTAGTATGGATGTGCTTTTTTGTAAGAAATTAGATATGTCTTTTTTAAAATTGGAGTTTTTCTTGGCGAGCTTCACTTTCCATAGGAAACTTTTGATAAAACGCGCAACAGTTTTATTGCATATTAGGCAAACTGGAACAACGCTAGGTCTGTCAGGAAGTGTAACAATTCTTTTCAGTTCATTTAGTCAAAAACTTCCTATTTTCACCATCAACTTTAAGGCTTTTTACGATTCATATCGATAAAAACTTAACCAAATGGTGAAAATAGGCCCGGGATCCCAGACTAGAACAAAATAATGAATATTATGCTTTACTTTTTGGATAGATTTTCCCAATATGATCTTTTTGGAGCCTTCATTTTAAACTTTTTCATTCTTTCCTATGTAAGTCATGAACAATTATACAAATAAAGCACGCTTTAAGAATATCATATTATTTACAACAATAACGCGTTATGAAACGTTACTTTCTTAATTTTAATATTAACGATCTGTGCACCATCAAGATTTATTTCTAACAAAAACATTCATTTTTTCTTGTTTTAACTGTAAATTGTTCCATTCTTGTTACCGAAGCGTTTCTTTTGTTAATGATTGCCTGTGTTTAGAATTAACCGATGCAGCAACATATATGCTTGTGTAAGTTTGTATCAATTATTGTTTTAGTTCTAAATTAAAATTAGTGGGTTATTTAGGGTAGAAAATAGCCTAGACGTGCTCTGGTAAACAAAAGAGTTCAACATCGTACAACTATACAACTATTAACAAGTTTTCTTTTATAAACTATATAATAAAAATCAGTGTTGTTTTCTGTCAAATTGGCGAAAGGAAAATATTCTATCCTCAATTTGTATGATTGTCCGTCTTTGTCTATAAACTATCGGAATACCTCAATAATTTCTCTCCAGTCGTTCCTATCCATCGCTTTTCTCCGCAAAGCACGTATTCCCATTTTTCTTATGTCTTCATCGATGTTATCAAGGAACTTTTTTCTAGGCCGTCCTCTTTTTCTCTGACCAATGGATCTATCGAGAAGTGTTTTTCTAGCTGGGTTATTTTGTTCCATCCGTAATACATGCCCTATCCACCTTAGACGTCTTATCTTAAAATGTTTTACGATATCAGGTTGCTGGTATATTCTATAAAGTGCGAAGTTGTATGGTCTGCTCCACACTCCATTGTAATTCACTGCTCCATAAATTCACCTTAGTACTTTTCTTTCGACACATCTTAACATGTTTTCATTATTTTTTGTTAGAGTCCTGGTCTCTGAACCATATGTTAAGACTGGGCGTATTACTGTTTTGTAGAGTTTGATTTTTGCATTTCTCAATATAATTGTGGATTTAAGAATTTAACGTCATTTTCTATAACAAGTGGTCGTAGTATTTGTGGTTGCGTGCTTATTTGCATATACTTCGCTTTGTTTGTGTTTATTATTAAACCCTTTTTTGCAGCTGATTCTTTTAATGTTACATACGCCTCTCGTACAGCGTTTTCCGTTGTCCCAACAATATTGGCATCATTAGCATAGGACAGGATTTACACTAAATTATTATATATTGAACCAGTGATTGTGATTTGTGACATACGTATTACTGTTTCCAGAGCCAAATTGAACAGTATACAAGAGAAAGTGTCTCCCTGGCGCAGCCTGTTATTTGTTTCAAAAGGTCAGGCAGTTCCCCCTGAATTCGTACCTACATTTACCTTTTTCAAAAGTTAGTTTTGCTAAATTTACCAACTGATTTGGTTTTCCTAGCTCTTTCATTACTTTGAACATTTCTCTTCTATTCACAGAGTCGTAGACTGCTTTGTAGTCTATAGATATGTGATGAGTATCAAAGCCATATTATAGTGTTTTTTTAATTTGTTTTAGGGTTGCAATCTGATGAATTGTAGATTTACCACCTCTGAAACCAGCCTGGTATATTCCTACTATCCTTTCCGCATACGGTTACCATACGATGACATAATACTGTGGAAAATATTTTGTACGCTGCATTTCGAAGCGTAATTCCTTTGTGGTTAGAGAATTCAAAGATATCTCCTTTTTGTGTCTATGATGTAAAGTATTCCAATATTCCAATCAGTGTGGAGGCATTTTTGTGCCCATATTCAAGATTATTTATTCCGGGTGATTTTGTTTCTGGCTAGTTTTTTAATTGCATCTTTAACTTCAAGAATAGTTGGTGGTTCCTCTTCCCTCTCGTCTGTTTCCCTTACCTCATCTCTTTTGTCTTTTAGATTTTCTTCTTCTTCCTCTATATTAAGTGCCTGGTTAAAGTATTACACCGATCTATTCAATAGTTCTTTCAAAAAAATCAGATTTTGGTGTTCGTTAAAGGAAAGAATATATTGAGGAGCTGTTTGATGATGATAGAACAGAAATTCAAATTGAAAATATATCTACTGATCCAAACATTACACTCGATGAAATGGAAAGAGCAATAAAGCTATCAAATAATCGGAAAGTAACCGGTCTAGATGAAATGCCAAGCGAAATAATCAAACTACTCGACGATAAGGGTAACCATTCTCTTCTAAGCCTCTTCGATAAAATATACCAAATAGGACATATACCAACAGATTGACTACTGTCATCATTTATAATAATACCGAAAAAAAAAACAATAAATGCCAAAAAGTGCAGCGATCGTCAAACTATCAGTCTAATGACTCATGTACTAAAAATTTTCCTAAGAATACTGCACTGCAGAATTACAATAAAATAGAAGTCCAACTAACTGAAACACAATTTGGTTTCAGAAACAACCTTGGAACTAGAGAAGCACTCTTCAGTTTGCAGGTCATGGTTCAAAGATGTAGAGGTATTGAACAATCGGTATATATGTGTTTTATCAACTCCGAAGAGGCCTTTGACCGAGTAAAGCATGACAAAGTTATAGGTGTCTTGCAACAGGTGGGAATTGATAACCGAGACCTCCATATTATCAAAAATTTGTATTGGCATCAATGAGCAAACATACGACTTGGACATAACACGACGGAACTAGTAGAGATGTGAAGTGAGGAAAGAATGTATTGTATCGCCTCTACTTTTTAATGTCTACTCCGAATTTATTTTCTAAGAAGCCTTAGTTGAAGATACAGGCATTAAAATTAACGGAATCAATGTCAACAATCTCAGATATGCAGACGACACTTATTGCCTCCAATAAAGAAGACTTGCAACGACTTATAAACAGGGTAATCGAAGCATGTAATGAATATGGGCTAAAACTTAATACTTCTAAGCAAAAACTTATGGTTGTCAGCAAAACGAAGTTACAACCAACGAGCATTAGATCGTATAGAATAGAATTAGAAAGAGTCCACAATATTACCTATTTGGGCGCAAACGTTAACGATAACTGGGATATAAATAAAAAAATTAGAATAGGCATTGAAAAAGCCTGAGCAGCCTTCTATAAATCAAAGAAATTTTAATTAATAAAGATATTACATTAAACCTTAAAATCAGATTAATATGCTGCTACATATTCCCTACATTGCTGTATGGTATGAAGAGCTGGATCCTTACAGAGACAATAATGAAAAAAATGAAGGCCTTTAAGATGTGGATTTATCGATAATATTGCGGATAAGTTGTATTATCGACAATATTGCAGAAGTGTACTCGGAAAACATTACCAACAAACTAAGGAATCAAAATATAAATAAAGAAGGACCAGACAGATATAGACTCCTATTGGACCAAAATAAACGAAGTCATTGAAGCAGCAGCGAATGATAAAATAGGAATAGAAATTTGTGCCCATAAAAATCATTGGTTTGACGATAAATGCAAGAATGCAACCAAAGAAAAAAATGCAGCCTACAGAAAGATGCTTACCCGACGAACTACAATAACTGTAGAGAATTACCAGAGAAAGAGAAGAGAAGAAAAGAGGATACATACAAAGAATAAACAAAACCACTTAAATAAGGAACTTAAATATATAGAAAACCTCAATAGAAATAAAGAATTCAGATCATTCTATAAGAAAGTTAATATCAACAGAAAAGAGGCGACAGAACTCAAGGCAATTATAAGTCAATGCAGAAGTCAGAACGGCGGCCTATTAACAACAAGAAAAGATGAATTGAATAGATAGGTGGAATACTGTAAATAGGCACATATAGAAAAAGATGAAGAAAATCTGGCATAGAAATAGGTGAGGCAAGGAAACAGACGAGGAGGAAGAGAAACCACCATCGACACTTGAAGTTAAAGATGCAGTTAAAAACTAACCAGAAACAAAATAAACGGAATAGATCACCTCCATGCTGAATTATATAAAGATGGTAGCCACGATTATAAAAGAAATATGGACACAGAAATCCCTCTCTAATGATTGGAATATTGGAATACTTTGCTTCTTCTTCTTAGGGTGCCTGTCCGTTCCAAACGTTGGCGATCATTCTGGATTTGATGACTTTGTTGGTTGCTATACGAAATAGCTGTGTTGAGGTCTTTCTATACCATGCTCTCAAGTTAGCAAGCCAGGATATTGTTTTTCGTCCTGGGGCCCTTTTAGGCCCCAAAATGCATTGAAGTAGCTCGTATCTGCCTTGATTTCTCATTATATGGCCCAAGTACTGCAGCTTACGGCCCTTCACGATGTTGACTAAATCCGCAGTTGTGTTCATTCTCCGCAGTACTTCTTCATTGGTGACTTTGTCTGTCCATGGTATCTTTAAGATCCTTCTATATGACCATAGAATACTGAATACTTTGCGCCATACACAAAAAAGGCGATATTTTTGAATGCTTCTAAATGCAGCGTATAAATTATTTTCCACAGTACTATGTTACCGTATCGCACCATATGCATATGTAACCCTGAGGCAAATTTTAAAAAAAATACTGAAATCTGGCAT
The DNA here is from genome assembly GCA_918026665.1 of Diabrotica balteata. Taxonomy (NCBI): domain Eukaryota; kingdom Metazoa; phylum Arthropoda; class Insecta; order Coleoptera; family Chrysomelidae; genus Diabrotica; species Diabrotica balteata. Next base: position 126,340,912 of record OU898280.1, on the reverse strand, counting down.
GTATCCTTATCAAACAATTATAGACTACTACGCAGCCTACGACTCTGTGAATAGAAAAGAAATGTTCAAAGTAACGAAAGAGCTAGGAATACTAAATCAGTTGGTAAATTTAACAAAACTAACTCTTGAAAAAGTTGAATCTAGAGTACGAATTCAGAAGAAACTGTCTGAACGAGACCCTCTCTTCTGTATGGTGCTCAATCTAGCTCTGGAAAAAGTCATCATCATCATCATCAATCAGTCCTGAGTTGTCCATTGTTAAACATAGGCCTCCTCTAGATTTTTCCATCTGCTTCTGTTCTGCGCCTCTGCTATCTAATTGGTCACGATTCTTTGAGGTCGTCGGTCCGTCGCGTTGGGGGTCTTACTCTGCTTCGCTTGTCAGAGCGTGGTCTCCACTCAAGCAATTTTTTTGTCCAACTGTCGTCTTTCATTCTTGCAACATGTCCTGCCCAACTCCATTTTTGCCTTGTAATATGTTCGATAATGTCTTGTAATTATCTGTAAAAAGTAATATGTCACAAATCACAACCATTGGTTCAATATATATTAAATCAGACCAAATTCTTGCCTATGCTGGTAATATCAATATTGTTGGGAGACCGGAAAACACTGTACGAGAGGCGAATGTAGCATTAAAAGAATCATCTACAAAAATGGGTTTAATAATAAACACCAACAAAACGAAGTATATGAAAAAGCACGCAACCACAAATCGCACGACTACTTGTTACAGAAAACGACGTCATCGAAACAATGAACGAATTTGTATACGTGAGAGCACTCCTTCTGAAAATAATACTACGGCAGAGATAAACCAAAGAATTTGCATGGCCATCAAATATTATTTTGAGATCAATCTCCTCCTTAAATCAAACAAAGGCAAAAGGCAAAAATATGGGCTTAAGAAGCAAACATTTTTAATTTTTTCAGATATTTTTAAATAAAACATTAACACATGATTTTCGATTGGAGCATTTCGTGATTATTGATACAAGGTCCATCTTTGATTCAAGGTGATTCCAGCAAAAAAATAGACTGCTATGGAAAATGTTCAATTCACAATAGATCCCGCCTGGACTATATAGAAACAAAACATGTTAAGAATTTAGTTCACATTTGTTAAATTATAAAATTATTAAAAAATATGTGTTTGTTACTCTTCTTGAATATTCTAGAAGTGTACCTCGTAATATATAATTTGGCAATAAAACCGGCCCTGATTGTATAAAAATGTTGACTTCTGTGAAAGAACTGACGAAAATTTGAATTTCTTGGAATAAAAATAAAGACATATATTGTCTTGAGTTTAGGCACCATTATGTAAGGTCCTTGAACTTGTCTGGTTCAACAATCCTTTGGGGTAATTAACTTCAAGTATACTTTTTTAATTGTGCCAGACGTAAATCATAGCTTATTATATTATATACATTTTGCATGACTAAAACTTACTACCAGAAAATGTTACGAGTGCACGTGGATAATGGCCGAGGTTTTTTGAATTAATTACTTTTTGTTCATCTTCTAAATAGTTCCGTGTTTGCCCAGTAAGTTTATGTCAAACGTTTATTGTCAACCTACAAATGTTATCGAAGTTTCGAAAACTGTTTTGGAATAGTGCGCAAAAGTTGCCAAATTTGCGATTTTTCAAAAAATGTTTATCTTCTGCCCTCTACCGGGGGTTGAAAAAATAAAAAATATGAAATTAATGAGTTAAATTGAAACGTTAATTAATAAGTACATGCTATTATTATAAAAATGATATTAAATTGAAATATCTTTTTTTGGTTTAAATTTTGGCATATTTTTGCGCGAATCAATTTTGGTCACGATAAAACTGTCTCTTTTTTGTGACCCAACAACCGATGAAAATGCTTCAGTTACGAGCTTCACGAATCTCTCTTCAGACTGGGTGTGACAGGGTAATGTAGCGATGTCGATGATTTGTTCAAGAGAACCCAAAAATATTTTTCAAATCATCTACTTTCAAACTTTGAAGCAGTGGAGGGCAAGATATTTTATTGTTTTGCCAATCAATCAAATCCATATAGTCATCTGCATCAAATTTACTTTGAGGAGTAATAAAAGGTCGGATAAAAGATAAATCATTATTGGTCTTAGTTTTTGCAATAAGAATGCTACGAAGTACAAGCTCTCTTATATGCAGGCGAGTGTCATGCATCATTAATAGCAGAAGATTTTCCGGATGTACAAAATGGGCATTTCTTTGAAATACAGGAACTATAACACTTTTTAAATTTGCTCTAGATGTCGACTACGTTATATGCATACCTTTAATGATCATGTACTTCGGAATCCAAGATCCGAAAGGGGATTAAGATCACAACCAGACCACGGGGCCTCTCAGGTCGTAAACCCACGAAAACTCTGTGTCGTGGAAGTCCACAAGATAGCTACGTGGAACATCACAACTATATTTGAAGGCACGAAGTTACACAATATTCAGCTGGAAATGGCCAGACTAGACATTCCTATTTTCATTTCCTATTCATTCCTATTCATTCATTTCCTATTCCTATTGTTATTTCCTATTCCTAATGGAGTCGCAATTATTGTCAAAGAAGAAATTCGTAACTGTATTAGAAATCTCGTTCCTTTCAATGATCGCATCATGATGATACAGCTGCAAAATAAATAAATTAATATTAATATAATACAAGTCTATGCACCAACAGTTGACAAACCAGTTGAAGAAATTGAGCAATTCTATAACCAAATTAAACAAATTTTCCGGAGCACAAAAAACATGAAGCTACGATTATTATGGGAGACTTCAACGCAAACGTTGGTGCCGAAATAAAACAAAATATAACCGGAAAGTATGGACTTGAAGAAAGGCACGAAAGAGGGCAGAGACTAATACCATAAATAAATCATAATCTACATGTTTTTATAAGTTTCCACATTAAATATTACGACATTGTTTTGTTAATATTTATTAAAGCAAGAAATATTAGAATGATTTGCATTAAAATTTTACCAGAACTTTGTAAAAAGTATTCATTAAAGAATTTTGGATGTGATGTGACGACAAGAAACAGGAAAAGAAATAAATGAAAACCTCCGTTCAGTGCAGCAACAAATTAACGATACAAATAACGTTAAACAAAAATTAAAGTACATAAATACAGCTATACAAACAGCAGGAAAGAAACATCTTACAAAAACAACAACAAAGAATAAGGGGTGGATGACACAAGATATATTGGACTTGATAGAACAACGAAGAAAGATGAAGAATTAACCAGACAAATACAAAGAAATAAACAAACTCATAAAAAAGAGAATAAAAGAAGCCAAAGAGGAGTGGAGAGCCAAGAACACTGTGAAGAAATGGAAACCTATGAGAAAAAATACAACGCGTTTAATATGCACAAAAAATTAAAAGTGATAACAGAAAGCATAAAGAAATGCCAAATAGGTAAACTTAAAGACAAAGATGGAAATCTTATTGTAGATCTAGAGAATAAAATAAAAAGATGGACAGAATACCTGAATGAATTATTTGAAGACGTTAGAAACAACTTCACTCAGGTAATCAATGCAACTGGGCCAGACATATTGAAAGAAGAAGTAGAATACGCAATAAGAAACGCCAAAAATGGAAAAGCAAATGGACCTGATGAAATAATGAGAAATTTAAGAAAGTGGTTTGGCTGTACCACTAACGAATTATTCAAAACAGCAGTAAATCAAATTAAAATTGACTAATGATATCCAATCTCCATCAATGTGATGCGGGCGATAAGTATGGCATCCTGCGACTCATAATGCAAGGAAAAATAGATGGCAGAAGAAGCATCGGAAGAAGACGAATTTCATGGCTGAAGAACCTGAGAGAATGGTTTGGATGCAGCTCAAAACAACTATTTAGAGCTACTGCCTCAAAAATTAAGATAGCTATGATGATTGCCAACCTCCGTAGCGGAGATGGCACCTGAAGAAGAAGAAGATCCAATCTCCGATAGGAGAGGCACTCAAAGAAAAAGAAGGGCCAACTGGTGTGGGAGGGGGCTCGTATATATACGTTCCTCCGGTAGTAATTTGAAAACAGTCCAATCCTCTTTCAGGTCTTCCCTGGTAAAAAAGATCTGACTGCAAATTACAACGTTCCAGTTAAAGTTTAACATTTTCAACAAAGACATTAAGCTAACTAAACAGTGAAATATCTTCTTCAATTTTCCTGAAGTCATCAAATCGATTGTCAAATTCCTCTATAAGTATTTCAATTCAATTCAAATGGTTTGTGGGCACACTCAGATGGAGTGTGACTCAGTTCATGCAACTATTGAAAAGAAATTTAAAAATAGAGACATCTATTTACCCCACGAATACCTAGCAGTTACTAAGGAAGCACGACTTAGTCATTTTCCTTACAGGACCAAATATCTCACTTACGATATTCTTAAAGATATTTCTGGACCGAATTATGAAAGGTAATGAAAGGAAAACTATGTATCCTAGGAAACAAACAATCTCATGAGTCAAAGAAAAACATTACTGGAACAAGATAAGAGAAACACAGTAGATTACAAAGAGGTAAACAAAGCTATCAGAAGGAATATCAAGGAATATAAAAGGAGCATACAGGAAGAAAAAATAGAAAAAGCAATTGAACAAAATAAAAACATGAAGTGATTAAAACCACAGCTTGGAACCATACAAATTAACGGTATAAAGAACAAAGAAGGTACAGAGACCAATAATATAGAAGAAATCATACAGATAACACAAGAATATTATAAAAACCTCTACAATACAAAACAGAAACCAACCCAAGAAATCCTTAAGCAACTACAAATAAAAATAAAAAATGTTAATTCCAACTTACAACCAGAAATCGGTAAGAACGAGATAAGAAGAGCACCCAAAGACATGAAGAATAAAAAATCGCCAGGAAAAGACGGGGTGACTGTAGAAATGCTAAAACATGGTGGGAAAATAACTAGAGAAGTTTTGTAAATACTTATGAATAAAATACTAATGACAAAACAAATACCCAACGGTTGGAACGAAGCAATAACACTGTTACTGTTTAAGAAAGGAGATAAAAAGGATCTAAAGAATTACAGACCCATAACTTTACTAAATGTGATGTACAAACTATTAACCAAAATATTAACAAATAGATTAATAACTAAATTAGATGGATACCAGGTAAGAGAACAAGCCGGATTTAGAGCTTCAGTACAAGTGACCACCTTTTAACGATGAAGATTTTAATCGAAAAAACTAAAGAATATCATATCCTGTTATACATGGCATTTATAGTCTTCGAGAAGGCATTTGATAGTGTGGAACACTGGGCAGTACAGAATTCCCTACAAAACAGCAGAATAGACTACCGATATACCGACTTAATTACAAATATATACAACAAGGCAACAACAACGTTTAAGCTAATGAAACAAACGGAGCTTATTAAAATAAACCGAGGAGTAAGACAAGGAGATACCATCTCGCCCAAGCTATTCAACCAAGCGCTAGAAGATGTTTTCAAACGACTACCCCGGGATGGCTTGGGAATTAACATAAACGGGCAAAATCTGAATCATTTACGATATGCTAATGATATTGTATTATTAACAGAAAAAAGTGAAGAATTACAAAGAATGATGGAAGAACTAGATAGAGAATCGACAAAAATTGGACTCAAGATGAATTACAGTAAAACAAAAACCATGACTAATCAACCAGAAGAACTAATAATTACAGTGGCACAAACAAGAATAGAACAAGTAAAAGAGTATATATATATCTAGGCCAAATCACTAAATTAAATAAGGAAAATCAAACCGAAGAAATAAAGAGAAGAATAAGATTGGCCTGGGCATCATTTGGAAAACTGTCTTATATTCTAAAGAATTCAAAATACCCCCAATACCTAAAAACGAGAGTCTTCAATCAATGTATACTCCCTGTCCTCATATGGCTCTCAGACATGGACGTTTACAAAGGAAAATATGAAAAAAATAGCAAAGACAAAAAGATCCATAGAAAGACAAATGCTGAACATTAAACTATCAGACAGAAAAAGAAACGAATGGATCCGTAATAAAACAAAAGTGACAGATGTCTCAACCCAAGTAGCAAAGCTTAAATGGAAGTTCGCCAGACACACCCTAAGGCAGAAAGATGAAAGATAGACTAAGACAATTATTGGAGACCATGGAATCACAAACGAAAAAGGGGAAGGCCACAAATGCGATGGTCAGATGACCTGAAGAAACACGCCGGGTCAAAATTAATGCAAATTGCCCAAGATAGAGGGGCATGGAAGAAGGAGGAGGAGGCCTATATCCAAGGATGAATGTTTAGGGCTGTATAGATAGATAGAATGAAATAAAGTATAAAAGAAATATATGCACCTACTACTACTATTGTTTAAATTTTACTGTTATTGAATAATCCTGTCTTATATTTTAGATTTTCGTCCATCCGTCCTGGTACGAAGACCACAGATCCAACAGTACACCAAAGTGTGCCATTAAGTACACTCCAAAAGGAAGACTGTACTATAAACTAAGCTTTATAGACAGCACTTTTACGGTACTGAAACGTCCAGCGAAAAAAATATCTAACGACCCGTATCCACAAATGTACAAAGAAAAACCAAAAATAAACTAATCGAAATTCAACCATTTGCAGCAGCTTAAAACTGATATACCTCTTACGGCTCATTCTTTTTAAAATAACTATGTTTTTTTTTATTCTGAAAATGGGTATAAAGATTCATTTATGGTTATAATACGAACTGAAAAATATAGTAAAATACGAGTTTTTTGTTTCTTTTGCTACCACCTATGTACCTATGTCATTAATTTTTTGAATACTGATCGGTACCCTACCTCATATGTCAATTTATAATTATATTATTTTATACATGTCAAATATTTCTTTATTAAGTTAAACTAAACTTATTTCCTAAAACGGAGTAATGAAAAAACTAATAATAATTTCTAAAACTTAAGAAAAATACATTTTTTATGTTCTCGTGTAAAGTTGAATCTTTTGACATAGAAGGTTGTGAACTTTCTCCATCGATATACAACTTACTGAGACATGCTGTATAACGATACTTGCCTAAATGATAAATCAATTTTACAATAAAGATGACACGTAAATATTAGAATTTTGTTTGAAAAACTATGAAACCATTCTATGAAAATATTATGAGACAAAAAGGTAAAATAGCGCAAGGGTAGCAATTAACGTTAACTATTCACACAATCTGGTTTAAGATCCGCCAATGCTCATTTAAACAAAAAATATCAACTTTGAAATAGGCACAGTGTAAAACCATACTAAATTGAAGTAGTCTCACCGAGAAACCAACCACGAACATGCATTCGTTGTATAGTTTTATTTAGAACAGGTTTTTTATTATGACACCACATTATGTGCAGATGAAAGAGCATTATTCTCCTGGGAAAAAGAATACTTCCTTTCTGTTGGCAATTAATTTGCTTCTACGTTTGCTACGATCTACAATAAGAAATGTGTTTTAAATAAATTTCTTGAAATAGTATATACACTCCATATTTTGTATATGTTTACGGTAATTGCGGTAATAAATCAATTTAAGAAAAAAATTATTTATTTGTTTAAATATACATTTAAAATAATATTTTTTCTTTTCTTTTTTGTGTGCTGTACTTGTTTTCAAGATCTGGCTATCGTCGTATTAACAAGCTAATGAAATGTTAAATGAAATCGTAGGCTTCCACGGCCAGAGTCAGAATTATAGATTATTCGTCTTCCGGGTTTGGACCGTGTCATTTGTGAGTGACCCAAAAGTGGGTTCATCTCGAAGAGCCATGCCATCAAACAATCCGATCTTTCCGATGATGTTAAGAAGTCCATAGTTCCGAAAAACTCCATCTGCCCCAGAATTTACGGTCTTCCCAAAATCCATAAAGACAACGTACCTCTTCGTCCCATTGTGACTACGATTAACTCTCCTACCTACAAACTCGCAAAGTACTTGTCGAATCAGTTTAAGACCTATACTGGTCGTACCTCTTCTTATGTCCGAAATTCCACACATTTCATCACCTTAATCTCCTCCCTCACGGTCGATCCCCAAGACATTCTCGTCAGTTTCGATGTATCATCCCTATTTACCAATATCCCCATACATGACTCTCTAGTTGTTCTGCGAGATCACTTGACCAATGATAACAAGTCTTTGGTTTTGGCAGATCTTGCGGAAAAATGCCTCCTTTCAACATATTTTTCTTTTAGAGGCAATTTCTACAAACAAATATCTGCAACACCAATGGGTTCTCCCCTTTCCCCTGTCATTGCTGACATTTTCATGGAAGCCTTTGAGTCTTTAGCCATAGAATCTTACCCCTTAAAACCAAAAGTCTGGTTCCGCTACGTTGATGATACATTTATCATCTGGCCCCATGGTCAACATACCCTTTCTCCCTTCCTAGATCATCTTAACTCACAACATCCGAGTATAAAATTCACAATGGAAGTAGAAAATAATCGGTCCCTTCCCTTTCTCGATGTGTTAGTCACCTCCAAGCCCAATGGCCGATTGGGTCACTCTGTTTATAGAAAAAAAACTCACACGAATCGTTACCTACATGCTTCATCACACCACCATCCTGCCCAAAAGAATTCTGTGATCAACTCTCTCATCCATCGGGCCATTTCGATTTCTGAACCTGACAACCTTAGAGAAGAACTTGGCCATCTGCAAAAAACCCTTGTCGCCAACGGTTACTCCAAGTCCACAATTCAAAATATTACACACCGACATCTACATCCCCCTTTACACCCTAGGACGACAAATTCAGAATCTTCGGGTAATACTCCTGTGGCTTTTCTTCCGTATATTCGAAGTGTCACTGATAGGATTGGCAAAATTCTTCGCAAAGAAGGTATCAGGACTACTTTTCGACCACCCAAGAAAATCTCACAATATCTACCCTCTCCTAAGGACCCATTACCGCCCCTATCTTCCTGTGGTGTCTATTCTATTCCTTGTTCATGTGGCCATGTGTATATTGGCGAAACTGGTCGTTCCGTCAAAACTCGGATTCAAGAGCATCAAAGATGCATTCGATCAGGTCTTTTCTCCCATTCTGCAGTTGCAGAACACTGCCAAGAAACCGGTCATTCCATATTGTTCGAAAAAACCCATATTATTTCTAAGAGCCCCTTCTTTTATTCCAGGAAAATTCGCGAATCTCTAAAGATCCGAAAAAATCCACGTAATATCAATCGAGAGGAAGGATACTACTTGTCTCCCATCTGGAATCTTAGTCTATAGCCGCCGTCCGGTCCCGCTACCACGATGCAGCCACATGATTGGCCAGCGCGCGCTTCTTGACGTTCGCGCCACGGAGTGTGCCGATACGTCCCGACACGACAGGTCACCGCGACTATAAATAGAGCGGTAGCGGATCATTTATAATTTAATAAACTAATTCACTAATTATTTTAGCAACAATTCTGAAAAGAACCGACCAAAACCTTTCACCACTGATTGTCCTGGCTCAGCCCACCAGTGGATCAACGAAAAAACAAACCAGAAGCCAACCACCACAAAAACAAAAACCACATCCTGAAGAGGCAACAGCCTAAAACAGGATGCCAAAACCACAAAGAAAAGAAACAACATCAAGAAAAGAAAAACCAACGCGACAATGAAGTAATCGTCGGATTCACTCCCCGCCTCTCGACGCGTTAGTGTTCTGAGCTGTTGGACGTGAATCCCTGTCCTGGCATTTGGTTTTCACCTCTGGCTGCGTTAAGTAGTTGAGTTACTGTGACCAAATGCCCATCTTGGTAGTTAGTATTCGCCTCTGGTTGCGTTGAGTAACTGAGTTACCGTTGCTAACTACCCATCTTCCTGTCTTTTGATTTCTTTTTCTTTGTTCTCCTGAAGAAGCTACATACAATTGTAGCAAAACGTCGAGATGAACCCACTTTTGGGTCACTCACAAATGACACGATCCAAACCCGGAAGACGAATAATCTATAATGAAATGTTTATCGGTCGGCAGCTAAATGAAACAATTCCTCGACTGTTAGACCTATCCATTGTCTAATGTTACGCAGCCAGGACAGTTGCTTTTTTTTTCGACCTAGCGTTTTCCTTTGATTTTGCCCTGAATTATCAACCGGAGTAAGCGATTTTTATGTCCTCTCATTATATGGCCGAAGTATTGGACCTTTCTTATTTTTATTTTTTTTTTTAAAGCCTTTTCTCTATTTGGATTGCCGAATATAGGCCTCTCCTAATTCTCGCCATTCAGCTCTGTTGTTTTTAAAACGTTTCCACATTGGCCCTACAATTATTTTAATATCGTCGTCTTATTTTGATAATGTTGATCAATTCTCGCTCTTTGTTCATGGTCCTAGCACACGTGGTCCGTTCCACGGGATTTTAAGCATGCGACAGTAACATTAAACTCGAACGCTTCTAATTTATTAAGATTTTTTATTTTTGTTGTTTAGGTTTCACATCCATAGAACAAAGCGGACTAGACGTACCACTTCAATACTCTTAGCCAGTTAATAAAGTTTTTTTTGCAATTTCTATTCTGGCCGAAATTTCCTTGTCACTTTCAACCCTTCAATCAACATAATTACACATATATCTAAAGTGTGTTACACTTTCCAGAATTTTGTTAATTAATTTTAGTATTAAGTCTTCGATATTTTTCCGACCAGTATGCATTTTGTTTTCTTTGCGTTGATTGTTAAGCCCTTTTCAGTGCATTCGTTGTTTACAGCGTTTAACAGGGTTTGAAGGTGTTCTAATATCTCTGCCATTATGGCGGTGGATTGGTGGTAAATGTTACCACCAATTTTACACCTTCGCGACGTTTATATAACGCTATCTCAAGAACTGTTTCATTCCAGGTATTAAATAACATTGATGATATAACAAATTCCTGTCTGAAACCACGCTTAATAGAAACTTTAGCTGAAACTTCTTGATCCAACTTTATATAAACGATTTGATTGTAGTAAAGATTTTTGAGCAAACTAACGTCATACGTGTCATATTGTGCAATATGATAATATTGCACAAAAAAGGAGATGTAACAGAAATTGGAAACTACAGACCTATCAGCTTGTTATCTCAATTATATAAGCTCTTTATGAGAATAATTACTAACAGACTGGAACCTAAGCTGGATTTTCACCAACCATTAGAGCAGGCCGGTTTTAGGAGTGGCATTGTAACGAATGACCACCTACAAGTAATAAAATCCTTAATAGAAAAAGTTACAGAATACAACAAGCCATTTATATTAATATTTGTAGACTTTGAGAAAGCGTTTGACTTAGTCCAGCATAGCTCCATGTTAAGAGCTCCTACAGAGTGCAGTATTGATCATAGGTACATAACTCTTCTTGGGAATATATATATATATATATATATATATATATATATATATATATAATATATATAATAGCGCAACAGCTGCAGTTAGAATGTATTATGGCAACACAAATATATTTCCCTTCGAGAAGGAGTTGTTAAAGAAGGAGGTGATAATCGCAACGCTCTCATCATCTAATAGTTGTAACATATTCGAATTCTGCAGGTATTTCGTCAGGACCACAAGCTTTTCTTCATTTCGCTTGGTCGATAGTCTTCTAAACTTCTGAGCTTAGAGGCGGTGGGCCAGTATCTTGGTTAGATGTGACTTCTTGGTAGATTCTTTGGTCATCTTTAAATAATTTTATTACGTAATTTTCTCATTTAGTGCATATCCGCTCTTTAATATCAATTAAAATTCTACCTCCAGAGTCTTGCAATATATTTTACCTGTAAATTCTGCTTTCTCCTGTTAATTTTTTTAGTTTTTTTATGCAAATGAAAGCTGTCGTGTCATTGCTATAGTTTCTCAATTTTCAACAGAATTCTTGTAGCTATCGGTCTTTTGCTACTTTAATTCTTTTTCGGATTTATTTATGTATTTTATTGCATTTTCTCTGTTTATGGATTTGTACTGCCTTTAAACGTCCATTAGATTTAAGATGTCTTGTGTCATCCAGTCATTTTAAATTTTCGTTGTCTTATAAGATTTTCTCGAGATGCAGTGATTATTGTTGTTTTCATTTGTTTCAGCAATTATCTATGCTGTTGAAATCTTCTAGTCTAATTTCGTGCAACTTGTTGTTAATTTCTTAAGAAACCTTATTTAGAGTGCCTGCGTCTTGGAGTGCATCTAGTAATATTTTGGAGGTTTTCTGATTTTTACAAAATCTCTTTAGCCTGACTCTGATTGTAGAGCACAGTAGAGTATGGTCTGATCGAATATCGGCACCTGGGTAGGTCTTGACCGATTTTTGCAGTTTTTAAATCTTCATTTAGTGTTATATAATCAATTTGATTTCGTACAATATTGTCTCCTCGATCACTTGAAGGCTTCCAAGTATATAGTCTATGTTTTGGTAGACACAACCATGAATTCATAATAACAAATTTTTCCTCTTAACAGAACTGCAGCAACCGTTCTCCTCTTTCATTTCGTTGTTCTAGACCGAACTTTCCTAGAATATTTATACATAAATAGAAATATTCAATAAATTTTAACAATAAAATATTCTCATAGTCCAGTTTCCCCTTTTCACACCAACGTACCAAAGTATTGGCAGTCGCCATAACATTGCAAGGGATAGTGAATTCCACTTCCGTGTAGCCTCAATCGGGGTGACTTGTACTTCATAAACCGTAACTTCCTGTCTAGTCCTTCTGTCAGTGTAGAACCAAGATTATCTTCTACTACCCATCTTCTAAATTCTTTTGCATCTTTTTGCGAAATATTAATTTTATCACAAAGTCTAAGGAAAACCTTTGTAACTTCGTATTATCTTCAAATTCTATTGTCTTTCTTTGGAACGAGTGAATTTTTTAGCCAAATATGTTCCCAATATTTTATCAATGTTAAAGACTTGACTTGATGTCAGGTTAGCTGACGAGCATTCAAAGATATCTCCTTTTTTGTGAATGGTGCAAAGTATTCCAACATTCCAATCATTGGGGAGCGATTTCTGTGTCCATATTTCGTTTATAAGCCAATGCCATTATAGTATAGTGCCCATCTTCTTATATAGTTCAGCTGGGAGATTATCTATTCAGGTGATTTGTTTCTGGCTAGTTTTTTAATTGTATCTTTAACTTTAAGAATCTTTGGTGATTCTTCTTCCCTCTCGTGTGTTTCCCTTACCTCATACCTTTCGCCGTCTAGGTTTTCTTCTTATTCTGTTATATTAAGTGCCTGATTAAAGTATTCTACTCATCTGTTCAATATATCTTTCCATGTTGTTAATAGGTCGCCATTCTGACTTCCGCATTGTCTTGTGGTTGCTTTGAATTTTTTTCTGTTGATGTTACCTTTATTATAGAATGCTCTAAATCCTTTCTCTCTGTTGAGGTTTTCTATATATTTAGGTTCCTTCATTTCTGTAGGCTTCATTTTTTTCTTGGGTTACATTCTTGCATTCATCGTCAAAGCAATGATTTTTATGGGTACAAATTTCTATTCCTATTTCATCATTCGCTGCTGCTTCAATGTCTTCCTTTATTCTGGTATAGTAGGAGTCTATATCTGTCTGGTCTTCTTCATTTAAATTTTGATTCCTTAGCCTGTTGGTAATATTTTCCGAGTACCGTTCTGCAATTGTCGCATCTCTCAGCTTTTGCACATTCTATTTTTGTCTATCCATTTGATTTTTTTTTACTGGTGTTTGAAATTCTAGCCTTCAATGTTGAGATTACTAGGCAATGATCTGAGTCTATGTTTGTGCCTCTAAAACCTCTGCAGTTTATGACATCTGTTCGATGCCTTGAATCTATATTAAAATGTGATCAATCTGACTCGTTGTTCTTCTATCTGGAGAGCTCCAGGTTACCTTGTGTATGTTCTTGTGTTCAAAATAGGTGCTGACGACTGTCGTATTTAGTGTTATTGCACTATCCATTAAGTAGTTTATCAGTCGTAATCCATTATCGATACTGATATTGTGTAGGCTATGCTTTCCTACCGTGGGCATGGAAACTCGCTCTTGTCCTATTCTTGCATTCATGTCACCTAATACAAGCTTAATGTTATTTATGAGACATCTTCTGTAGGCTTGCTTTAGGTCTTTGAAGAGCTGTACTTTTATTTCCTCTACTTTCCTCGTCAGTTGCTGATAACAAGTCCTCAACATGTCCTCATACACACTTCGTCTAAGGACTAGCAAGCCCAGTTGAGTATTACGTTGCCATGTAATCAATTCCTATTGTAACTTAAACATCCTTAATTTTAATTATCAAAAATGTAACTCAAAGTTAATCGTTTTTATGTATAATTCATAGAATTTTTAAATAATTTTTTTGTGATACATGGTATACAGCCAACTACAGGAATTTAGTTTTCTTGTGAATTCTTTAAGTAATCGGAAACGAAAAAGATAAAAACGATATTTTTGTCTATTCTTATATTTTAAAAGAGCCTTATTAGAGCCACACCTTCTTCTTCATTCTGTACCATATTCATTACTGAAAGCTGGCTTTAGTGCAATTTTTTATATGATCAAAACAAACTAATTTTTTAAGACCGGTCATGATTGTTTTTTTTTTAATAAATCCATTCATTAGATGGTAGTAGTGTAGCTACGACTTTTTAATTGGTGTTTGACATTCCCCATAGGGAATTAGTGTGATTGACACTGTATAGCGTCTTATAGGGGCACTCTCTGTCGAATGTCTTTCTAAATCGAGGCTGATTCTCAAAAATTTGCCTGAAAATTACACTTTTGCTAAATGCGTTTTAGATAGCCTGTGTGTAGATTAAAGCAATACCTTACTTCTATTGTTTAATCTACCATTATCCATAGCAAGATGTGATTTAGTTTTAAAGAATAATTTCTCAGTGATATTCAGGCCTAAATAAGACATCCTGCACGTGTACGGGAAAGTTGAAAACCATTTCTACACCACTGCACAGGAGCAGTCAATATCCTTCAGTTCATTGTAATCCGTGTTAAATTCAAACTTGACAAAAACCACATAACTGACTTTTATTTTTATGCCTTTTAATCGATTTCGAACTGATATTCTCAAGAATGTTATTATTAGAGAACGGAAGCATTTTTCGGTTGAGTTGAAGCTTAAAAAAAGCCGTTCGGTAGCTATTGTTGCGTAATCAACAATCAACACAATGCTGGAGTAATGAGTGAATTTAAGGTTCGAGTTTCCTAATTGAGAGAGGATTATAGTTTGTGTCATATATATATATATATATATATATATATATATATATATATATATATATCGCAAAAAGGAGTACGACCGTCTATCCAATATAAATAAGGATCACTCAGATGAGTGGTGGGTTCAATCGGTCAACTAGGTGGAGAAATAAAAGACAAAGTTGATACTACTTCATCTATTTTGAAGAAGTTTCGCTATCGAATTCTGATAGCATCATCAGTTCATCTTAAAAAAGATATGTAGTTGTCAATGGTATTAAAAAGGTAGTACAAAAACTCAAATAAATGGACATCGTATGGTGATATTGTATAAACAATTAAATAACTAACAACATTTAGAGACTTAGTAAAAATTAGCAAAGCAACAGAACACGTGGTCTAATAAGCATATAATATTTAATATAATATTAACTAGTGAACAGAACTAAGAAAATCATTGATTCACTTCCAACTAAGCAAAAATTTTTTATTTTAACTTCATCTTAACTTTTGGTAGCATTATTTAAAGTTAACTACATTAAGATATAAAAAATATGTATAAAAAAGATATAAAGTTAAGTTACCACTGTTTGCTTGGCACCTGTTGCAGTTGTTGCTTTGCTAATTTTTACTAAGTCTCTAAATGTTGTTAGTTATTTAATTGTTTATACAATATCACCATACGATGTCCATTTATTTGAGTTTTTGTACTACCTATTTAATACCATTGACAACTACATATCTTTTTTAAGATGAACTGATGATGCTATCAGAATTCGATAGCGAAACGTCTTCAAAATAGATGAAGTAGTATCAACTTTGTCTTTTATTTCTCCACCTAGTTGACCGATTGAACCCACCACTCATCTGAGTGATCCTTATTATATATAATATATAATATATATATATATATATATATATAATATATATATGTATTATATATATATATATATAATATATATATTAGTATATATATATATATATATATATATAGTTATATATGTATATATATATAATATATATATGTATATATATATATATATATATATATATATATATATATAATAAAAGAACATAATATAATGAATTATGAATCAATCAAAATTTTAGCTACTGAATCCAATTACAAAAAAAGACTTTTCTTAGAAATGGCATTCATTGCTCAAAATTCAAACGCAATGAACAAAAGGAGTGACATTAATCAGTTAAGTACTATTTACTCCTACCTATTATATTTGGATACACATTCACAATTCAATGATGTTTCAACAACTGATTCATTGTAAAGTTTCCAGGTTTCGTTAATTCTCATAGTTTTCATTTTACAATTTTGTTTTCAACTTAAACACTAATTTTGTTAAAATTTGATGTGTAATTAGTACTACATAAGACAAAGAAATAATAAGAAGTACTGTCATTTGCCATGTCAAGGAATGACAGTTACTCTTAACCTAACATTCTACAGTTGGCCGGCACACGTGGCCGGCACACGTGGTTAACAACAATAAAAAAAGTGTTAACCACTAATACCTCGGTCACATCATCAGGAACAGAGAAAGATATGGGTTGCTGCAATTATTTCTATAAAAAAAATACAAGGAAAACGACGAGCAGAAAGCCGAAGGATTTCCTGCCTGAAAAATCTAAGTACGTAGTTCAATACAACAACCAAGCATTTTTTCAGAGCCGAAGTTTGCAAAATACAGATTGCCACGATGGTCGCCAACATCCGAAACGGATAGGCACTACAAGAAGAAGAACATCGATTTACTATTCTCGATTAATTCGTTTCTACTCATCATATATTTCGGTAGCTGGTTTACCTAAATTAAAAACTGCAAAAAATATAACTAATACAATATAAGTTAATTACTATTAAACTGGGAATAAGCCACAATTAAAGATAAAAATACGTTTATTGACGTTTCAATTTCCACTTTGGAAATCGTTCTCAAAATACAAACAGTAAATTAAACAAATTTTGTTTTTTGTTACATAGTGAAAAATTCTTCTAATAATTTAATTTTATCTGACTCATTTATATTGACAATTCAGACATACATTATGCATTTTAAAGTAGACGACTTTAAAATGATATTGCCAATATTGTTGAGTTGCGCTCCTGGGACGACTTTACTTATAAGATAGTTCATTCGATTATATGAAATCAACTTTAACTTGAGAATATCCGTCAGAAAAAATCATAGCATGTAATTCGTCTTTAAAAAGACAAACACATGACATGATGACAGTAAAAATTCTCCTGTTAGTGATTCCATAGTAAATTATGAGGGAAAACTAGGAAAAAACCTCATAATACTATCCCGACATTGTAAGTATTTGTTCGTGAATTTAGTTTACCTTCAACAAACATAAAAATTCTGATTTTATATGTTACGTTATTTAAAAAACATAAATGATGTATCCTCTATATGTTACTGACTTACTAATACTGGTATTTTCTTATTAATAACTTTCTCTTTCAATATTGGTAACCAGATCCTACTACATTCTGCCGAGGAATTTGCGATACAATTGGCCTCATTTAGCATAATTAGAGCCGCTTCTTTGATTTTTCTTTTTTTACCATCCGTTTCTTTTAGGACTACATTTTATTTATTCCATTGAACCCTATGTCCATTATCCCATGCGTGTTTACAGATTTGAGATCTATCAAATTCTTTATTTTTAATATAAGATTGATGTTCACTTATTCTAAACATTTAATGGCCTTGATGATTAACCTAAATAAAACTGATCGCATTCACAAGGTATTTTATAAATGCAATTATTTGTCCTTTCTTGTTCATTGTTAGGTTTGGTTTTGGACAAAATAGATCTCAACGTGTTTGTTGTTTTGAATGTTGTTGAAATGTTAAATTTATTTCCTATCCTTTTAAGTTTTTCTGATAATCCTTTTATGTACGGTATTGTTATTTTCCTCATATTATTCCTTGTGTATGCTGTAGGATCTGGATAAAGGATAATCATTTTTAATAAAACAGATGTTAACAAATGTTTCTCCTCCAAGAACGAATTTTCATTAGAACAAGTAATTTTGGCTCTATCGTATAAGGATTTAATTATTCCCTTTTTTACATTAATATTGTGATTTGATTTGAAATTTAAATATCTATTGGTGTGTGTTGGTTTTCTATACACCTGAGTCTCATATCCATTATCGTTCTTAGAGATTAAAACATCCAGGAAAGGTAGCGTGTTATTATGTTCCTTTTTCATGGTAAATGTTATTGTCTCTTCTTTATCGTTTATATCATTTAGGAATGTGTCCAACAACTCTGATCCATGAGGCCATATTGAGAATACATCATCTACATACCTCCACCATACTGTGGGTTTGAAATTTTTTTTTAGAAATGATATTTGTTTCAAAATCTTCCAT
This sequence comes from Diabrotica balteata, assembly GCA_918026665.1. Classification (NCBI taxonomy): domain Eukaryota; kingdom Metazoa; phylum Arthropoda; class Insecta; order Coleoptera; family Chrysomelidae; genus Diabrotica; species Diabrotica balteata. The sequence goes on along the minus strand of OU898280.1, from coordinate 126,322,275 downwards.
AAATATATCGGCTAAGAATGGAGATAAACTAGAGCCATTGCTAGACCAAAATTTTGTTTATAGAATTCATTATTTAGTTGAAAATATGTATTATCAGTACATAATGTTAATAACTCCATTATAGCCGATATGTTTAGTCTTGTTCTAGTTGCCAATGAATCATCACTCTCTAATTTTGTCTTGACTATACTTAAAGTCTTATTTAATGGCACATTCGTAAATAAACTATTTATGTCAAAACTTACCAAAGTATGATTTGAATTAAATTCAATATTTGATAATTTATTTAAAAAATGTTGTGTATTTTTTATGAATGTGTCATTTTTATTTGTAAATGGTTTTAAAATATTTAATAAAAATTTTGATAGTGTAATTAATCCTCTCTGATAACTTGTTAAAACATCTTTAAACTTGAATACAGTTCTATATATTTGTTTTCCAAAGACTTTGTTGGATCTTTTGTTAATTTTGTATAAGGTCCGTTTATTAATAGATCTTTAATTTTATTTTCGTATTGAATTTTATCCATTATCACAGTTGCATTCCCCTTGTCTGTCTGGTAGTATGATTATGGAGTCGTCATTTTTTATTTTTATCTTTAATTGTGGCTTACTCCCAGTTTAATTAGTAATTAATTTACAATGCCACAAGAAAATAGCTTCAGAACAATATTAATACAATATAGACATTAAATGAGTAGTTAAAAATTAAAAGAATGTCTGTCACAAGATTCGCTTAGTAACGATTGTCAAAATTTAAAAATCAGGAGGATGGTGTTAGGAGCAAACATAATAATTTATTGAATTAGTTTAAAATTTAAAAAATTAATAAATTATAAAATTACTATATTCAATTTTAAATATTTATATTGTTTTTAAATTTTCCAAAGTTTTCATTTTAAATATCATTATTTTTTCAGCCGCAAACTAGCAGCAGAATATCAAATTATCAGAATAGGCAAGGACAACCAGAGCTGCGAATTTCAACGACGAATAACACTTGCTTGGGCGGCGTATGATTCACTAAGAGACATTTTTAAGAGCAACATCCCGATAGTTATGAAACGGAAGACATTTGACCAATGCGTTCTTGCTATTACGACACACGGACAAGGAAAACAACAGCACTAAAAATGCGAGTGGCACAAAGTTGCATGGAAAGATCAATCCTCAGCGTGACAAAAAAAAGACAAAATAAGGAATCAAGAATTAAGGAAAAGAACAGGTATTAGTGATGTCCTCGAATCTATAGCCAAGCTGAAATGGAATTGGGCAGGTCAAATAGCGAGACTGAAAGACGCAAGATGGAACAGAAAACTATTTAACTGGCGCCCACGAGAAGATAAACGCAGCAGAGAACGACCACCGTTCTGTTCACTATTCTGTGCAAGAAGCACAGAACCGTGAATAGTGGCGAAAAATGGGAAAGACCTATGTACAGCAATAGACAAAAGACGTTGCATGATGATGATGATGATAAAACTAACAGCAGAGTAGCCTGGTTGTATTCTGTTCTTAATCTCTTGTGTATTGTTGTTGTAAGAAGAGGTCGTAACTCCAAAATATTTAAACTGGTGAACCCTTTAAATTGTTCTGTCATATTCTGTTCTATTCTGTCCTTGTCGTTGTGTTCTCTCCGTAGCCATCTAATATGTTTTATCTTCGTTGTTGATTCGTAGCCATTATCAATAATAGTTAAATTTCGTACTAAATTTATGTCATTGGTGGGAAGTTGGGATAACGCGTCTCTATGTTTGAGACCTTAGAATACAAAGATTGCAATGGGCCGGGCATGTGATAAGAATGGGAGAGGATAGGCTAACAAAAAGAGCACTGAATGCTAGAACGCAGGGATATAGATCGGTTGGAAAGCCAAGAAAGCGCTGAGAAGACACAGTAAACAGCGACGCGCAAGCTCTTTTAGAAGTCCGTGTATGGAGAAGATCAGCCACAGACAAGTTAGGGTAGAGGCAAAAAATAAACGAGGCCAAGGCTCAATTTGGGCTGTAGTGACATAGAAGAAGAAGATGTTTGAGACCACTGTTGATTGTACATTTGGTCAATAATTTCCTTTAAATGTGCCTCTGTCGTGGTATAATACAGCTCCACTGTTATGAAATTATCACATGCTTGCTTAACATCTTTAAATCGCTGGTGTACTGTTTTGTTGTATTCCCTGATTGTGAATACTTGATCTACTGTTGATCGATTTTTTCTACACCGACACTGTACATTATTACCAATATGCTAAAAAAACTCGTATAAAAATGTCGAACGGTATTTTGCGGAACAATATACCAACTTTTTCTGTCAAAGGAAAATCAACTTCTAAACGGATTAATACCCAGAAATATATGAAAATATATTTGTTTTAATCTTCGGTAATGTTCTCCAAGAATATTTCGATCTTGGAGAGTTTATTTTTAATTAAAATTGAAGTATAGGTATATTTGAATTAGTGTAAGTAGAACTGAAACTTATCTTTAAAATTATTTTTACGTTTTAACGGTATTTATAGAACTATTTTAATATAATCTTGACCACTTTTCTAATTTAAAAGCTGTTACGCCTTTGAACAGCAAGATCGTTTCACTACAAATAGATCTTTCAAAGAAACACGAATTACACAATATACAACGGTGATACAATTTTTACAGTGGGCAAAAAGTTCATTTGTTTCAAAGAAATTTCGCCATTGTTACGTTTTTTGTAAGTTTATTGTCTGACAATACTTCTTATTTTATCGAATCAGCGATTGCTGATGTGCTGCTGATTCGACTTATTTCTGATCATTGAAAAAGGAAATTACATAATTATTTTTTATTTTTATTTGGCAAGTCGTTACTGATAAACAAATTACCTCTAATCAGGAACACATAATGTACTAAGAAGAGGACCACTATGACAGATTTTAAAATCATATTTTATTGATTAGTTTTATTACAATTTGTGGAAACAAGCTCAAAAATCAAAATCAAGCAGGTAATCGTGTCTTCTTGGAACGTTGAGATTCTTATGTTCTGCACTTCCGATACTCTGTTTTTATTCTAATAAGTTTTAAAGCTTTTTCTTCGTGATATTTTTTCTAAAGACCCTTCAATCTTTTTTACTAACACTACATCATCAGCATACATTAAAAAAAGGAAATGTTACAATGTAGTTTCCCTGTTATCTAATGAGTATAAATTAGAACTAAGCACTGAGCTTTGATGTAATCGTACTTTCAAATGTAGTTTATCAGTTTCTCTCTTCTTCTTCAAGTTCCGCTCCTATCAGAGATTGGAAATCATGCTGACAATTATAATTTTGTTGGTTACGCGCCTAAATAGTTCAACTGAACTATTAAACATTCACGGAGATTGTGCAGCCACGAGATTTTACGTCTTCCTGCGCTTCTTCTGCCTTTAATTTTGCCCTGCATTATATTCCTTAATAGTTCGTATTTTTCGTCTCTTAAGATGTTTCCCAAGTATTCCAACTTCCTGATTTTTGTGAAATTTAAACTTCGCAATGTTTTCCTAGTTATTCGAGAACTTGTGCCTTTTTTTATTTAGAATTTCCGCATCAACCATTACAGGTTATTAGCGGGTTTTACAGATTTTACAGTTGTTATTAAATATACTAATTACAAATTGCGTATTAAATTACAAATAATAAATTACAAATTACAAAAAGATACATATAATATAACTTAAATTTTGTGTAGTAAACGTATGTCCTTAAGGAATTTGATTGTATTTGATATATTACTGTTTAAAATATCTTTAAGTTTCTTTGCTTCTTCTGGTACGTTGTTGATGGCTCTTTCGTAGAAATAAAGAGGACATTCAATCAATACATGTTGAACAGTTATTGGACATTCACAATAGGAACATTCAGGTGGTAGTTCTTTCGTTATGAGATGCTGGTGAGTTAACGCTGTATGTCCAATTCTTAGTCGGTTTATAATCACTTGTTGCCTTCTGTTTTCTGGAAATTGTAGTTTAGTGCCAATCCTAGTTTTCGCGTTTTTAAGGTTAGCCTTATTAGAATTCCACATTTGTTGCCAATTTTTTACACAGTGCTGTTTAATATTGAGCTGGATATTCACTGAATGGAATTGTAGTCATAATTTCAGTTTGCTCGTCAGTAGCAGCATTCTTTGCTAATTCATCTACTTTTTCATTTCCTGCAATACCTGTATGTGATGGTACCCAGAGAAATGTAACGTTCACGTGCCTGTTTTGTAGGTGATAAAGTGCTAATTGTATTTGTTGCAGGATAGCATGTACTGAATATATTTGCCTTAAGCTCTGAAGAACAGATAAAGAGAAGTTGTGCCTTTGTTTTGCGATCTATCCATTATATTTTCAGAATACGCCAGTAACACCACGTTTCGAATGCTTCCAGGTTTTTAATATTGGATTGTTTCAGTGTCCTTGCATGTCATTGCACAAGGGTGGAGAAAATATATCATTGAATCATTTTTATCCGGAGCGTCATATTGATATCGCGATTACAGTAAAGTTTTCTCATTTTGTTAAAAGTTGACCATGCAATTTCAATTCGGCATCTTATTTCTTTTATATGATCAGTATTTTCTGTGATACATGCTCCAAGGTATTGACAAGAAGATATTTATTTAATTTCTGTGTTGTCTAGTACTTACTAGCATAACTTTGATGTTTTGTGCTTTTGAAAATACCATGAACTTGATTTTCTTCAAATTTATTTTTCGTCCATATTCGTTGGAATATATATTTACGTAATTGTTAAGCAAGGTGTTGTAGTTCTTCTAGTTTCTCGCCAGAAGGACGGTATCGCCTTCGCCAACGCCAATTATTAGATGGCTTCAATGTATAAACTAAACAACAATGGTGATAAAATATATTCTTGGCGCACCCCACGGTAAATCTGGATATCCTCAGTCAGTTAATTTTCAATTTTCCCTTTCGTTGTTTGATTTCAATATAGGTTACATATAATTCTAATGTTTCTACTATCTATGTTTTTGTTTAAGAAATTTTTTTAAGCCAATTATATATTTAAGCCAATCTTAAGCTACACTCTGTCAATTGCCTTTTTAAAATTAATGAAACAGACACATACTTCCTGATGTATATCTAGGCATCTCTGTGAAAGAACACTTACTGCAAACAGTGCATCCTATGTTCCCATACCTTTTCTAAATCCCATTTCTGTATTACTTATGCCTTCATTTAATTTCTTGTGAATCATAATTTAATTTAATGTATTCTATTGTGAATTGCTTTTAAAATGAGTTTCAAGACATAACTCATTAAGGCTATGGTGCGATGTTCATTACACTCCTTTGCATTGGATTTTTTGAGAAGCAGTATAAATGTCGATTGGAACCATTTTTTAGGTATTATACCTCTTCTATATATGGTATTAAATAGATCTAAAATAGGTCAACCGATTCAATATCCACAATTTTCAGTAATTCGATGGAAACTTCATCAGACCGGGAGATTTACTATTTTTAACTTGCTTCATTGCATATTAGATTTCTTCTCAAATAATGTCAGGCCCAGTATCATCTTTAAATTCTTTTGGTACTTCTGTTCTCTTTTTTTCTTCAAAAGACTGTGCCATATATTGTGTTCATCTTGCATTTTCTCCTTCACGTATATCTTAATACTAGCTGCTACTCTCTCATAAATATCTCTCACAAACTTCACATATTCTTCTTCTACTGACCTAGGTGCCCACATGACCCCCGATTAAATTCAAATTCCGCGCAATTTTTTTATTTTTGTTGTTCTATATTTGTGACTCGAGCTAACTTCAAGTTACAGTGAAGTCGATTGTTTCACTTATTGATTAGTGTTTCATTAGTGTGGTATTGAATTTATAGCTACCTAAAGTTTGAAATGGGTAATTTTGGCACCACGTCAGTGTTTGTGAAAATTTTACGAAAATAGTGGGTCAATCCAAAACAGTACACTTCGGTGATAAAAACTATGAAGAAACTCTATTAGCATCATATGACAAGGTAGAACATATGACAAGTAGAAAATGAGTTTGGCGATATGGAAGAATCTGGTGGTCCTTTAAACGATACTAAAAGTGAGCATGACATAGATTCGGTACTAGAAGGTAATAAGTAGTGAAGGAGATAATGGTGACTTGTCTGATCCAGTCTAAATCCGATTTTAAATCTGGATTTAACGGCACTGCAATAGTGGCAAAACAAAGGAACCTGGATTATTGTATGTAAGAAATTTACAGACGGTACTGGAGATGATAGAAAAATGGAATATAGAATGAAAAATGGCAATGAAGCTAGAAAAGACTGAAACAGTTATCTTTAAAAAGAGAAGAGATAACTCAGAAAAATAGCTAACAGTGCAAGACAGACCCATCGAATGGCAAAACGAAGCTAAATATCAAGAGTCACAATGAACCATGGTCTAATATAATCGTTACATATATATACCAAAGTTACTATTTTCTAGAAAGTTCCCACCTCTAGGCGTATACGTGACCGATCGTTCTCTTGCCTTCGAGGGATCTATTCATCGATGATTCTCGATGCCGAGATGCTTCGAGATGCAACCGTTAGACGGGCCGCGCTGAATGCATTTTCGTAACACTGCTCCCCTCTTAGATCTGAGCGTCCCGATCAGCAACTCTATATGTAGGCCCAGGATGGCGGAATCTACAGGACTCTCCAGCTCTGCATGCACCCCTCAGAAAGAAATAACAGTCTACTGTCTTTGAAGGACACGATCTCTTCGGATTAGTACAACACACATTAATTCTTACGCCGGTTTCTCGGAAGATCACTTCAAGCATGCTTCTGACAATCTTCCAATCCAGATTATCTAGTGCATGGCCTATCTTGGGTAAGGCCAAATTCTTAATGTCGTAATTGCAGACGATTTTCTTCAAATTAGTTAGAGCACACCATATATCCTCGTAGGTTGCCCTGTCTGTATACGACTTCCTGGTCACCATATACAGCAAAGATCGAGAACCATCTTCTAATCTCAGCACTCTTCCAACTTTAGGCTGCTGGTTTTTTAACTCGTCCAAGCGACCAAATTTTTTATAAAATACGGATGAGATTCCTTTAGTCATCTCAAGATCTTGGGCAACACAGTGGGCTAGAGAGACGTTATGCGGAACACTAAAAAGATCCTGCTGAACTTCTGTCGTCACGCCGAATCTAGCATTCTTTCTCTCTGCGTAATTTGACATAAACTCCTTAAAGCTTGGTCGCCGTTTATCTTTGATCTCATGTTGAAGGATTCGTGACTTCTTCTGTTTCATTTGAGCCAGCATAAGGTGCAAGCCGATTTATGTGAACTACTTTTGGTTTACCTTTCGGCAACTTCTTAATTCGGTATATTACGTCATTTATTCTCTTTTTAATTTCATACGGACCCTCCCATTGTCTTTGCAGTTTAGGAGACAAGCCACGACGACGTTGTGGATTATAAAGCCAAACAAGATCACCTACTTCATAGCTTTCATTCTTGCATCGAGAATCGTATTGATCTTTCATTCTGTCACTGGCTAACTGGATGTGTTGTCGGGCAAGTTCATGAATGCTGTTCATTCTTAACTTCAGGCGATCGACATAATCTTCGCTTGCAACATGTTCTTCGGAAGGTCTGCAGCCAAACTCTAGGTCGCAGGGCAAACGAACTTCACGACCTAACATCAGGCAGGTTGGAGTCTGGCCTGTAGTTTCATTCACGGCCGAGCGGTATGCCATTAAGAATAAATGAATGTGCTGATCCCAATCTCTTTGATGTTTTGATACAACTTTGGACAGGTGTTTACCCATCGTTCGGTTCATCCTCTCGACCATTCCATCTGATTGAGGATGCAGGGGTGTCGTTCTGGTCTTATTGACACCAATCAATTTACAAACGTTTTGGAAAAGGTTTGACTCGAAGTTTCGCCCTTGGTCGGAGTGGATCTCCAAGGGAACACCAAATCGGCTAAAGAATTCTTTAACAAGTACCTCTGCTACGGTAGCAGCTTCTTGATTTGGTATCGCATAGGCCTCAGTCCATTTCGTAAAATAATCCATGGCTACCAGGATATATTTATTTCCATCATTCGTCTCTGGAAGTGGACCTGCAATGTCGATTGCTACTCTCTCCATAGGACTACCAACATTGTACTGTTTCATGGGTGCCCTCTTTTTACCAACTGGACCATTACTAGTTGCACACAGTTCACATTTCCGGCACCATCTTCTTACATCATCTTTACAGTTCACCCAATAGAACCGTTCTCGAACCTTTTGCAGAGTCTTCGTAATACCAAAGTGTCCACCTGATGCACCGTCATGCAACTGACGCAATACTTCTGACACTTTACTTTTAGGTACAATCAACTGAAGCTTAGTTTCTGTACCATCATCGTTCTCAAAGGTTCTATACAGAAGATCATCTTTCAGCACTAGGCAATTCCATTGGCTCCAGTAACACTTGACTTCGGGACTACATGCACTAATGTCTTGCCAAGAAGGTCTTTCACTTCGACGCACCCAATCCAATACTCTTTTTATACATGGATCATCTGCTTGAGCGTCTTGTAGCTGTTGAGGCTGCCATTGATCATTAATAACGGTGGTTCGCCTCACGGGGCAAAGTCGTTCTTCTAATTTAAGACAATGATTACGATTTTCACTGTATGGCCGTCTTGATTGAACATCAGCATTTGAATGACTTTTTCTAGCGTGCTCGATCTGTTCTAGCTTTCTGACTGTTGTATTATTTTCTTGCACTTTGTGGCGAATGTGACCTTCGTTGTTACCATTCCAACATCTGGGTTCACGTCTCTTCGGCATCATGTTACGAACTACTTTCCGTACGATTTCCTCCAGACGTTTATCGTTTCGTTCGTCACTCTCTTCAGAGGTTCGTACTTGATAGCTCCGTGAAACTCGACTAGCTATCTCATGTTCCAAGGCAATGGCGAGCGCTTCATCTAAAACTTTCGGTCTTGCTAGTCGTAAAGCTTTCTGTAGTTCACTGTCTCTCAACCCATTGACGAAGGCATCTACAGCAATTTCTTCCAAAATGTTGTCTGGTGCCTCTGGATAGGCCAACAGCGCTATACGAGCAATATCTGCTTCAAATTCTTGCAAACTCTCACTTGCTCGTTGAATTCTACTTCTTATTTGTACTTTGTAGACTTGTTGTAGATGGGCATCTCCGTAACGTTTGTCTAGTCGAGTGAACAAGGTCTGGTAACATTTTTCTTGACCCTTAGGAATCGATCTTAGGATATCTGCAGCATCACCTCGTAAAGCAGCAGTCAAGGAAACAGCTTTTTCTTGTTCTGTCCAATGATTGGCTGTCGCAATAGCTTCAAATTGTCTAAGGTATATGGACCAAGAGGACTTTCCATCAAATGGTGGTAATTTGAATCTCATATGATGTGTCGTTTCGTCTCTCGGTGATTCTTCTTTTACTACCGGATCTAAAGCTACCGTATTAATTGGTGGTAGCACTTTCGTGTTAGTTATCATGGTCTCTAGCTGTTTGATCTTCTCTTCTACTTTATCGAATGTTTTAGAAATTTCTTCAAATTTCTCATTGTTCTGATTACATATTTCTCTAATAATTTGTGAAGTCTCGTCGTTTTGTCTAGCTACTTCTTTAATAATTTGAGACGTTTCATCGAATCTTTTGGAAACAGTTCTCGAATTTTCCATCAATTATTTTAGTTAAAACGGCTTCTTCTGCTGACTGGAACTGGAATGTCTCTGGGTCGTCTCCATTCTTGTTGAGAACAGTCTTCAGTCGTTCTTGGAGGATCTCTTGGACCCGCTGCAGTCTTCATCGCGTTCTTCTAGTTGTTCACGCAACTGTTTCACTGAAAGTTCTACTAGCAGCATCTTTGGTCAGGCACACACGTACTTTTTAAATGTTCTTTCGTACAACGATCACTACTGAACTACGCGGATGTTCCCGACAAACAATACTTTTCAAAAGTTTAAAAGTCTTTTTCAAAAATCACTGTTGAATTTATATTCAAATCAATTGTCCTCACACGGTGACACCAACTGTAGCGTTTTTAAATAAAACGAGCGGTTCGAATTTATATAAATATATTTATTTATAACTTTACAGTTCGGTATTCTCTTATCAACTCCACTAACTCCTAAGATCGTTACATATATATACCAAAGTTACTATTTTCTAGAAAGTTCCCACCTCTAGGCGTATACGTGACCGATCGTTCTCTTGCCTTCGAGGGATCTATTCATCGATGATTCTCGATGCCGAGATGCTTCGAGATGCAACCGTTAGACGGGCCGCGCTGAATGCATTTTCGTAACAATATGTTAACACGACAGTCCAGAAAACAGCAACAACAAGAGCTGCAATAAGAGGACTCACACGAAGAAGATGCAACTTGAGGAAATAAATCTCACGTTAGACATCATCTTCGAGAGAATCTGCCAGTGGATAAACACAGTCAATTTTAAACTAGCGAAACAAAAAACTGAAGTACTGCTTATTACTAGTCGGAAAGTAGAAACCATCAAATTATATGAATCGAAAATTATTTGAGGAAATGCCAAATGGGAGCTTACTGTAAACATAAGCAAAACAGAATATTTAAAAATTTGAGGAAATACCACAGATCTGAGGCTTGAAAACGCAGTCATAAAAGGTTGCAACCAGTATAAATATCTAGGAAGCATCATATCAGCAGATAACAGAGTTAAAATAGATGTACAAAACCGAATAACCCAAGGGAAAAAATGCATCCGAATACTGAATTTATTACTGTGGTCTAATAAAATAAAGATGCATACCAAGCTTCGTGTATACAGAGCAATTGTAGACCCGATTACTACATATGGTGCCGAATGTTGGACGATGACAAAGAATGAACGAGATAAAGTAGACATTGTGGAAATGTATTATCTTAGAAGGTCATGTCGAGTGTCGAGAATGGAAAGAATCAGGAATGAGGAAATACGAAACCGTACAGGAATTAGAGAGACTCTTTCAGATAGATTACAAGGAGAGCAATTACAATGGTATGGTCACGTGATGAGAATGGAGGAGGAGCGGTGGCCAAAGAAAGCCTTAATGTATGTTCCGCCAGAAAGAAGGAAAAGGGGAAGACCACCAAATTCCTGAAGAAGAGAAATTACAAAATTAATGCAATCTAGAGGCTTAGAAGAGGGAGATTGGAGAGATATTAAAAGATGGAGGCTGAAATGCGGGAAGCGGCAATCGCCGTAGGACCCCCGTTATATGATGATGATGAAGTAACGCTGAGCATTGGAGCTCTTGAAATCACATCACAACTACTCATTCGGTACTTGAGAGTGATAATGTATGCCCGACTCAGCTTCAAGCAACTGGTGGAGCATGTCATTGCTAAAACGTTAGCTGTAGTAAGGACAGCTGTATCACGGGTAAAGCCGAATGTACCAAACCTAAGCAGGAAGACGTTATTGACGTCAGTAGTCATGTCAGTATTAACATACGAAATATCAATTAAAGCTGACACCTTTGGAACCCAAGGATCATGGAAGAAGATCGCATATGTATATCGTCTGAGTGCTTTAAGAGTTCCAGCGTATTCCGGATAGGACTGAGGATGCAATACACATCATAGCTGGGATTCTACTCGTTGGAGTGCTAGCGGACGAAAGGAAGACCCTTGTCAGGAGTCAACTACAACTTTATTGTGCTTTGATGAACTTGGAAGAAAAAAAAACGGCAAAATAGCATGCCTCGATGACAATTACAGTGCGAATCCGCAACAATGGGCAGGTGGACGTATTGTTTTATACCACAGGTAAATGTTTGTAAATAAAAATGTAAATGTCCTGAGAGCATCTGCGTCAAATCAACTACTATTTGACGCAGATGCTCTCAGGACATGGCTGCGTTCAAGCATTTCTGTATCGCTTTAAACATGACGATTTTATAACACGAAGCACTTGTTCTTCGTGTGTGGTCATTTCAACTAACCGCGCAATATTCTCGAAGCAGTTATCAAACTGAAAATTCGACCAGAGGTCATAGTAGGAGAAATGCTTTTATCGAAATCAGCTTGGGATGTCATTAGCACATTCGCGATAGAAGATGTAAGTCCTCCAGGATCTTCGTCGCATTGAAAGGAGGCGAGCTGAAATTAGAGATAGTTAGAAGGAGAGAAGCAATGACTTCGACAACATGATGGAAGTGCAATAACTAGACTCTCTCTTGATGAAGTAATGCCTTGCGGCAATTCCGCGGGGGGAAAACAGAGTCAGAAGAATGGCACGGGTTTTAACACTATTGTAACATACCGAGTCCGACATGCCAGGCAGTACATCCAGTCCCAAAAAACACACACACAATAATTTGTTTAGATACAGGTAACTCAACAAAATTCTATGAAGTTTGTGACGTAAGTAAACATTAAAAATGGCATATATTATGCATCATTGTGTACGGCTTTTTAAATAATTTTTGGGTTTTCTTAAAATTACAGCATATATTCACATAATTACCGTAACATTTCAACTTTTTAGTTATTAACTATAAATCATCGCATTTGATCGATTATGTGTGATTGACTTTATAAATTTTAGTATGTATTTATATTCTATTTTAAAACATATAATAACGAAGATAATATTCATGATTCACCAAAAATTATAATTTACTGCTTTCGTAAATTTGATAACTCTTTTCTTTATACCATACGTATTACATATTGTATGATTTAAGATTGGACGTTTGTAGTAGTCTCTATTTTTATTTCTTTTATGTCTTCATGTCTTCAATGTTTATTCATTTTGATGTTTTAGTCATGTTTGATCGTAAATAAATATTTTTTTTTTTATTTTATCTTGTTTGGTCGGCTCGAATCTTTTATAGTAAATTACTTTTATATTATTATACACTAGCTCTCTGTGGAAAATTTACACTCAGTAATGCTAAATCAGCTAGGGTGTTGGCAAGCCAATCTAAAACTATTTATAGCGATTTATAATTTCTATGAAGAAATAAAAACGACATTAAACCTCATCATCATCATATAACGGGGGTCCTACGGCGATTGCCGCTTCCCGCATTTCAGCCTTCATCTTTTCCTATCTCTCCAATCTCCCTCTTCTAAGCCTCTAGATTGCATCCTTTTCCTTCTTTCTTTCGGAACATACATTAAGGCTTTCTTTGGCCACCGCTCCTCCTCCATTCTCATCACGTGACCATACCATTGTAATTGCCTTCCTTGTATTATATCTGAAAGAGTATCTCTAATTCCTGTACGGTTTCGTATTTCCTCATTCCTGATTCTTTCTATTCTCGATACTCGACATGACCTTATAAGATAATCCATTTCCACAACGTCTACTTTATCTCGTTCATGCTTTGTCATCGTCCAACATTCGGCACCATATGTGGTAATTGGTTCTACAATTGCTCTGTATACACGAAGTTTGGTGTGCATCTTTATTTTATTAGACCACAGTAATGAATTCAGTATTCGGATGCCTTTTTTCCCTTGGGATATTCGGTTTTGTACATCTATCTGCCATCTGCTATCTGTTGATATGATGCTTCCTAGATATTTATACTAGTTGCAACCTTTTATGACTGCGTTTTCAAGCCTCAGATCTGTGGTATTTCCTCCAATTTTTAAATATTCTGTTTTGCTTATGTTTACAGTAAGCCCCTATTTGGCATATTCCTCAAATAATTTTCGATTCATTTAATTTATATCTTCCTCATCGGTTGCAACTACATTAAACCTTACTGACATAAATGGTTCCCTTAAAAACACTCATCTTGAAGCATTGACATTACGAAAATTTTTTCAGCTAAATATGGGAAGTATTTCGAGACCAAAAAGCAACATGCTCCTTGATTATAATGTTGATCTAGTGGCGATCATGGATCAAAGAAGACAAAAAGGATTTTAAAAATAGCAGAGTTGAAAACAATTTAAAAAATTGATGATAAAACACTATGGGGCAAGGGATTCAAGGTCGACACTATCAAGCACTCGGTAAGAAATAGTAGGATGGATCGATCATATAAGCGGAATGACAACAAACAGAGTAGTAAAGACGGTAAGAGAGAACTCCTCAATAGGAAGCCGATCAGTAGTAAGATTACGAAAACGATGAAGCAATAACTTACTGGAGACAGATTGAAAAACTTCATGTCTACGTAAAAAAAAGAAGTATAGAAGAAGAGAAGATTACTATTTTTGAAGCGAAGCTTCTTAACTGGAGTTGTATTTTTTTTGCTGTAGTAAAATGTTGAGGCGAGTGCCACGGAACTAGCGCAACGGAAGGCGTCACCGGTAGCGTTCTGAAATAGCGATTCTTCTATTCTCTACACTGAATGAATTCGTTTTTAGCCATCATATTTTTATTTTAAGAAGGTTTAAATTAAAAACTGCATGAAAAATATCTAACAAAATACAGGCATTAAATGAGAAGTAAAAAATTAAAAGAATATTTGTCAATGAAAGGTTCAATTTTTAACGATTATCAAAACATAAAAGTCATAAATGTTATCCAATTATTATCAATGTTGAACCATCTGTTTAAATTTATAAACTTCTCGTTTTAAAATAATTTAATATAAATACAATTATTATTTTTAAATATCTTATTAAGTTTATTTAATAATTAAATTCACTATATTCTGTCAGAAGTAAACAACGTATGCTTTTTTAATACGTTAGTAGGTGGCGTTAAGAGCAAACACAATAATTTATTTAATTACTTTAATGTGTTATCTTCTTCTTGTTTTCAAGAAACTTGTTTTCTTCCTACACTTCTACGGCCCTCTATTTTGCCTTTAAGGATCAGTTGTAATATTTTATATCGACATCCCCTTACTATATGTCCCAGATACGACATTTTTCGATGTCTAACAGTCTTTAGCAGTTCTGTATCTTTGTTGACGCTCCTTAGTACTTCTTCATTAGTTTTCCTTGCTGTCTAAGGTATCTTCAGCATTCGTCTATGAAACCACATTTCCAATGCTTCAATTTTGTTCATGATCGATAGTTTTAGCGTCCACACTTCTGCACTATACAAAAGTACGGACCAAACATAGCACTTAATCATTATTTGCCTTAGTTCTAAACTAAAATGGTTATTGCAAAGAAATGACTTCATTTTCATAAAAGTAGTTTTAGTCATTGCTATTCTACGTTTTATTTCTCTGTCTGGATCTAGTTGGTCCGTTATCACAGTTCCCAACTATGTCATTTTGTGAACTTTCTCAACTTGGATTTCATTTAATTGAAGCTTTGCATCGGGATGTGGATCACGACTAAACACTAAAAATTTGGTTTTGTTTGAGTTTATTGTCTTCTTCTTCTTTCAGTGCCTATTCGTTCCGAATATTGGCAATCATTCTGGCTATAATTATTTTATTGACTGATGCTTTAAATAGATTTGTTGTTGTTGTGGAGAACCATTTCCTCAGGTTCTTCAACCATGATATTCTCCTTCTCCCAATTCCTCGCTTTCCGAATACTTTACCCTGTAGGATTACCTTCAGTAATCTGTATTTAGTGCTGTTTCTCATTATATGTCCGAGATATTCCAACTTTCTCCTTTTAATGGTATACATCACCTCTCTTTCTTTGCCCACTCTTCGTAATACGGTCTCGTTGGTTATCCTGTCTGTTGGTTATCCTGTCCTGTCCTGAGTTTATTGTAATGCCCATTTTCTCTCCTACCTCGTGAATACGATCAAGCAGAATTTGAAGACCTTCAATATTATCTGATAGAATTACTGTATCGTCTGCATATCTAATCACATTAAGTAGTTCCCCGTTGATTTTTATTCCATATGGTTGTCTCTCAAATGTCTCTTAAATATTTGGTCCGAGTAAACATTGAACAATATTGGCGACAAAATGCAACCTTGTCTGACTCCTCGTTGTATAGAGATTTCATCGGTGTAGTTATCTCCAATTTTTACGATAGCAGTTTGATTCCAGCACAAATTTTTAATGACACGAATATCCTTGTCATCTATTCCGATATTTTTCAGTATTTGCATTCATTTTACATCATGTACTTTATCGAATGCCTTTTCGAAGTCCACGAAGTGTTATAATTTATTTAAAATATAAGTAATAAATAAATAATAAAATTACTTTATTATTCCATTTTAAAATTATTTAAATCTTAAAAATACAAAATAAATACTATGTAGCTTCCCGCATTATTTTTGTTTTTCCGGTGTTAATCTGAAGACCGAATTCTTTGCTTATTCTGCTTAACCGTTCAGTGATGGTAATCATTTTAACTTCATTCGCTGCTAGTACAAGTGTGTCATCTGCATCTGTAAGTGTGTCAATCGCAGGTTCCTGATTTTTCTGCCTCCTATTCGTCCATTCGTCCAATACTTTTCTCAATATATATTCAGAATATATGTTGTATAATGATGATGATAGTATGCAGCCCTATTTTGGCACCTCTTTTGTTTACTACTTTACCACCGTGTATTTTAACTTATGTTGAGGTTTTATCATACAGATTTATTATTAGGTTAACTAGGTGGTTAGGCACTCCTATATTTTCCATTATACTCCAGAGTGATCCTATTTTACTGCATCTAAAGTCTTTGTGTAATCTACAAAACAGAGCAGCATTGGTAGGTTGTGTTCTGTCGCTTTTTCTGTTATCTGTGTGATGTTCAGTATCTGCTTTCACCTTCATTTTCCTGGTATAAATCCGCATTATTCTTCGGCTATCTCTGTAAGTAAAAAGTTTTTTAGCCGTTCATTGATTAACCATTAGCCATTAACAGGATTTTGATTACATGAGGTATAAGAGCAATCGTTCTCTAATTGCTGCATATGGTTAAAAATCATTTCTATGGAAAGGGATAAAGGCCTAAATAATTTTTATTAGGCCGTTCACCTGTGATCCATATCATGTTGAACATATTTACTATTACATCTACGCCAATCTCGCCCATTGCTTTTAGAGTTTCCGGTAGTATGCCTACGATCCCTGGGGGATTTTCTGGGGATTTTTATTTTTTAGTTGGTTGAGAGCCTCCTCTACTTCTGCTCGTAAGATTATTGGTTCTTCCTCTCTGATTGCATATTTTTTTGTTTTACATCTTTCGAAGTGTCTTTGTATAATTCTGAGCAGTAATTTTAAATGTCTCTGCAATGCTCTCTATGTTGGATTTTATTTTTCCATTATGGTCTTGAATGGCTTGAAGTTGTGGGTTGACCTTACGGTCCATATAATTTACTTTTTTAAATAGTTTAGGACTTTCCTGGCGGTTTGCATATTGTTTCAGTTCTTGACACACGGTAATTATATAGCTGTTTCTATTTCTGGTACAGATATATTTTATTCTCCTGTTCAGTTCCGGAATTTCTTGAGTGTGGTTTCCTGTTTTTGTGTTAAGTTGTAGCATACCTCTTTCTTTTTTACTAATTCTAAGGTTTACGCTGACATATAACGTTTGTCCTTTTGGGTTTTATACGATGTACACTCTTTTTTCCCTGAATATATCCAGCTTTTTATTAAATTCCCCGTTTTATTTACGTCTTCTAATATCTGTGGTTTTTTACTTTATTTATTAATTTTATCTGGAATTTTTTTGTATCATTTACCTAATTTTTCTAGTTGCTCTTATGTACGTTTGAGCTTACAGTTTATTTTTAGCAGTTTATGATCTGATCCACAGTATGCTCCAGATATATTATTTGCATTCAGTACTGAGGATTTCCAAACAACTAAACTGGGCATGCTTAATAAGAAAATGTACTGAATTATGCATTGGAAAGTTTAAGTATGCAAAACAAACTTCTTCTTTATAAAACAGTACTACGATCGGTATGGATGTGCGGGATTCAAATCTGGGGAACTGTCAGTAACGCATATATGCAAAGAGTACAAAGATTCTAATCCAAAGACCTTCGTGAGTCTACAATGTCCTATGGTTTGTGCCAAACTATGTTATTCATTTTGACCTGAATGTTAAAACTATTAGAGAAGAAAATTACATCCTGACCCCACCACTGCTTAGAAAACTACTAGGTTCCAAAGGTTGGAGCCTCTAGATCTCTCCACCGCTAGGAACTAGATAGAAGTTACTTATTTATATAAAAGGCAGAAATTTGGTACTGTTAATTAATATACAGAAATTTGGTACTGTTAAATAAACAGCTGTACAGTAGAATCAAAATAATAAAGACTTATGCGCCAACCACAGACCATAGCGAAGAGGAAATAGACATTTTCTATGACGAAATAACACAAGCACTGAAAGAAAATCACACCCATTTTACAATCATATGTGGTGATATGAACGCAAAAATTGGCATGAAATCCGATCCATCAGAATTTGTACTTGGAAACTTCGGCAGCGATGGAAGAAATGAACGAGGACAAACTTTATTAAACTATCTCCTTCAGAACAAATTATATCAAATGAATAGCTTCTTTTACAAAAAACAACATAGAAGGTGGACCGGAGAAGCCCGGACGGGAGAACGCAAAATGAAATTGACTATATAATAACAGATAAAAAATTTATAGTTAAAGATGTCACTGTACTCAACAGCTTCACAACAGGAAGTGATCACAGAATGGTTCGCGCTAGAATAGAAATTAACATCGATAAAGAGAGAAATAAACTAATAAGAAAGAAAAAATTGAAAGCATGGTCACAACCAAAAAATGAAACAGAGTTTGCAGATCAAATAACGGTACGTCTACAAAACAGGCCCCCCACAAATGATATAAATCAGCTAAATAAAGTAATTACTAATACCATAGCAGAAGCTTACAGAAAATGTTGTACAGGTAACAAGAGAGAGGAGAGAATCACTGCTAACACCAAACTTAAAATGGAAGAAAGAAGAGAAATGCTAAAAGACAAGAGTATAGAAAAACAAAGCATAAATAAAATCAACAAAGAGGTCTCAAAAGCAATTAGAAAGGACATAAGGGCATATAAAAATGAGAAAATCTCGCAGACAATCGAGCACAACAAGAGCATGAAGATATTAAGAAGGAAATTGACGAACAGCAGAAGAGAAATCATCAGACTTAAGGGAAAGAATGGTAAACTAACGTCCAACAGAGACGAAATGCTAGAGATAGTAGAAGACTTCTATAAAACACTATACACAAATAAATTGGACTTAAACCCGACAGAACATACAGAACAAAAAATTATGAATCAAGGTTCAGAAGATATTCCCGACATATCAACGGCTGAAATTTACCATGCTCTAAAGAAAATGAAAAAAAAAACAAAGCACCAGGAGAAGATGGAGTAGTGGCGGATGCGCTAAAAATCGGAGGCTCTGCTCTCATCAGGACAATCAAGCAGATCTTCAATATATGCTTAGAAAACCAAGCAATACCAGCTGAATGGAATAATTCTATAACGCTCCTCATGCATAAGAAAGGAGATCAAACAGACCTCGAAAACTATAGGCCAATCAGTCTTCTAAGTCACCTGTATAAATTATTTGCTCGAATTATCACTGCCAGAATTGAGAACAAACTAGAAACATGCCAACCAAGAGAACAGGCAGGTTTCCGCCCTGGGTATGGTACAAATGACCATCTAACTTGTCTAAAGGCCCTAATTGAAAAAACTATAGAGTACAACCGGCCACTAGTTCTAGTATTTGTTGACTATAAAAAAGCCTTTGACACTATCGAGATGGTAGCTATCTTAAGAGCTTTGAGAGATTGTAGAATCGACTACCGATATACCAGCATTATTCAACATATATATGCAAATGCCACAACAGCAATAAACCTCCACACCCCTACTCAAAAAATAATACTAAAAAGGGGAGTTAGACAAGGAGACAACATGTCACTAAAACTATTCAATGCCGTAATGCAGCATGCATTCCAGATGTTAGAATGGGAAAACAGAGGTTTGAGTGTCGATGGCGAAAGGCTGAACCACCTACGATTTGCAGATGACATAGTTCTAATAACCGACGACTTAAAGGAGGCCAACGAAATGCTACAAGATTTACAACGAGTCTCCCAAAAAGTAGGGCTGGAAATAAACTTTGCGAAAACTAAAATGATGACCAACTTAGTACCTAGTGGACCATTGAAACTAGAAAACTGGCATATTGAAACGGTTGACAAATACATATATCTGGGCCACGAAATACAAATAAGTAGAGACAACCAAACAGGAGAATTATCTAGAAGAATAGCTTTAGGATGGGCAGCCTATGGCAAGCTAAAAGACGTGTTTAAGGAAAACATCCCAATAAAGCTAAAGAGAAAAGCATTTAACCAGTGCGTACTTCCGGTGCTCACTTATGGAGCTGAAACACTGACATTGACTAAAGCATCAATAAAAAAGTTACAAGTAGCACAACGAAAAATGGAAAGATCTATGCTTGGCGTAACTTTGAGAGATCGAATACGAAATGATGAGATACGGCGAAGAACTGGAGTGGAAGACGTCATAAAACGGATTACGAAGTTGAAGTGGAAATGGTCAGGACACGTCGCAAGACAGAAAGACAACAGATGGACAAAGAAGATTTTAGAATGGCGGCCAAGGGCAGACAAGCGAAATCGTGGAAGACCACCTACCAGATGGACGGACGACATTAAAAGAATAGTGACAAACTGGATCGCAGCTGCACAGGACAGAGAAGAATGGAGACATCTTGAGGAGGCCTATGTTCGACAGTGGACAAATTTGGCTGTGTGATGAATTAATATAGGTAAAGGGTGCTCCCACTGTATCATTTTTCTATCTATTTTAAAATATTGTTTATTGATATATTTATAACAGATTGCAATAAATCAAGAAAGTTAAGAGATATTGCCATTGGTTTTTTCGGGTTGCCAAATTGCCATCCTTGTTTTTATTAGTTATACTTTGTATTGATATACTTATTGTAGGTATTGTTTTTGGTTTAAAAAATCTTCTTTTCTTTTGAAACTGTTTTTTATTTATATTCATTGCATTCTCTCTCTTTTTATAAATGTTTTCCAGTATATTTATTAGTTATTGACTTTTATATTTATTTATATTCTGGAAAACAAGAATATATTTTTATAAAAATTTATAATCCGTAACTGACATTCTATCGAAGATTTAAATTGACTCCAGTGATTAAAATATTTCCATTACAGATACAAAATTCGTGAATGAAAGGTAATATCCATAACAAGTTATTATTCATAAAGCATTTTCATTTTATAATAAACTCCTTACAAGAGAGCTTAAGCTACGCCTCTGTGGTCGACATCGTAAAAAGTTTTATAGAATATAAAAAATCCCTTCAATTGAAATCATTTCTGCATATACAAAAGGTCTACCCCATGGTACTATCTTAATCCCAGTCAACACCACGCGAACCGGAGCATCCATCCATCGCGTCCATCAACCATACACTTGGCTCGCTTAGTTCCCCCAGAACTCAGAACCACGAACGATGACTAATAAGCATCACCCAGTGTCATGGTACCCAACACAGGTGCAATGGCCTCGCGATGGTGAGGGGCGGGGGACTGGAAGCTACCTGTCGTAAGTACCAACGCCGGTTATACTACACAGTATCAGTTGAACCGCGGTAGAACAAAGTCGTACTTCTACGTTGCATAATGTCACCTAGCTTGCGAATGGCACTAGAAGAATTCACGGGGATATTTTTTAACTGCCCGTGGTCTTTGAGTGCCATCCCCAAAGCCCTTGGTAATCTCAACTTTTTATTTTATCGGTACTAATTCTTGAAATTGGCTACGGCTGACGTCAGAAACGTTGTTGTTTGGTTCTAGGAAGTGCTTAGTGTACTTACAGTGAGAGTCATCTAGGTTGGCTATGATGACTCGTGATCTAATGGTTAGAACAAAGAAGTTTCAGGATTGGTAAGTAAAGGAATTTAGGCGAGCAAGTACGTTTACACTCTTTGATCGATCGGAGGTACACGTCAAACAAAAATTACAATGAACAATTATTATGTCACCTGTTGCGTGTCTGTTAGAACATTATAAGTATTACATGCTTTATTAAATTTTGCCAACTCGACTCAAAACTGTTTTTAGAATCAATGTAGTTTTTAGGGTACGGTAGTACCCAAAACGCTGTCTATATTTTTAATATTCTTTAACTGCTTACTTTATTTAACGTATCTTTTATAAGTAGTCTTATAAAGTAGTAAATTTGTATTGTTAAACAAAAGAAAAGTAAATTTTGTTAGTATTACAACATATAAAGGCAAATCAACAGTGAATACCACTTTTCCTTTATTTTATCATATTCTTATAATTATTGTTAGAATACGGTGTTTAAGATTTATAAAAAAGGGCAGATAGAAGTAATTTATTTGAATAAACTTTTTATGAATTTTCCTTAATACGAATTAATCATATAATATTTATGGACGAATTAAGGTACATGTACTAGTAGTTGACATTATAAGAAGAAGAAAAAAACATTATTTAGCCTCAAACCGATGTAGTTGAACTTAAATAAAAAATATATGTATATTCAGGTAATCTAATCCTTCCTGAATATTTAATAAATAAATTTTTGGACAATTCTGCTTTCTAAATAATGACACAAATGGACACAACAAAATGAAAAAAAATTAGTAGTTGACACATCTAAGGTTTAGTAATTGACACCCAAATATATTTTGATAA
Source organism: Diabrotica balteata (assembly GCA_918026665.1). Lineage (NCBI taxonomy): Eukaryota > Metazoa > Arthropoda > Insecta > Coleoptera > Chrysomelidae > Diabrotica > Diabrotica balteata. Next base: position 126,299,658 of record OU898280.1, on the reverse strand, counting down.
TTTTATTAAGAATATGTAATTACAGGAGAACTTTAATGTTAGCCATCCACATCCACTGAATCTGGAAACTGATACTTTATTCTTTCTCCTGAAATGAGTATCTGAGGTTGGGGCATCCTTTTTAGGATTTGATGAAATGTTATTATGCTCACATCTTTATCATTAATTTGAAATGAAGTTTTACTGTCATCACAGTAATTCATACCCACAACTTCTGCTTCACAATTATTGAAAATTTTTTTGTATTACACATACAAATTTATATTCTTTTTTCTTTCCAGGGAATTTTGAAAGTACATAATCCCCCTCCATATAATTTACATGATCAGTATCCTTATCACTGCAATCACCTACTTCAAAAGATATATCATCCAGACTGCTACCAGATTCAACCCATGATTCATTATTATCACTTGATGATTCTTCCTTTTTCTTACTTACTTTTTTTTTCATCACCTTTAGTTTCTGTTTTTTAACAAAGTTTTTTTCTTCTCTCTTCTTTTGTCTCTCTTCTGCTCTTTTCTGTTTTTCTTCAAGAAGCTTGATCTTCTTATTTTCATGATAAGTTTGCCATTCTTTTGAACTAGCCACAGAAGGAACTTTTTCCACTCTTCTTTTTTTTACTGCGGATACTCTGGGTTCAGGCTAAAACAGTATTTGTTTAAAAGGAGAGGGTATAATTTCATTTGATGTAGAAGGTGTAGGTAATTCTTCAATTGCTGAAGATGGAACTTGCGATTGTGTTGATGAAGAAGCACAAGTGTCTTGAATAATAGCAATATTGTTATGTTGAAGATTTTTCCTAGTGGGACTAGTGCGACCTTCCAAAACATCCGAAATGTTTCTACCTGTTTCAGCCTCAGATTGGTTTAATAACTCACCTATTTCATACTGTTCTTCGACTGGCTTATCAGGTTTGTTCTCTACGTAAATGTCTTTAACATTAGGGCTGTCTTCAACATTTGGTATGTCCTCAATATAAGTGGCATCTTCAATAATATTGTTTTCATCATCTGGTTCTTTCGCACCTTGTTTTGCTTTCAAATTGTTTATTTCTTCTTCTAAAAGACTGTTTTTTCAAAATGTTTTTGTAAAAGTGAAAGAGAGATAAATCTTGATCGTCATTGTTCCATTCTAGGCTTGTTTTGAAAAGAGCTAGTTTTTGTTTATCAATATGTTTCTCTATAAAGTTTTTCCTTTGTTTCATTTCCTGCAATTCCTGCATTTTCTTTGAAATGTCTATTTTCTCATTGTGAAACATAATCGCACCAACATCCCAGTGAACTAAGCCACATTTTCTGAAACCATTTTTTAAAATTGATGGTACTAAACCTTTCCTCTAGAACTTTTTTCAAAAGAGGACAGAAGTGAATTTTCCTTCAAACTGGGGAAACCTGATTCTCAATCCGCCACTAGTGTACTGCATCTTTCCAACCCCCTTTCAAAGAACGAAATACAGCAACATCCATTGGCTGAAGCAAGTGTGTTGCATTTGGATGAAGGGCTACCAATATAATACCATGTTCAGTGCAAAATCTACTAGTGTGTAATGTTAAATGTTGCTGAAACTGGCTTTCCACATAGAACTTCCTCAATAGCTTTTTCCATAGCTTCTTCTGTATATTGGAACATTTGTCCTTGTATAGGAGACATATTTTTAACTGAAATTTAAAATTTTTGTTTTAGTAGTTGACATCCAAAGTGTTTCAATAGTTGACATAGTGTCAACTACTAGATAGAGTGGATACATTTACGTGATATTTAAAATATAAGTGTACACATTATATACAATGAAAATAACAATAAAATATTAAGTTTTTACAGTCTCAGTATAAATGGTTAGTAGTTGACACCTATGTCAACTACTAGTATTTTTGTGTATTTGTGTGTTAGTAATTGACACCTAGCCTAATTTTTGTTTTGAGAATAAAACAAACTTAAAACATTAGCAAGATGTTACCTTAATATTCATATAATATATTAATATATCTAAAACTACAGTCATTCACAATTTAATCAATAAATATTAATTTTTTTAAACTTACCTTCTTAATACTTTTGTTTAGAAAACTTGTTGCCACTTGAAGTTCACACAGCACTCTGACAAAAATTTGGTGGGAATTTTCTGTTTCAGGGTTAAATAATCTACAGTTACAGAGAAGATGTATAGATGACACTAGTTAACTATGATGATAATAATTACATTAAAAATAATTTAAAAAGCTTATTATTTATGCTTAAAATGGAAAATGTCAACTACTGGTACAGTGTCAAGTACTAGTGCATTTACGTTATTACATTTTATTTTGTTTCTGTTATTTATACCTTATTAGATCTACCTATTTTTAAAAGTTTTATAGTACACCGCAGTTCACTTAGTTCAGTTACTTTTTGTTACTTGGATAACTTATATTATTATATTCACTGCCTAGTTAGTCTTTGTTACTTCTTTATTTTTTAGTCTTTCATAAATTCGTACATATTATCTACCATTTCAAATGTATATCTTCTTCTGATTCTTCTCACAGATGTAGGAAATCTTAAATGAAGTTAAATTATTCGTTGTATGTACTTTTATTCGCCAATAAAAATAAGAGACTGACCTAGCCGAGATAATTAATATTCAAAATTTCTTGTTATAGGCCATAAGGTCTAGCTAAGACACAATTAGTTTCCTCGTTAGGACTAAATCGTATCTAACTAGTTAAGATGAAGTGCTTATTCGAGATTTTATACGAAATATGTATTAATTGGCATCAAATACAGCAACGATGATGTTGTTTAGATACTTTGAAGAGGTTTTTGGTCGTTTTTGATATTATTTTATAAGGTTTTTAATGCTTTTCTGGCATATAATTAATGATTTTCAATAATAATTCATCTATTCATATAGAAAATACATCATTGTTTATATATTCAATATACAATTATTGATTTTGTAAATAAACAGCTATATATGGCAGATGTAAGGGTTTATAGAAATGTGGATCTAAGATCAAATCATTTTTGGTAGTTTTAAAACTAAGATGACCACCGAAACATATAGACAGAGGAATAAATAATTACTTATCAGTCATTACTTACAGTTTGCTAATTTTTTTGTTGTATCATATTATTCTTCTTCTTCTTCTAGTGCCGACTCGACTAATGAAGGTTGGCTATAAACGTTGAAAATTTGTCTTTATCTTCTGCTTTTCTTAAAAACGTCTGTGTGTTTAACCCGGTTCAGTTGCGAATGTTTTTAGCCAGGATATTTGTCTTCTATCAGGAGACCTTTTTCCTTCGATTTTAAATTTCATAATCGTCTGCAACAACTCGTCCTTGTCATTTCTAAGTATATGCCTCAAATATGCTGTCTTTCTCTTTTTAATGGTGGTCAAAAGTTCACTGTCTCTTCCCATTCTGTGCAAAACCATTTCGTTCGTAATATGATCGGTTCACGGTATTTTTAATTTTTTTTTAAATCTACATCTCAAAAGCTCCCAGCTTTCTCATTAAGTCAATACTAACAGTTCAAGCTTCGGCACCATAAAAAGAATAGAGTGGATATAACATTTTACCATCCGATATCGGATTTGCAGATTGAATCTTTGGTTACTCTGAAATTTCCTCATCGTCAAAAAGGCTGCTCTTGATTGTTCTATTCTTCATCGAATTTATGATTTTGGATTTATATCTTTAGTAATTCAGACTACTAAGTACTTCATTTTGTCTACTTCTTCAATATTTTCATTTTTATCTGATTCTTGTTATGACTTTACCCCTCTTACCGATAACTATGGTGTTTGTTTTCTTTATGTTTATTTTTCAGTCAAACTGTTCCCTAGTATTACAAATTGTGTTTAGTAGCGTCTGCAGGTCTTCCTCACTTTCAGCGATAATGACTGTATCGTCGGTATAAATGTTATTTATATTTTCACCATTTATCTTGATCCCTTCTGTACAGTTTTTAAGTTCTTGTGTGATTAATTGTTCGGAGTATATATTAAATAGTAATGGTGAAAGTACACAGCCTTGTCTCACACCTCTGCTTATCTGTTGCGCATCCGTGCTATTGCCATGTAATGTTACCATAACCTGTTGATTCCAATAAAGATTTCTCACTATGTTAATATCATTTTTGTCGAGTCCTTTTCGCCTTAGACATTCCATAAGATTGTTATGTTTAACTTTGTCATTTTTGAGTAAGAGTTGTAAAAATATACAGAGCTTCTACTAATCCGAAGCCATTACGAAAGCCAAACTGTCTATTACTCATATCTGCTTCGCGCTTTCTGAATATTCTTCATGCATAACCGTTTAAAATGTTTTCAATATTATTAAGCTGATCAATCTATAGTCATTACAGTGTTTGGGATTCTTGGTTTTTGGTAGCGGAACAAAGGTCGATAGTAGCCATTCTGTAGGTACCTCACCAGATTTGTATATGTTGTTAAAAAGGAGAGTTATTGCGCTTAAATTGACTTCATCTATAAGTTCAATCAGCTCTATGTGAACTTTATCTGGTCCGGGGCCTTTGTCAGATTTTGAGTTGTTTATAGCATGTTGGACTTCAGATTTTAATATTTTTGGAGCTTCCTTGCTAATTTGTGTTGGTTCCGTTCTTGTGTCCATGAAAAGATCGTCAGTATATTTAGTCCATACTTGTTTTATTTCAATTGGGTTATTAATAGGTTTATTGTTTTTGTCAATTAATCGGTTAGGTGTGTTTGATCGTGATTTTCCAGATAATTATCTGACTTTTTCATGTAGATTATAATGACCGTCCATGCTTTTTCTGCAATTCCTCCACTTCAATGCATATTTCCATCATTCCCTTTTCTTAGCCTCTTTTTCTCATTAATTTATATTTTTCTCTGTATTTATTTGGGTCTTTGTTTCTATATTTCCTTTGTTCCATGTTTTTCATTATTTCTTTTGTCATCCAAGGTTATCGACTTTCTTCTGTTTTGTAAAGTTTCGTTCTGTGTCTTTATAATATAATTTTTGATTTTACTTCACATAATGTTTACATTCTCAGTGTATTTCTTCTCTAATTTCATACTTCAATCAAAATTTATGTTGATTTTTTTATTCCTTGCGTTATACTGTATTTGACATGTCCTAAATAGCTTATACTTATTTTTACTATTTTCTTCTATAAGTTGACCTTTTGCATCTACATCTTTTTTTGCATCTTTTGTTTGTTGTTTTCATTTAAATTCCTTTCGCTCATTATTCTCTATACATGTTTTCCTGTTTTATTCTAGTCCTGCTGACCGTATTAAGATTTTAATAGGCCATCTATCTTTGGGTATTCTTTCTATATATCCATGCCATCCTAATGTGCGATTTTCTATCCTGTTATGGATTACTTGATATCCATTTCTCGCTATCTTCTTTCTGTTTTCCACCTATCTTATCTAATTATAATAAAACACTTTTTTCTTTGCTCTTTGTCTTATATTTTTATTCCAAAATATTCCGTGTGTGATTCTAGTTGCTGCATTTTAAGATATTTAGATACGGTATCATCTGCATATCTAATATTGTTTATAAGTTGGCCATTTACTGCAATAACATATTCTGATTCATTTAAGGCTTCTCTAAAGGTGTTTTCATTATCATCATCATTTCACCTCACAAGTCCAGTGCTAAACATACGCCTCTTTCTTGTGTTTCCGAGCCCGTCTATATTGCGCGACTCTCATTTAGTTTTTATTTTGTTTTCTTAAATCGTCATCCATCATAGAGGTGGTCGACCGACGCTTCTTCTATCTTCTCTTGGACTCTATTCCAATAACCTCTTTTTCCATCGCCCATCCGTAATTCTAGCTATGTGTCCTGTCCCATCTCCATTTTAGTCTGGCTATCCTTTCGATGACGTCAGTCACCCTGGTTCTTCTCCCGATCTCTTAAGGATCGCTCCATTCTTCTCTATGTTCCCCTCAGTTTGGCAGACGAGGCTTTTGTTAAAGTAAGTATTTTTCTTCGTATTTCAACACTTAGAGGACACATTGATCAATATACTTTTCTCATCAGGCATGCGAGCAGTTTACTTTTAAAAGTTTCTCTCAGACCGATTCTTCTCTTCAGTTTGTGGGTCTGATTACCCCTGCCATTACCCTTATTACCCACCAATACTAATGTTCTGGTTGGGTACCAAATTTGTCATTATTTTTGTTTTAGAGATATTTATATTTAAACCTACATTTTCTGTAGCCACAACGAGTTCCTGTACCATCTTTCTTGCCATGCCTATATCCTCAGCTACTATGAATATATAATTGGCGAAACTGGCCATAATATAATAATAATTGCCATAATAATTTGGCATTTCTATAGTCTACCATCTAGTCTAGATGTTTTTATAGTATAATTTAAATAATTCTGGTGACAGTATGCAACCCTGTCAAACACCTTTTGCGATTGTGAATATCTCAGACAGTTCATTTTTTACATGGCACATTGCTTTTTGTTGGAGATATAAGTTTAAGATTAGTCTTATATCTTTACCATCGAGTCGTGATGTTTTGCGAATATTAATTAGTTTTCCCAATGGTACTTTATCATTGCCTTCTCTTTATATTCAGACTTGCAAACTGAAAAGTGCTTTCTTCGTTTTAACTCCTGCTCTGAATCCAAATTGAACTTCCTCAGCACATGGCTTTTCGAACTAATAAAATACGTTTTTTACATTTCCTAGCGTTGGCTTTTTCGGGAAGTGAAATGAATATCGATAGTAGCCAGTCTTTTGACAAGTGACCAGTCATATATTTAGTTGAATAGCTTCGTAAGAGATGTGATTTGGTGTACATCTAATAGCTTTAAAATTTTACCATGTGCTTTATCAGGTCCTGGTGATTTCCAATCTTTCATTTACTTAATGGTTATAGTTACTTTTTCGTTTGTTATTTCGTGACCGTAATTGACAAAAGTCCCAAAATTGACATTCTCAACAAAATTCAGCTTGTTTGTATGATATCTAGAGGTCGAATCTCTGACGACTGGAGTTTTAAAAAAAAATAATCAAAACAAAATTAAAGAACGATTATACATTGACAACTAAACAAGACCAAATTACAACCAAATTTACGATTTTCACAGAGGAAAACGCCTGTTTCAGATTTTTCAACCGTAAAAGAATTGTCACAAAATTCGTAAACAACACGAAACTACAACTTGCTGTGTTTTGTAGGTTGATGGACTTTGAATGCAAACTCGATCTAAAGATTTTCTTTTTCTGACTTCACACAAAAACAATATGACTTCATTATTTCATTGATTAGCAATTTAAATTTACTCAATTAATATTGTTTTAATAATGTTTATCAATGTTTACGGTGTGACGGTTTCCATCAACATGTAACAGCCTATTTTATTATGCCTGTATGTTAGGATTTATGTTTTTCTCAGGAAGTCAGGTTAATACTTCCGTTAGTGTGTGAATATTTTAAAAATTTAATGGGTTACTACACATACCGTTGGATTAGCTATTAGTCCTAATATTCCAGGGAAATAAGCAAAAAAGTTCCCTGTTTGTGACACTGGACCTGTGACACTGTGACCGGCCGACAGTTGTTTGTTGTATTCTTCTTCTTCATGTACCATGCCCTTTCAGAACGTTGGTTGCCATCATAGCTATCTTAATTTTATTCACTGCCATCCTAAATAGCATGCTTGTATCAACACCATACCAATCTCGTCAAGTTCTTCAATCATCACTGCATTTGCCTGCTATTTTTCTTGCAATATATTTGTAGCAACCTATATTTGGGACCTCTCATTACATGTCCGAAATATTCCAACTTTCTCTGCTTGATACTTTTTATGATCTCAGTAGTCTTGCTGAGACGTTCTAGTATTGTGGAGTTTCGAATCTTCTCCACCCAGGAAACTTTTAAAATTCTGCTATAGCACCACATTTCGAAAGCCTCAAGGCGATTTAGATCGATTTTATTCACAGTCTAGGACTCGACACCATAAACTAAGACCGAGAATACGTAGCAGCGAAGTAGGCGGATTCTCAATGCCAATTTTAGGTCTCTGTTACATAACACCTTGGACATCCTTCTAAAATCAGCTCTAGCCTGCTCTATCCTTGATCTAATTTCGCCGTGACTTTCTGCGTTACAGTTTAATTGCTGTCCAAGGCAAACGATTTTATCAACTTGCTCAAGTTTGGTATTATTTACATTATATAGACGGTTTTATATGCTGTTGTTTACTTATTTCGAGTATTTTGGTTTTCCGTATGTTAAGATCCAGACCTGCCTCCTACAACTCTCAACGACACTATCAAGTAGTGTTTGCAGATCTTCTTGACTAGAAGCTAGGAGTACTGTATCGTCCGCATATCGCAAATTATTGATGACTTCACCGTTCACAAGTATTCCTTCTTGTTTTTCAGAAAGTGCTTTTCTGAAAATTCTTTCGGAGTAAACGTTAAAAAGCAGTGGTGACAAAAGGCATCCCTGCCGCACTCTTTTTTTAATATTGAGAACCTGTGATTCCACACCATCTACTAAAACTGATGTTGTGTGATTCCAATATAAATTTGCAATTATTCGAACATCTCTGCCGTCCAAGCCAATGTCTTTTAGAGCTTCGATCAATATAGAGTGCTTAACGCGATCAAATGCCTTTTGGAAGTCAATAAAACAACAGTATATGTCTACAGATATATCACGACATCTTTGAGCAAGTACGTTCATTCCAAACAGTGCCTCTCTCGTTCCAAACCCGTTACGGAAACCAAACTGGGTGTCATCCAGGTATTCCTCATATTTATTGTAGATACGACCATGTATTATCTTCAGAAAAATTTTCAATAAGTGGTTTAACAAACTGATGGTTCTATAATCAGCACAGGTTTTTGCTGTTTTCTTCTTAGGTAGAGCTATAAATAGTGAATTAGACCAACCATTACGTAGTTGTCCGCTGGTATAAATGGTATTGAAAAACTGAGTTATTATATCATTTATAAGCTTATATATTTCAGTTGTAATTTCATCAGGACGAGTCGCTCTGCCATCTTTTGATGATTGTATGGCTTTTATAACCTCAAAGCGTGTTATTATGGGTCCGTCGCAGGTAGTAATATCGGGAGGTGAACTACTCCTATCGTCTTCAAATAGGTTCGTGACGTAATTTTCCCATTCTTTAAGTTTGTCCTTTACTTCAAATAGTACTTTACCATTTTCATCCTATAGCAATGCAGTTTGTTTCTTATTGAAGATACCAGCCGCTTCTTTCACTTTTTTATACATGTTAAACGTGTCGTATCTTTTTTCAAGGTCTTCAATGTCATGACACTGTTTGGCCAGATGTTGACTCTTTGCTTCTCGTATTTTACGTCGAATTTCTTTTTGTATGCTGTTGTAAAGTGTTTCGTTGTTTTTCGCTAGTCGCCGTTGTTCCATCAAATACAATATGTCATCTGTCATCCAAGCCTGCTTTTTTAGTTTTGACCTGCCTTGTAAATTTCTCACACAGATTTCTTTTACTGTTGTTACGATTTTATTTAAGCCCTCATCGACGTTTTTACCAATATTTTCCCAAATTAAATTTTCGTTCAGTTGTCTTTGAACTGATTTCTTAACTTTCTCGTCTTGTAATTGGGCTGTATCAATATTTTTGCGAGACTTCTTTTTGATCACTTCTTTTCGATCAGTTTGACCGATGTAAGTTTTTGGGCAGTCGCCACAAGAGCCAAAATAAAAAACACTTACACAGTGGTGTGTACAAACATAAATGTGGCGACTGCCCAAAAACTTACATCGGTCAAACTGGTAGAAACTTTAATAAACGAATAGCAGAACATAAAAAAACTTTCAATAATAGAAAAACAGATTCTACATACGCACTTCACCTTCTAGATCACAATCATTCTTTTATTGACGAATTTAAAATTCTTCACATTCAAAATAAAGGCCTTAAGCTATCCTTGTTAGAATCTATGGAAATCAACAAATTAAAAATCACAGATATAATTCTGAATGACCAACTTGAGACAAACAGTTCTCCCCTCCTCAACCTATTTCATTAGAGACTATAAAGTGTAAACGCATGCCAAAAATAGATCACTTGAGAAAGGCAATCAGCCGAAACAGCTGTAGTGATAAGAAGTTAAAATAAATTTTGTGGAAGTTTGAAAACAAAGTTTTCAGTGTTTTATTGTTACAATTTATTTTTTGTTAGCCTCCACAGTTATTGGAATAAAAAAGCACAATAACTCCTGGGTTAGTTATTGACAATTCTTTTAGATAGTAATAAGCACAAGATCTGATTTCAATTCCCCTCTATTCCTCATCACTTCATTCCAAAAGTAACAGCTAGCCTTATTAATTTCACAAGTGCTATCTGTTTTTGAGACTTGGCATTTTTTCGCCACTTCTACTACTGTAAAGTTATAATAGTTTAAGCGAGATTTGTAAAAGAATGCAGAACTTTGTCCTATTGGTACAGGTAACACTGCTTGTAAATTATATATAGCCAGATGTATATTGTTATCAAAATTTTTTGTTTTCAGTTTATCGTTAGTTTTCTCTTTGCGACTTGGATCCTTTTCCTCTAAGTGACTTTCAATAGTTGTTTGCATATTTTCTTTTTCTTCTTGTCCGGCATTTTTAAAAGATTCTCTTTGGTTACAAAGATCTTTCTTTTGGATAAAACACCCTATATTAAATTCGCTGTTAAGAATACGAGAATAACAGTCGTAGGTTGCTGACTTTTCTTCTTTTGCTTCTTTTCGTTCCTTTATATAGTTTCTGTGAAGTTCCGCAATAGTTAAGCCACCGTCTATGTATTGCCTCGAAGAATCACTTCAAAGATAGTGACTTTTCATTCGTGGAATTGAATTTGTACGGCTACGATCAGAATTCAAAATTTTGTCACTTATTTTCTTGTGATTCTCGTGCTTCCCACGTTTATCTTCTGGTATAATAGTAGTTTTTTACCTGAAACGTCTTTAATCATAAAGCGAATAGCTCTTTCAGTTATTCCAAAAGTATTAATGAGAAACGTTTTACATACCCGTTTTTGTTTTCCCCTACCTGTAATAGGGAGTAAGAATTTGTAGAATTTGTATTTCTGGGAGTGGTTTTTGATGTAGAAATACGTCGGTAGCTCAACTCCAGTGGCTGAATACAAAAAACCAAAAAATCTCGCTGTCTTTGCAAGGACCCTAATGCACAATACTCTTTAAACTGTGCCTCTCTCAGCTCTTCAGATACACTATTTGGACATATCAAACGGCATTTGTCGGTACACATAGGTCTCATTAATTTAGCAGCTACAGGTTTTCCTGTTCTAGAAGTTTACCCTTGTCCAGAATTTTTTAGTCTTTTCTTCTTTTCTTTCAACCAATTATCCACATTCCCTTGTCTTTGTTTCCTTCTTGACTAAAAGAGCATTACTTAGTGTTGGTGTTTGGGGATCTTGGTGTATAGTTTACTTAGATAAAATGCACTTATATCAATGTTGCCTCACAATAAGGAGAAATCCAGATGAAAAATGACACAGAATACAGTTACGTTAATGTTTCCGCGTATTTGTGAAAAAACCTTAGAGCAACAATAACATAAAATACAATTGCGTCAATGTACTACTGTAGGTACAAGCACACTCTCGACCTTTCGAAGCACAACTATACATTCTGTCATTGTTTCTGTGAGATCGGCTAATTTTTCAAATATGACGCATCTGTTCCCTGGTGGCTAAAATCTGAACAACACGTCTGACAGTAATCTGACGAATGGAGTAACCAAGTTTGGACCCAATGACGACAGAAACACATTTTCGATAAATTTGCAGTTACGTCAATGTTCTAACGGGACAGCGAAAGGATAATAAATATTGCAAAATAATTTTACAAAAACATGTCGATTTTTTGCGTATAAATAGGCTTAGGCAAATATTAAAAGAAGTAAAAAATTTGCGCATAAATATGCACTAGTTTATCCAAAAATCACGATAGTATTTGTGTATCGTGCCCAAAAATATCTATTTCTTTTAAAAATATGCACTAAATATTCATTTTTTTAGAAAATATGTCAATGGAAACATACATTTAATAATGGTATAATAATTAATGTTTATTTTAATAATTATAAAACACTATAATTAAATTTAAAATCTAAGTAGCTAAAAACAGAAGGGTAAGTCAACTTGTTAATGACAACGGAGAGGTAATCGTGGACAAAGAGAGTATTGATAATACCTGGATAAATGACATACTAAATTTATTTTTTGATGAGAGGAAGAACCAGTCCCCAATACCTACGGAAACAGGACCACCAATACTAGTGGCAGAAATATGCGCAGCCATAATATACATAACTAAAAGAAGGGAGAGGTCCCTGACTAGACGGAGTACAGTCTGAATTTTTTAAACTTGATGATAAAATCTTTAAGAATACTATGTAAAATCTTCAATAATATCTATAATACACACAATATTCCAAAAGCTTAGCTAGTTTGAGAATTTATTACGTTACCAAAGAAACAGGGAGCGAAAAAGTTCGTAGAATATAAGCTAATAAGTCTAATGAGCCAGCCATACACTAAAACTTTTTCTTAAAATTATACATCGCAGAATATACAAGCTATGCCAACAGAGAATACAAGACACGCAGTTTGGATTCATGAAAGGCGTAGGTACGAAAGATGCACTGTTTAGTCTACAGGCATTATTTCAAAGATTTGAGTTTTTGAGATTTCAGAGATTTGACTTGCGATATCCAGACCTGCTTTGTGGACTACCAAAAAGTATTTGATATAGTTCAACACCGAAAAATGATGGATGTTGTAATAAAAGTCCAAATAGATGATAAAGATTGGCGTATAATACAAAAATTTATACTGGAATCAATCAGCCAGAATAAGAACAAATCTTGGAGATGAACCGACGGGAACCATCCTGATTCTGCGAGGCGTTAGACAAAGATATATACTTTCACCTATATTATTCGACATCAGAGGAAGTATTTAGTGAAGCCTTGGAAAATTGCGAACATGGAATCCTTTTAAATGGAGAACGCCTGAACAATATCCGCTGTGCAGATGTCACCGTTATTTTTGCAGACAGTGTGAACAGTTTACAGCAATTAATAAACAAAATAAATGAAGTAAGTAAAAGATTTGGACTACAAGTAAACATATCAAAAACTAAATTTATGGTCATCAGTAAAAATAAAATTAGAGACGTCTAACTGCTTATCCAGAATACACCAGTGGGCTGAGTAAAACAGTTTACCTCTCTTATGGGGAGAGACTACAATTAAAATTATACATAACAGAATCCACAAGAAATTAGAACAAGAAATAAGTAATTCACAGATGGGTTTTAGAAAGGGTCTAGGAACTAGAGAAGCATTATTCGGAGTCAATGTTATGACACAACGATGTCTGGATATGAATCAGGACATATATGCTTACTTAATAGATTTTAAAAAAGCTTTTGACAGAGTTCAACATGAAAAGCTTTTAAGTATTCTTAAGACCAAAAACATAGATAGTAGCGATCTACAAATTATATCGAATCTGTATCAAAATGAGAAAGCAAGAATAAGAGTCGAAGGAGAATTGACAGAGGAAGTAAGTATATTTAGAAGAGTTCGACAAGGGTGCATACTTTCATCACTCTTATTCAACGTCTACGGTGAAGTGATATTTCAAGAAGTTTTATTGGATATTGTGGAAGGTATTTTGGTCAACGGAAATAGCATTAATAATATTAGATATGCGGACGATACGGTCATATTTGCAAGTGGCATGGAAGATCTACAGTACATAATACAACATGTATACAATACATGTGAAAGGTACGGACTGCAAATGAATCTCAAGAAAACGAAATCAATGATATTCTCAAAAAAACCACAAAATTTAGATCATCTGATCATCAATAATACAACCATCGAAAGAGTAACAACATATAAATATTTAAAAAAGTGGCTAACCGAAGATGGAGATCAAACAAAAGAAATCAGATCTAGAATAGAAATGGTAAGAAACACGTTCATAATATTGAAGAACTTACTTTGCAACCGTAACCTTAATCTAGAGATCCGCACAAGAATGCTACGCTGTTACAGTTTTTTTACTTTACTATACGGCATGGAGGCGTGGACAATAAAATAGTCTGAAATGAAAAAAGTAAACTTCTTTGAGATGTGGTGCTACTGGAGAATCCACAGAATATCGTGAACTGAAAATAACTAATACACAGGTGTTACAAAGAATAAAGAAAGAATGCGAAGTCATAAAACCTGTTAAAATTAGAAAGCTTCAATATCTGGGTCATATAATGAGGGGCGAGAAGTACGTATTACTTGGGTTAATTATACAAGGGAAGATACAAGGGAAGAGAAACCCAGGACGATGCAACCCTGGTTCGGTTGCAGCTCATTAGAATTATTCAGAACCGCGGCCAATAAAATTAAAATAGCGATGATGATTTCCAATCTCCGTTAGGAGAAGAAACCTGAAGAAGAAGGTCTGAAAATATTTTCTATCACACTTTCGCCAACATAATACCAATGCAACGACAGTGCGCGCCCTTCTAACATTTTTCTGTACAGACCATCATTCATAACAACTTTAAGGATTCTCCTGCCAAGCAGAGTATTATTGCTCATATTCTGCCACGAGGAGGATTTGTGATAGTTTGTATATTATTATTGTTGTATTTAATTAGCAACTATAACTCTTATATTGAGTTGTTTTTCTCTATAATATCTCGTTATAAAACATGTATTATGACGAGAAAACATATTTGTTTCAATAAATCAATTTTACTTTAAGAATTTTGTTATTAATTTTATGATATTGCCATAATCTGCTTTTCAATGTCGTTTGGTTCATGTATCATTTAAAATCCCTTATTTAATAGGTATCTATGAGTTTATATTATGTATCTAGTTGCGAGTATTTCAAGTAAAACCAATTATGTTCTACACGTTTTAACAGCCTTGACATTTCTTCTTCACGATTTCTATTAATAAAAGATAGTTTTTGTAAATTTATTTATCGATATATGAAGAACAAAATCTGAGGTGTTAAATAAAGATATTTCTATTTTAAAAGGGATATATGACAGTCATCAGAGATTTGATCTCTAAAAACGAGACGAACTAACTGAATTTTGCTGAAAATGTCAATTTTGGAATCTTAACACGTTAGCCTCAAAGCATAAACACGTAACTTTTGTCTCGGACCAAAGGATTTTCCTTTACTTCTGACATTAAAGTTATATTAGTTTTTGTGTTTGCATGATAATTTGACGTTCTGACAATTAAAACAAGAAAAAAAAACAATGTGGTCATTTTTGGTGCACACGGTCTGTGGATAAAAGTTTTGTTCTTGGTTTGACCATGTGCACCAGATTGTCCCACAGTTTGTAATGCATTAACAAAATATATTGCAACACATATACATAGTATGATATTCTATTACATTAACTTCTTAACAGTACTTGCATGGGTATCAAAAAACCACTTAATGCACATAAAAGTAGTTGAGGGCCAGCCTGGACAATATGTGGTCATTTTTGGTGCACACGGTCTGTGGATAAAAGTTTTGTTCTTGGTTTGACCATGTGCACCAGATTGCCCCATAGTTTATAATGCATGAACAAAATATATTGCAACACATATACATATTATGATATTCTATTACATTAACTTCTTAACAGTACTTGCATGGATATCAAAAAAACACTTAATGCATATAAAAGTATTTGAGGGCCAGCCTGGATAATATGTATGTAGTTTTTTTAGCATTTTTCGTTGCGGATTGCCGTCCATCACGTTCTGAAAAACATTTATAACAAAGTGTGCATTTTTCTCTATTTTTTTTTTTCTATAATGCAGTGTCGGACGGCTGGTTCTTGTTGTGGTTCCTGAGCACCCTACTGCGTATCAATGATAAAACTATTTTTTCTCGGAAAAAAGTAATAGATATTGTGTTACCCGTACCATATGTATAAAGCTCATGCGTATTCACAACTGCCGTATTAGTCAAAAGTTCGATAGCGACTTTCCGGTACCACTTGATACTTCTACGAATGGGAAAACTGCATGCTGGTTTTTAGTCCGAAACATTAATAAAGGCCTTTGCTGCATTGTATTCGACAACAGTCGATGACTTAGTACCAGGTCTACGTTTAGTCACTACTTCAATCATTGATGGAGGATCCTTAGTAGTTAGAAAGAGAACGTCTCTCTTATCTTTCCACTTGCTGACGATAACTTTTGTTTTGCTCTGTAAAGATTTAATTCCTCCTCGTTTGAGCTTGACTTTTCCGACAGCTTTTGGATTGTGTTTTCTGTTGGCGCGTAATGTACCAACTTAGTGTGTGCTTTGTCTGTTTAACTCGTGTGCTAGTTCAACGCTTGTATAACAAAAATGCTTTGGGCTGTTGGACGCCAATGTAACAAAAACGTGTAGGATAATGGAAAGGATAACGTATAATTTAAGCTGGCTAGCAGAAGGTGCCGGAGAGTGACTGCTTGACACTCAAAGGAGAATTCGACCAATTTGCATGCCCTACATAGACCGTAGAATTAGAAAATGAATGACAAGTTAATAAAAAAATCTATAGGTATATAACTAAGATAAATAAAAATGATTATAGAAGTTGCCCCAAAATGTGAGTGGGCGCCAGGAAAGTATTTGCCTAAACTTTCCAAGGTATCTTGTAAAGCTAATTGCTAAAATAAAAAAAAGGATATAGGTATGAATTGAAATATTTAGTTTTCACCAAAACTTTAATCCCTAGCCAAATATATACAATCTAAATTTAATATACCCACCACCAATTATGTACAGCTAATCTAGTTATATACAAAAAATAAATGCCCTGGTTATACAACTGATCCTAGATGATCTAAATTTACAAATAATAAAATATGGAAAAAAAATGGTAATAATTGACCTAAAAAGGTAATTTATTTGCCTCAGAGATGCAACTCTGTATTCTGGCTTTATTGAATATAATAGTAACAAGTAATAAGGACACTATCTTGACGAGATAAGTGTCCAAACGTTTAAATATATAATGATAATAAAATCTAAAAAAAAACTCTCTGATTAAATGTGTACACAAAAAATCGTACAACCGAGTTACAAGGGAGGATTTAAACCTCAACCTGAACGTAAAAAAAATTAATGCTTATGTAATTTATAGTTATTTAGAAAAAATGACAAGTCTTTATTATTAAGTGAAATATTAAAATGTATGATTGAAAGAAAAAATATTATGAACAAAATTGTTAAATTAATGGATAAACAATATAAAAATTAACAAGGTTCCATCCTCTAAATAAGGGAGGTCTTTCGGCTGGTATCCGGAATTGGTCCAAGAGTAGTCGGGAGACCTCTAGATCCTTGATGGAACAGACTGCAACTGGGCAAAATCAAAACGTAATTTCTTTTCCGCGTTTAGTAATTTTATTCCCCAATAAAATTAAATTAAAGAAAAATCCTTGATTCCGGATTTAACTTCTTGGGGGTAGACTAAAAAGAACAATTGAGTTACTATTCCTCCTTACACTTAATAAAAATATGGGAAAAAATATGACAAAAAGTTGCTGGGAAGCTTGTATCAAAGGAAAAAACTGTAATGATTTTGTAGCTAATGTGACCTTCGCATGGTCTGACACTATTTGATGTAAAATAAATTGATTGAAATCGATAATTTTAAGGAAATATTTTTAATACACGGATATATTTTTGAATATAAAAGGACGGTAAGGCAGAATATTTTTACAGGTGGACTTAGTAGATAATAGATAATTTAACGATGGATAATTATATGTTTTAAGGCTGGGAAATAAAAAAGAAAATTAATATGATTTTATACCATTATTATATATAAATCTAGAATGTTTCTTAAGGAAATAATGTGAGAAATAATAGATAGATATTACACTATCGAAGAAAAAGTGACGATATTATAGAAGATAAAATGGCTGATAGTTTTTACACTTTTTATTTATAATTTAAAGAACTTACCGACTAGAGGTGGCTTTTAAATCAACGATTCTATACTATAAAACAACTGAAAAAACTCCATACTTTCCTTCCCCAACAAAATTAATATTCTTTAAAACAAATTTAGTCTCGCTCTGTCGCCTACGCTTTTTTCCCTGTTAAACGAAGTTGTTTACCAAAAAGTTAAAACCAGAATGAGCTCTAATTATTAGACCGATGGTCATGTCCCTTACAGCCAGTGTTGCCAACCCCAGCTTAGAGCAAAACTGTAGATATATTTGCAAAAAAACTGTAAAAAACAGTAAATATCAAATTAAACATCAGTAAATCTACATCTTCATCTTTTTAATATTTTCTATTATTTAGTCATAGTAATAAATAGAATATAGTAAAGGGAGGAAATTTAAAACAATAAAAATAATGTAATTATCACAGGTTTAATTAAATTTATGAGCTTTATGAGAGGGAGGTCAACAGATACCAACCTGGTTTTGTATGTCAATCATATATATATAACAGCTTTGAAGAGGGGTGCCAGGTTGACTCAATCTATACTGACTTTTCCAAAGCATTTGATCGGGTAAACCATGGGGTCCTCTTACAAAAACTAAGAGCTTCGGGTATTTTAGATACCCTTCTTCAGTGGATTACAGAATTTGTTAGTGGCCGTACGCAAACAGTTAACTTGGGAAGTGACACTTCAATTGAAATAACAGTTCCATCAGGCGTGCCACAAGGCTCCCATTGTGGCCCTGTTTTGTTTTGCTTGTTTCTGGTTGATTTAGTACAACAAATAAAAAATTGTAGTGTTCTTATGTTTGCTGATGATGTAAATCTGTTTAGAAAAATTCAATCCTGGAATGATGCTGTTATATTACAGGAAGATCTTAAATCGTTTTATGATTGGTGCACTTTAAACAAAATGTCACTCAGTATAAACAAATGTCATAAAATGACATTCTCGAGGCAAAGAAATCCAATTACATTTGTTTACTACATAAATAACTTGCCATTAGCCTCGAAAAATGAAGTATTAGATTTGGGAATTTGGTTAGACACCAAACTGTCATTCTCAAGCCACATTAACCAAGTAACAAACAGAGCGATGAAAGTGCTGGGATTTATCCAACGCACATCTGGGGATCTGTCTTTATTTATATTTAGAAGACTTTATTGTGGTCTCGTTAGGCCCATTCTTGAGTTTGGATCAGTTGTATGGTCCCCATCATACCACTGTTACATTCAACAGATTGAAAGAGTCCAGAATAAATTTTTGAGGGTAGCAGCCTATAAGAGTGGATACAAAAGAGAGGAATATGACTATGAGTGGGTAAGAGATAGTCTTAACTTACCAACACTTGAGTCAAGGAGGACATTGTTAGATTTATGTTTCTTACACAAAGTTATCAATGCTTTTATAAATTGTCCTCAACTCTTATCGCTTGTTAGTCTTAAAGTTCCTAGTAGAAGCAACAGACAATCAGAAATCTTTTCGGTGCCACTTCACCACACTAATTATGGTATCAATGAGCCAACTACACGATTGGTCCGGAGTGCTAATAGCTTGCCAAGACAAATAGATATTTTTGACTCCAAAATTAGTTTGTTTAAAAAACAACTAAAAAATATCTTACAATAAGTTGGTTGTACATCTGTATTATTCTTATATGTTTGTATTATTCTGAGGTGTTTGTTATTTTAATAATTTATTGTTGTTAAGGTGTAACTGTTTAAAACTTGTGATTGTAATTTTAATAATATATTGTTTTTAAGATGTAACTTTGTAAAAATTGTAAGTAAATGGATGCCGTGTATAAATAAATAAGTTTTTAAAAATGTAAAAGCTCTAAAGATACATTAAATAAAATAAAATTGTTAATATATAAAAACTATAACAAACACTTCAAGAAAATGCTTGCCTTGAAAATCATAGCTATCAGTATCACTAGCTTCTATTTCATTTTCAATTCGTAAATCTTCTTGATTTTCCGTTTGATCTTGATTTTTTTAAAATCATACATATTTTTATTGAATTTTTTTAGATAATCCTCCATCACATTAAACTCGAAACAATTTATAATGTCCGATTTTGTGTGCAAGGTACCTTTTATTGTGGTCGTAGAAAGTTTATTTCTTAGTTTGGTTTTCATAATTCAGTTGACTTAGTCAGTACGGACTACTTGGCAAATAAATAGATGACGCTAGCATCTTAAATAAAAGAACTGTAGATTTCGTTGCCTAAACTAAAACAACCGAAAGAATTTACAAAAAACTGTAGATCTACAGTTAAAACTGTTGGGTTGGCTACAGTGCTTACAGCGCAGTAGGTGGCGTTGTTTAATACCAACTTAAATTCTAAGAATTTAGAAAATCATTAAGAGGATTGGGATTTTAAAATTTATTCAAAAAATGTTTACGAAATATTAAAGTAACGTTCTCGTTACACTTGCATAAAAATTATCCGTGAATATTGTTCTTCCGGTACCTAAAAGAGGTTGCATAAGTTCCATAACTACCCTAGAAGCTAAGGATTTCTCTGATGGTATTTATTTTCACCCGTAAAATTTCACGACATATGTATAACCTTCAGAGACACAAAGTTTAACTAGCTTGATCCCATATTTATGCCTTTTTCCAGGTATATATTGAAGAAAACTTAACCTTCCACGAAAAGGCACCATTGTCTCATCAATACACAGAGAATTCGTAGGCGTACAAATTTTTTGATATTTACTATTCAAGATTATTATAAGAGGTGAGATTTTGTAGAGTCTATTATTTAGTGGAATATTTTCATTATCGGAAATGTGGAAACACTGTAACAGGACCTCGAATCGGTTCCTGTTAAAACCGCAATTTTGAGAAATCTAATTTTTATGAAGTGGATTATTGCTCTAATAGTCTTTCAACTCTGGTTTCTTGTTTAATCCCATCCACATTATAACTGCTAAAAAACGAAGTAATTCATCTCTATCTGTGTCTTGCCATTTTCATAAAAACGAATAATTTCTGATAGTTTCGATTACAATCCTCTCAACTACTTTCTGTTAAGCATATCTATTTGTTTCTGTTATTATTAAATCTTGAATTGTATGATTAACAAATACTAAGTAAATATCAATCGGTTCATGACCATGTAGTTGCGCTTCTTCAATGTTGAATCCTGGACTATCAGTAAATTTAAATTTATTTGGTTCCTCCGGGCCATCTATTTCTTTCCACATTATTTTATCTCCTCTTAAATTAACATCGTCTCTGTAGACGAATTCTTCAGTTTTTCTGGAATCTAAATAATCAACAAATCAATACAAAATATAAAATTGCAAATAAGACATCTTACCAATTACTAAATCATCTACTGCATTAGAAGGACATACTTCGTTATACATCTTTTGTTTCTTTCTTGGACTACTAACATCGTCACCCCTTTCTAAAAAGTACTAAAACAATCAAAACACCAATCTATACTGTGAGCGAAATCAATTACCTATTACCACTTTAATAATAGAATTACTGGACCCAGTTTCTTCATCACTACTCAAATAAAGTTGATAACTGTCATTCTCTTGATAAGCATGATCGTCGTCAGAGTCATAATCTGATATATTACAATCACTGAAATCAGTTTCTTCTAGTATTCGACGAAGCTCATCTTCTGATAAGCCTATTTTGTTCATTATATGAAGATATTAATACTTTTCTACTGAAGAAAATGAATACAATTGTCGCACACGATAATACCACAGTGAAATACAAATGTCAACAAAATCCTAACCTACAAAAACTGGAGGCAGGTTTTATCAGACCAAGACAGATTTCCATTTTCTATAGACCAGACCCTTCTAATTTATCATATAACAAATACATAAACTGCGTCCCTCACATAGCCACAGTCTCTTAAACACGATAATATACTGAGGACAAATTGGTCCGTGGTAAAACCATGCTGTGCATCAGTGTGGTGCACATGGGGCTTAATGTGTTAAAAAAGTTGCAAAAAGGTTTGCCGCTCCTACTCCCGGCTTCTTCCAAAATCCTCCTCGTAGGGGATGATGAACAGAAAATATCGATTTATCAAGAATCTGTACGACGTAGAAAAAGTGTTTCAAACAAGAAATAAACTGAGATAATTTTAAACAAATTGTTTTTAGTACTTTTTATGTAGAATGAACCGTTCTTCCAGAAACAACGCGTGAAATGAATTTTTAAAATAAAATTTGTATCTACTCGACGGTAAAAATTCGATATCATTAGTTATTATAAAACTGTTAAATAAATAAATGTTGCGCGATTTTGACCATTTTTTACGATTCTCATAAGATCAATAAAATTTATCACTTCCATTGACCAGTTGCTGTAAAATTTTCATTGTTAGAGAATATTCTTTAAATAATTTAACATAAAAATTCGATTTTGAGTTTTGGCAACAAATCTTTGCCAAACAAAAAAACTTTCTTGAGTTGTATACCAAGGGATGAACAAAATTTGCTAAATAAAAATAAAGTGCAAAATATGAAGTAGATTTTAAAACTCATGGCAGATTATACAGGGTGTCAAGAAACTCTCCTGACAAACGAAGACCGGAGATTCCTCAAATAATTTTAAGACAATTTAACCCAATTCACCCATTCCGAAAATGCTTTCTAAGGGTGCTAGAGCTCTTTAAAGATGGCGCCTTGTAATAAGTTTTTTTTCAATACCTCCAGAACGCTTCTAGCTCGAAAACTGGTACAATTTTTTTCATCCAGAGTTGAATCGATTCCATTAATTGCACATTTCTAGTGCCGGTCATAAGCGTCCGTTTTGGGTAGCTCAACGGTTATTTTAACGCATACCTTTTTTGTCTTTAACTTTTAAGCATTTGTAATAGTAGATTTTCCTGTATTCCATTATTAAAAGGTACTTCTACCTTAAGTCGGTAGGATATACCGTTTTCTAGAAATATCGGTTTGAAAACTTCGTCATGAGATTTTAAATTAATAGGTATCTTAATTAATTTTATAAATTATCTTTTGTTTCAACAAATGCGGCATACAATTCGTAAAAAAAGTTTGAGAAAAGAAGTCAAAAATCAAATTGAAACTAAACTTTATTTAAAAGGTTTTAAAAATAAACTATTTCTTATGATGGAATGGAACTAACGCAAAAGAATAAGTATCAAAAATAGATAGTTACAAAAGATGCTCGGTATTAATGACCAATAGTCTCTATGCATAAATTTACCCCTTTGCTTATAGAACGCCGAATTCTTGCAAAATTTCTAAAGTTATTTCTAAATTCGTTGCGATCCTCTTATATCCTTAGCTAGAGTTGTGCACGATTTTGTATCGGAATGGAAATAAACAAATGCTTTTATGTATCCCCAAACATAATAATCGCAAGGATTAAAATCCGGTGACCTTGCTGCACAATCCAGTGGTCTTCGTAGTTATTATCAAGAAGGTCTCGTATATTCCCGCTAAAGTAGGCCGGCCAGCCGTCATCTAAAACTTCGGCACATCATCTAACGGATCATGTAAAATATTTTGCGGGAAATGTAATTAATTAGCATTATTTAAACGACTAATCAATTCTACAGGCTCAAGTTATCGTTAACTACACCTATCAAGACGTTTAAGCTAAACCTATGCTAATGCCTACATTCTTGATCAACGTGAGGATTGTCACCAACCTATGAATACTATTGTGAATTATGCACATTAAAAAAATTCAATTTTTTGTAAATGTAGCTTTATCGCAAAACAAAATATATCTAAAAAAAATCTTCATTTTGATTTTTCTGATTTTGTAACCATCTAGGAAATTCTTCATAAGCATGAAAATCTCCATGTGGCAGTGCTTGAACCTTTGTAAAATGAAAAGAATATAAATTTTTATTGTGTTATACGTTGTGTTCTATCCTACGGAAGATTTTGAAATTGTGGGATGCGTGGCAGATAGTCTTCGAACGCTAAGTTCTTGATTTTTCGCAACTTTTATTAGAATGCCATCTTCATGTGCTGCTGTTACATCATCACGTTCCCTCTTTGATTATTTTTTGGGACCACTGAACCTGTTTGTCTTAATCGTTGATGAAGAGGTATCAATGTTGAGTAAGTGGAATTAGGATTGTGAAATTTTTCATGGTATCCAAGTTTTGGAGCTCGAACGTTACACCTCATTTCGCCATAAACTAAATCATATCAGCATATTCCTCATTTTCAAATCGATTTTTCTAGAAAACGGTGTATCTTATCAACTTGGTGTAAGAGTACCTTTTAGTACTGGAATAACTGAAAAATTTAATAATATATTATCAAGAATGCTTTAAAGGTAAAGACAAAAAAGATATGCGTTAAAATAACAGAATGCGTTTTTCTAAACAGAAGCGTGGAGGTATTAAAAAAAACTAATTACAAGGCGCCATCTTTTAAAGAGCTCTAGCTCCCTTATGAATCATTTTCGAACTGGGTGAATTGGGTTAAATTGTCTTAAAATTATCTGAGGAATCTTCAGTCTTCCTTTGTCAGGAGCGTTTCTGGACACTATGTATATCAACCCAAGAATATTAAAACTCTGTGTTACAATGAATTAGAATATTACATACATTTAATAATTTTAGTATTTAGTACTAGATATTTTTAATATGATGTTAGTGGAAATCCAGTGAAAAATAATCTATTCTGATAGATACGTAAGTAAACCATTTACATTTAGCATGCAGTTTACCTTGTCGCGAAATAGTTGTCCATTAAATATAAGTACATTTATACATATTTTACAAATACAAGTTTTATTTTTAGTTTAACCGACCACAAATATGCCACGTACAGCAAAAGTAAGTAGACGCAAAATGTATGATATTTATTAAAGCCATATGCAACTGTTAAAATGAGGGCAGAGGAGCGAGCTCCTATTATGGCCAAAAAACAAAGAAAAATATCCTTTTAAAACAAATACCAATTATAAAGTTACAATTATATTTTGACCCCCACTTATTTTTTCTTAATTTTGGGAATACAAAAAAAAGTTTAAAATAAAAGTTGTATTATTTTTTCTGTACCGACCAACAATGTAGCAACAGACCAAATTTTGTATACAGGGAGTGCCCAATAAAATACATTCTTTAATATTTCAAATGGGACACCCTGTCTTTTTATATTTTTGAGTAGCCCTGCATTTTCTGATTATAATGTATACCATACTGCAGCATTAGTTTTGTTCTATAATGGCGTATGGTACTACAAAAGGTTAACCATGCAACTGACATTTCAAAATGAAACAATTATTAATTTATTATAAACTGTCAGTCCTACTGTCAGATCTACAGACTCCTTCTGCAAATACATTTTTATATAATTATCGTCATGTCATAAATGAAAAAATGTTTGAACGGAAGAAACGTACTATCGTAGTAAATGATGATGAATATCTTAATACTTTGCTTTACTTTGAAGGTAAAAATTAAATACTTAAAATAACAGATTAAATCCATAATAACATTTTTATTTTAGAAAATTCCGAAAATAATCTAAACAATGCTAATAATGCATTAGAGAAAAAGCAGTGCGACGATACGTAGAGTTTTAAAAATGCACTACTATAAGCGTACAAAATATTACCGGTACAAGAGGTTACCGATGCGCGATGTTCATAAAAGAAAGCGTTTACAGTTCTGTCAAACATGCTTACAAATTTGAACAATGATCCTAATTATTTTATAGACCTAACCTAACATTTTATGGACAGATGATTATAAGACTATTTATAAAAATATTCTGCCTCATACGTTCTTTTATATTCTAAAATATATTCATAGCATGCTTTCGTTAAAATTATCTATTTAATCAATCATATTTTACTTCAAATATTGTCAAAACCATGCGAAGGATACGCTATTTACAAAAAGATTAGGGTTTTTTGCTTGCATATAAGCTTCCCTGTAACTTTCAAAGTTAATAAACCTTGTGTTTTTTCCCTACTTTTTATTAAGAGTAAGAAGGAACTCAAATGTTCTTTTTAGCCTACTTAAGAAGTAAAAAACCCAGAGTCCAGGATTCCTTTTTTTGGAGGGGGTTTATTAGACAAAAAAAATTATTTATATTTATAATAAAAAGTTATTCTCTTTTAAATTTACAACTTTGTCGTCACCCTTAGCTGTTCCTTCAGAGGTCCAGATCTCTTTAAGACTAGTCCCGGACAACTTCAGGGAACCAGCTGGAAAGTCCTCCCTTATTTAGAGTGTGGAAAACTGTTCATTTGTATTAAGTTTTATTTATCAATTTTAATAATTTTTTTTATATTTTGTTTTTACTCTAAATCCTACTTTTTTATTTAATAATTAAAGACCCGTAATTTTTCTAAAATAATATACTGAATCATATTTAAGGACTAAGTGTCAACTACAGGTTGAGGTTTTAAGTGCTCCATTTCAACTCTGTTGTACGGTTTTATGTGTATACAGTTAATCAGAGAGTTCGTTATTAATATTTTATTGTTATATATTTAAACCTTGGACATCTATCCCGTCAGGATAGTGTCCTTATTACTTGATAAATACATATAATTGAAAGCCTAAGTACAGAGTTACATCTCTAGTAGGCAAGTATTTTTATTACCTTGTCATTCATTTTCTCATTTTCCCGTCTCTGTAGGGCATGCAAATTGGCCGAATCCTCTTTTGAGTGTCAAGTAGTCACTCTCCGGCACATTCTGCTAGCTTGCTTTAATTTATTTGTTTTTTGGTACATTGGCGTTGAGTTGTAATTTGTTACATTATCCCAAATATTTTTGTTACATTACACATACACATTGTTGTTACATTGGCGTTCAACGCCCCATTCACATACTTTTTGTTACAAATAGATACATAATAATGGTCATTTCACCAAAGGAATTTTGGTGGTACTAAAACATGGTTCTCTCATTTTATTACAAAAAAAGAGGTGCAGTCAGAATTATCTGTCGAATTAGACGTAGTCATTTAATAGCACCTTCCACGCTTATGAAAAATTTCAGCGTGTCTACTTAAACACACAGCGACTACACATTCAGAAATCAGAAGTCTTTTTGGTATTCTTAACACAACGTTCCAATTTGCCCTTATTATCTTCAAAGTATTTTGAAGCTCGTTTGTAGTTCATTTCACCGTTTCTCACAGCTGTGACAGCTCGCATCATTATAGATGAATCCCAGGTTTTGCGTTTTTTAGCAGGCGGTGTCATCTAAAATATTAAAAAAGAAACGCTATAGACATGAGGGTATACACAAAACATTACAGTACTCTAATATAATAATACATAAAACCCAATCCTAACCCCGAATTTTGGGGTTACGATTGGTTTTTACTCGAACATAGTTGCGTGTATCTGCAACAAATTTAAATAGCTATCAACTAATTACTAAGGTGATTTTTTTATCTCTTACCTTGAAGATGAAAATTTAGTTTGAACTAGACCAATTAAAAAACTTTTGACTCACAAAAAATTTAAAAACTTTACTGACAGGTAATACTAGTTCATAGACACTCAATCTCTTTACAGGCTACTGGAAATAATACCAGAGCTTAGTTTTCACGTCACTCACCAAGCTGCAGCACTTACGAGACTTTAGAGATAGGAGTCTGGTATTAGGAACGGGTCTCATAATAGGATCCTTAACCTAGTATTGCGTCGTGTACATTGCAGATTATTTTTAAATTGTTTTTCTTCCATTTGGTATCCTTTTTTACTTGTTTTATTATTTCATACCATAAACAGGTTAAACAATAGAGGACTCAGGAAATCTTGCTGTCTTATCTAATTGCCAGCTTTAATTAGGATCAGTTAGTTCTTCTACTTTTTACTCTTATTGTGTAGTTTTGTTAGATATTTGCGATCGTTTTTATTATTCCTAGAGGTGTCACTCTTGCGTTAGTAAGTGAATTATGTCCTTTAATTTGACCGATAATGCATATTTGTTGTATTTTAATGATTTTCTCTTGCACTTGCCTCATTATAAATATAGCGTCGACGCATGATCTTCTCGACTTACAAACCTTGTTGTTCTTCTGCTACTGGTATAGCTTCATTCAGTTTATTTGTTTTCACTTTGGTTAAAGAGGTATTAGTATGTTTGATCTTCATTCTTGAATATTCTATTATATTTTGTTCTATTATTTTTTGGATTGTTTTTAATCATTGTTTGTTCAGATCTGGTCCTAAATACTCTAGGAGTTTGTTCGGTATTTTGTTCTCACCTGATGATGTTGATTTTTTAGTTTCCTTAATGCTATCTTAACCTCTTCCTCCTCAATATTTATTTCCTTATTTGTGGCCATCTTTCGTGTTTATGGTTCATTATAGTCAACTTTAGCAAATAGGGATCGAAAGTAGTCTGTACATGTTTGCTGATGAATGTGTTTAGTTCGTTCATTTGTTCTTTTTATTCCCTGATCATTATCTGCCAGCTCTTTTTTTTTTGGCTAACCAAAGTATCCGTGCCATTTCTGATTTTCTTCACATTTTGTCTTCACTTTCTCTCTAAACTATGGGGTTTTCTTTTTTTTATATGTTATTGTTCGTTACTTTTCTCTCTCCAAGTAATTCTGTTGCTGCGTTAATTAATAATATTTTTGAGTTCTCCAGCTTTCCTCGGTGTTATCGTTTTCTTATATTTCATTCCCAACGATCTTCTCTATTATTTTTCTGTATAAGTATTCTCCGCGGATTCCATATTTAGTCCTTTGACTTTTTGATTTTTGTTTTTGTTGGCGCCGCTCTCTTGGGTGTGAAGTATTTCAGGATGACTTATCTTACATAATACAAAGCTATGATCACTGACTACATCTGCTGAGTTGAAGCATCTCATTTGTCGTCAATAATTCTTGATGCATGTATATCTATCATCTATCATAATCTATCATGGATCTTTGTCCACAAGTGTTGAATGGATGTATATTTGTGTTGGTCTTTTTGACCGTTATATATTATTATATTTTTGATATATACGTTAAAATCCCCCAATATTATTATCTTCTCTCTTTGATCTACTGCTTGCTGTAATTCATCATAAAACGTTTCCTTTGTTGATTGTTTTTTTTTTCTGGGCTGTATACTTCGATGTTTTTTCAAAATGTTCCTTTCCTATTCTTATCTTTGCTGTTACAATCAGTTATGATATGTATTGACACTCTTAGATTTGATTTTGGTACCTTTGGTAAATTGCCTTCTAAATGGCTATTTATTTCTTTTTCAGCACTTGGGTTATTTCTTAGTCCCTCGAGCTGAGCTCACCAAGTAGTATTCCATGTAGTAATTCTCATCTGGGTTTTGGATATTTTTCGCTTGTCCTTATTTCTTGCCGTGATCATCTTTATAGTATTAATCCGGTTTCGAGGCTGTACATTATTCCTTTGAACAATACCTATTCGTTTTTATGATTGGTAGGTTGCTAACCTTGCTAATCAATCTCCACATTTTATCCGGGATTGGTACCGACTGTGATAACTTCAGAGCTACTGAACCCACCTCGTAAGTAGACCAAGAAGTATTTGACTAAAGTGCAAATACAAGATAAGATTTTCTTACCATAATGACAGAAACAAGCACAATAAAATCAATAAATAGCAAGGACGATAAAATAATTATGAGGGGGTGTGAAATAATAAAACTATTAAAATTGCAATCGAAGAAATATTGATAACAAAAATTCCTGTTTTCTTAACATAAAATATCAATTTTCCGCATCAAGATGAATAGCTTTACAAGTTCTTGTATTCGATTATCAAAGTTTCAGGAAAGTTTGTAAACAAAATTCATAATGGTAAAATGAAAATTCCATTTGGTGCATAAGAAAAATGTATTTCCAAAGTGCATAGAAGATGAATATACCACTGATAAAAAGAGGAACGACTGGGTAAGATCAAAAACAAAAGTCGAGGACATAACAACAAAATTGCCAAACTTAAATGGAGCTTCGCGGGCCACACTTCTAGACAAAAAGACCAACGTTGGAATACTAATTCTGTTTAGAATAAACTGTCCTATATAAAATCAAATTTTGACATAATTGTAAACTCTAGTACAAAACTAGACAGTCAAAAAATATCTTTAAATGATAGTATTTGCATTGTTGATTCTGTCAAAGAAAGAATCGTAAACCTTTCAGGAAGAATTAGAAAAAAAATTAAACATAAATTTAGTGAAGTTTTAAACCGGAATGAGGGCTTTTTCTTTATTGCGATCAATAAATAACATAATCAGTGGAAGCTTTAACGAAGTTATTAATATGGATCCCTCGCTAGTGTCAAATTTTAGATTTGCGCCAATTACATCCTGTGATGTTGAAAGATCGTTTTCATCATATAAACACATATTAACTGAGAGAAGGCATAACATTACTCTTGAAAATATTGAACATTTTATGATTATATACTGTAACAACAAGAACGACATTTTCTTGTGAATATTTATTTTATATTTTTTTATTAAATGTAGTAATAAATAAAACACTCTCTAAGTTATACTATAATTTTATTTCTCACCAAAGCCCTAAAAATTAAAAAATATTTTTTTTAAGTGCATATATAAATGCATATTCCATATAATAAAGGCATATTTGGTTACTTTTTAAGTGCATGTTGCATGCATATTTTAACCATTTTTTAGACCATATAATCTAGTCTCTAATGATGAGTCGTTGGTTACAAAGGATCCGATAGCAAATGAGGAACGAGAAACAGTCTTTGGAAGTCATACCTTTGGACGTGTTGGGTCCAAAGGTATGACACACATTCAAGGGTCCCTTCACATACCTTGGGTCGCTATTGACTGCTACCAATAAAACAAGCGAAGAAATCAAGAGACGAATAAATCTTACAAATAGGGCATACTATGGACTCCAAAAGCATTTCCACTCAAGAAACATTCAAAGAAGAACTAAAATTATTATATACAAAACATTGCTGAGGCCGGTCCTCACATATGGAGCAGAAACATGGACTCTAACGCAGAAAGATGAAAGACTTTTGGGAATATTTGAGCGTAAAATACTCCGCAAAATATTTGGAGCTGTAAACGACCAAGGGCAGTGGCGCAGAAGATATAATTTTGAATTGTATTAGCTCTTTGATGAGCCAGATATCATAACGTTCATTAAAACACAGCGACTTAGATGGGCTGGACACATAATACGAATGCCAGAAAATACGATTGCTAAAAAGCTAATCACACGAACACCTGTAGGAAAAAGAAGCAAAGGCCCGACCGCGAATTAGGTGGTTAGATGGAGTGGAAACCGAAATACGAATATTAAAAATCAGAAGATGGCAATATGTTGCCAAAAACCGAACAGAATGGCGACGAATCTTAGAGCAGGCCAAGATCCACAGAGGATTATCGAGCCAAAGATGATGATGAATGATGAGTCGTTGAAAACGAGAGAAGATAAAATAACGGTTGTTGCAAAGCAAATGTTAAAATATATTTGAAACTTGAAAGATTTGAAATATTATTACCCATGAAGCAGGTGGAAAAATCCGTTTTGTCTTGTTTTCACTAGTACATAATTAGATTTCTAATGTTTTTAAAATTAATACATAAACAACACTGCCTATTATAGGAAGGTGATTATTAGATATAATTAATTCAACATTGGTAAAAGTACATTTAGTGTTACTGCAGCTATAATGATATATTAATTGTTAAAGACATATTTGAACGTTTGTAATTAGAAAATTATAGAGTCCTACGAATTATGGACAAATTAAAATTTGAATTTACCAATTTTGTAAAAGTTTAATGTGAAAATTTGTATTTCTTTAAAAATTTGGTGATATTTAATAGATTTCTTTAATAGACATTTGAGATAAAATTTAATTACATTTATTTTCTTTTTCCTTTTCACGCGGTTTGACTTTCATTAAAACTCTTCTTAACCTACTGAATTTAGGCAACATTTTAATGGTTAAATCATTGCTATTACTACTTGTCGGTTTATATCGTTCTCCGCCGTTTTCCGACTTCCAATCGCCACTTAGTCCGGTTGTTTCCATAGGTCTTCTTCTATGGCCCTCTCTCTCAGTTCTTTATTTAGTCCTTCGCTCCGACTTTTTCTCGGCCTACCTCGTTTTCACTTTCATTCTGGTTGCCGTTTTAATATTTCTTTTGGTATTCGTTGTTCATCCATTCTTTGTATGTGTCCGAACCAGATAAGTTGTTTTGTTGTTAAGTCATCTGTGATTGTTCGTTTGATTCCCATTATTTCTCTAATATGTTCGTTGGTAATCCTTTCTCTTCTAGATCTTCCTGCAACTCTTCTCCAAAAATTGTTGCCAGTGTTCTTTCTTTCAGTGGCCATACCTCACAGCTGTATAAAGTGATACTTTTTACTATAGTCTTATATATTCTCTTTTTATTTTCTTTGCTGATGTATTGGTCCCATAAAATGCTGTTTAATTGATCATCTACAAAGTTGAGAGGATATACCATAGTGGTGGTGAACGGTATCCCCATTGTCCTGCATTTTTGTTTCCATCTTTTTAAAGCACTTTCGAGGTATATTTTAAATAAAGTGGGGAACAAACAACATCCTTGCTTTAATCCTTTTGATGTTAAAAATCCTGTTGTTATTTGTATTCCTGCTTTTATTTTTGTTATTTGTTGGTTGTATAGCACTTTGATGGCTTTTATTAATTCTATAATAATATTCGTGCTTTCCATTGATTGCCACAGCTTCTTCAGTGGAACGCTGTCGTAGGCTTTCCGTAGATCGACGAACAACATATGAATCTCTTGATTCCGTGCCATCTTTTTGTCTATTATCTGGGTTAAAAGAAAAGTGTGGTCAATAGTGGATCGACCCATACGAAATCCTGGTTGTTCTTCTGCTTCATAATCTAAGTATTCTCTCTCGATTCGGTTCTTTAAATCCTTTCCATATATTCGACTCATAGATCCGGTTACAGCTATTCCTCGATAATTTTCACAATTATTTTATCACCCTTTTTTATGTATAGTACTGAGGTATGATATCTTTCATTCCGTGGGAAATTTCGCTTGTGTTTATGCATTCTTGACATAGTTGTCGAAGTCTTTCGTACAATTTGTTCGTTCCGTACTTAAACAATTCTCCGGGTATATCCTCTGGTCCGGGTGCTTTGTTCCTCTTCAGCTGTTTACATACATTTTTAATTTCCTCTGTTGTTAATATTATTGGCAGCCGACTATTGAAATTCTAACTTGGTTTTAATTTCTATATTCTTGAAATTCGACTCTAATCTGTACCAAATTTTTTTTTGAAATACTCTTCCCAGTCTTCAGGTTTTATGCTCTGTATTACTTCTTTATTCTTTTCTTTCTTCAATTTTTTTATCAGTTTCCAGCTTTCTGTGCTTCTGGTTCCTCCTAGATAGGTATTTATTCGTTGGCAGTTTCTTTTCAAGACTCGTTCTTCTTCTTAGAGATTTTACTTTGTTGCTTTGTATTTCTTTATATTTTACTTTGTCTTGTAATGATTTTGAGTTTAAATATTGTTGGTATAGTTTTCTTTTACATTTTATTTCTTCCTCTATTTCGTTAGCAAAACAAAGCAAGCATTGAAGTTTTGAAAAAAAAATTCGTTCCTGCATATTTATTACTGGATATTACCTATTACTAGAACAGTAATAAGAAATAATATTCTAAACAATTTATTTCTGTCGACCTTTTTCATTGGGAAAAAAGGGGTTAGTAGTTTAAAAAAATTAATTATTTACAACTGTATTAAGTACTGACGTCAAAATTTGAAACTGCACATTCCCCTTTATGACCTAACCAAACCTGCACAAGACGAATCACGAGCCGGTTATTCATCCTAAAGATATTGGGCACAATTTTTAGTAACTCAGGCAGAAAATAGGACCTTTTCTCCCAATTCTGTCGGACTGATATGGATTTGGCTGGAAATTTGAATTTAAGCTTGTCTTACCCTCCTTTGCAAAAGTTATATATGGGCGAAGTGTGGTTTTTGTTTTTATAGGGTTAAAACCACCCCTAAGTGGAAAATATAGAAAAACACGTATTTAGGCTTTTATGCATTAAAATCTGAATTAAGTAAAATAAATATATCCAATCATAGTTTGTACTTAAATACAAACTTTCAACCCTTAAAAACCACCACTTATGACGTAAATAACAATAAAAAATAATTTTTTACGATGTACAATGCTTAACTTATAAATTAAAATCAATAACAGTTCCTTTGTCGGATCCCTACCGGATCTCTGCCGCATCCCTGCGGATCTCGGAAACCAAGATCCGGCAGGGAAGGACGCGCATCAGACTGTAGGGCCTCCCCGGTCGTCATCACACGAAATCCCTACAGTTTTAGAAGTACGACAACTTTAAAAATGTCTAGCAGTACAATCAGATTAGGTACCTGGAATGTTTTAAAGCCTCTATGCAGCAGGTAAGCTCAGTAACTTAGTTCAAGAGGTTAAACGTTTTAAAAATTGATATAATAGGCATCAATGAGCTCCGGTGGCCTAGAACGGGAATATGTGAACAAGATGAAGGCACACTATACTATTCTGGAAGTGTAGAAGATGACACACATCATAGGAATGGAGTCATTTATAACGTCTAAATTTAAGAAATATGTGAAAAATTTTATACCAGTGAACGACAGACTAGCAATACCCCAATTAAATAGCAAACCATTTAATGTCAATGTTATCCAGATATATGCCCCTATTGCAGAAAAGAAATACGACAATGAATCATTCTATAGCCAATTAAAACAGACACTTAAAAATCTAAAAAGTAACGAAGTCACATATATCATTGGAGATTTTAACGCAAAAATTGGTCAAGGCCGAAGATCTGACCTGGTAGGTGAATATGGACTAGGGGGAAAGCAATGAAAGAGGCGATAGATTATACCAGTTCTGTCAAGAACATGACATGATAATCACAAATACATGGTTCAAATTACATAAAAGAAGGTTATACACATGGAGGGGACCAGGAGATAATTCACTACATATGATTAGAAATCAAATAGACTATATTCTGGTAAACAAGAGATTTCAGAATGTCGTCACCAGAGTAACGACATATCCTGGTGCAGATATCGATTCAGATCATAACCCTCTAATAACTGACATCAAAGTGAAGCTCAAAAAAGTCCAAGAAAGTCCCAAAACACCAAAATTAAATATCTCAATATCCAACAAAACGTTAATAGAAAATGACTTAAACAATGAGCTAAAGAAACCAATAAATAAAAACAACACAGAAATATGGAACACATTTAAAATCTTACCTTGAAAGTAATAGAAAAATATTCAACAACGTTACACAGCACAAAAAACAACAATGGATGACTGATGAAATCCTGGAATTAATGGAGCAGAGAAGGAAACTGAAAGGTAACAAGACAGAATATTAGGAAAAACAGAAACTAATTAAACAAAAAATAAAGGGGGCTAAAGAAAAATGGATGGAGGATAAATGCAAGTAAGTAGAAGAGTTGAATGAAAAACATGATACGTTTAATATGTTTAAAAAAGTTAGAGAAATAATTGGTCTTTATCATAAGAAAACTCCACATACTATAACCGATTCGTCGGGAAAAATGATAATAGACGAAGATGAAATTCGAACAACCTGGTGTAATTATATAAATGAACTGTATAATGATGATAGACCCGAAGAACTGGAGATTTTAGTTGAAGGTGAAGGAACAGAAATACTAAAATCAGAAATACTGCATGCTATAAAGTTAGCAAAGAACAAGAAAGCCGTTGGCCCTGATAACATACCGACAGAGATGTTAAAGCTTATAAATGAGGAGAACATTGGAATACTGGTCAAGCTTTTCAATGATGTTTATTCGACTAGTGATATTCCTGAAGATTGGTTAAAGTCCGAATTCATAACACTACCAAAAAACAACGTCCGAAAAACTGTAGCGATTATAGAATGATAAGCCTTATGAAGCCATACTTTGAAAATATTTCTACGCATCATCCACAGTAGAATCAGAGATAAATATGAAGAAGACCAGGATGAAACACAATTTGGCTTCAGAAATGGACTGGGAACTCGGGACGCCCTCTTTGCACTAAATGTATTACTGCAGAAATGTCGAGATCAAAGGAAAGACGTCTTTGCTGTATTTATTGACTATGAAAAGGCCTTTGATCGAGTACAGCATCACAAATTAATTACAATATTAAAAGATAAAGGAGTTGGTAGTCAAGACATACGATTCATAGAAAAGTTATACTGGCGTCAAACAGCGACAGCTTGCATAAACGGAAAATCAACAGAAATATGTAAAATACAAAGAGGTGTCAGACAAGGTTGTATACTATCCCTACTGTTATTTAATTTATATTCAGATAGAATATTTAAAGAAGCGCTGCATAACTTGGAATGGGGCGTGAAAGTTAATGGAATTCTGATAAATACAATCAGATATGCAGACGATACAGTTATTTTAAGTGATGACATGAATGGACTACAATGCCTTTTAAATGCCATTGATACAGTGGGAAGAGAGTTTGGCCTAAACATAAACTGTTCAAAAACAAAACACATGGTGTTTAGCCGCTTTAGCAGATCAAGATGCACGATTATATGTTGATGGTCATATAATTCAAAGAGTGTCCAGTTTTAATTTATCTTGGTTGACATATTACTAAACAACTAGATCCAGATCAAGAGATAAAATGTAGAATCAAGATAGTTCGCACATTTTTAAAAATGAGGTCATTCTTCTGTAATGATAACTTGCAACTTCAACTTCGAAAGCGCATGGTTAAATGCTACATTTGGTCAGTCCTCTTATACGGTGTCGAAGCATGGACATTAAAAATATCCACCATTAATCGTCTGGAGGCCTTTAAAATGTGGCTGCACAGACGTATGCTAAAAATTCCATGGACGGCTATGCTGACAAATGTGGCAGTCCTTGAGAGAGCAAATGCTGCTCGTGAGCTGCTTGATAACATCAAATTAGAAAGATGGCCTATTTTGGACATGTAGTAAGAGGAGATCGACATAATATTCTTCAACTTATTATGATGGGTAAAATCGAAGGACGCGGAGGAATTGGTAGAAAGCAGGCCTCTTGGTTGAAGAATATCAGGAGTGGACAGAAATAAGGAAAGCTGAGCAACTCTTTAGAATAGGTCGAGACAGAGACAGTTTCGCCATGTTAATCGCCAACGTCAAGGGGACTTGATAGGGCACGTTAAGAAGAAGAACAGTTCATTTATCGCTTGTGAAATGATATTTCGTTGGTTTTAAGTTTTTAACCGGTAGAAAGCATCCCTTTATACAAAAAACTACTTAAAAAGCCTATTTAAAGATTAAAATCCATTTGGATAACTAAAAATTCATTCAGTCTTTAGTTTAAAATCTTACCCTAAAATTCACCCTCAAAGACGACTGCAGCGTTAAAAATTGTTTTGTTTTAAAAATAGATAGGTTCAGGCGCCAATTGGATCTTTAACAATATCATTTTTAGAAATAAAAATGTCATTGTTGGTGCCAAGATATCCATCTACAGCACTATTATGTATACTTCAGTTATGTGTGAGCTGCAAAATACGTAATTTGTCACGCTTCGAAAATATCATTGGTTTTTCTTAGTCAGTTAATTTTCAATCTTTGATATATGTATACCTACAGATTTGAAAGGTAATTTTAAGAGCTATAAAGCTAGGTTTATTAGAAAGCCAAACTACCCCCCAACTTTGAAAAATTAAGGTTTGAAGCACTCAGAACAGGGGGTGTTCACACCAAAATATACTTTTTAATCGGTGATATCGGTGATATTGTTTTTTTTATACAAACGTTTATAAAACACAAGAATACTTACTGAAAAAAAAAACTATAATATATTTTTTTAATATTTTTGTACTTTCTCATTTTGTACGTACATGTTATAGTTTTCAAGTAACTTTAGAAAAAGTGCAGTTTTTTAGAAATTTTAAAAATAGACGGTACAATTTAATATAATTTTTTTCAAAAATAATGCAATATAACCAGTCAAACTCTTAAATCTAATAAATAAGACTAAAATTAAATGTAATGTAGAAGAAAAAGTAATCATTTTTATTCTGGTGGATACTAGGTAAATTATACTGTTCTCTTTTACTTAAAATATTCGAAGAGACATTAGTTAGTCGACATCGCTCCTGTTATAATTAGGTATGCTTATCGTTGAAGCTTATTCAAGTTCTTTCTGGTGGACTTTTGTTGGCATTTAGACGACCATCAGACTACAGTCATAGGAAATACATCTATTTAGTTTCCATACCCCATGATCTCCCACATATACTCCGACATGTCCAAAGGCAAATCTTATCTTTATCGGATATTCTTTCCTGGTGGGCTTTTCATGTATACTTCAAAATATTTGACTTCATTCGCCTCTTTGACAATTTTTTTTTAAAGAGTGGATGTAGATACCCAAATGGTAACTGTGATCTGTCTCCTTCTGAAACTGACTATTATTGTTTTATAGGATTGATAGAGTTTTTCCTGTCGCACCACCCAGTAAGGATATTTAATGCTCGTTGGAGTGTGCTGGATAGAAGATTTCCTGTGCGTCAAGGAGTGAGATAAGATCATTCACCAGAAGTGGTTACAAGGGGGGATACATTTGGCTTCAAAGTCTAGGATTTTTTGTTGATTTAGTGAGTCCAAGGTCTTTTTGAATACAAAGATAAGTATAAGAGGTTTATTATATCACTGTTTAAGTACATCTATTTAGTTTCCATATCCCATAATCTCCCACATACACTTCGAGATCTCCAAATGAAAAACTTCTCTTTGTTGGATATTCTTTCCAGTTGGGGTTTCATCTAAATCGCTTAAGTATACTTTTACTGAGTCCAAGACCTTTTCGAAGTCTACAAAGATAAAAGGTTTATTATATCACTGTTAAATAACGTTCTTGTTTTGTTAAAAATTTTAATTTAATTAGTCCTCTTGTAACAATGTGCATCGCCAGCTATTGCCGCCGGCTTACCACTGCTCTGTACGTACTCACTCCCACCGCTAAGTTCTACTTCCATCGACGAGCACTGGAGGCGGAAGATTGGCAACAGTATAAAACAGCGTACATTGCAAGAGAGAATCAAGTTTCGCCAGAGTACCAATCTGGTAAGGACTTTACCTGGCCTTTTGGTATTCACTAAAGACCAACCGTCTTGCGAGGTCTATCAGAGTATTATTCTGGGAACAACCTCCACTGGCCCTAGGGTATTGACCGAAGGCTAACCACTTCTGCTAGAGTGTTGATCTAGGAGCAGCTCTCGAAACCATACTTAAAGTGTTAATCTGAGACCGAACCGTACCGTGACTAAGTCTTGATTAGTCACTTCCGCTACTTGCCGGATTGAGTGCTGATCGATCCGTCCACCTCTAACCCAGATTATTCCTTCTTCTTGGTGTGTGTGTGTGTGAGTGTGTGTGTGTAGTGTGTGTGTGTGTGTGTGGTATGTGGTCTATACTAATGTATCGTATTTTCGTTTCATTTTTTGACATTAATTGTATTTATTTTTGGAGATATTAATAGTGGATCTTAGCGTCGTCATACCTTTGCCAGAATTATTAGTTTATTTTTTTATTCGACGGAAGAAACCGATTTTATTTTGTTATATATTTATTTAGAATATATTTTTATTTAAATTAAACCTGTGTTTTACTAAATCTGGTCTAACTCACCTACCCGTTACATACTTTTTTTATACTATTTCGTCAAAGATAATTCCTCGTACAATAAAATAAAGATAAATTTATTGCTAACTTATAAAGTATCTTTTACAACTTTTTTTACAACTTTTAATCTTTTACACCTACATATAATTTATAGGGTTTTTACCCTGGTATTTTGGTGGCTCAGACATTTTAACCTAGTAAGCATAACCATTTTTGCTTTTTAACCCTAGTCAAAATTTTAAAACCACGTTTGCTTTAACTAAATGGTTTAATCTTATTTTAGGCAATTTTAAACCTGATGATGGACTGTTTAGTCCGAAAACGTTTGTTTTTTTGATGTAGCCCTTTTAAGGGTTTTTAAATAAATATACCCATTTACGAAGATTAACATCTTTTTTGTGATACGTGGTATACAGCCAGCTACAGGAATTATTTTCCTTGTGGATTTTATTTGTATCAAGTATTATCACAGTATACCACTTTTTAAAGTGCAATTATACAATATTGTAAATATGCATAAGGAAACAATGTTGTGTTCTTTAGTGATTTTTGATGTGCGTGTATTCAAAGAGGACCGCCATGCTATGCCAAAGGAATAATTGTAAACACCGGAAATAATAAAGAAACAAAAAAGTCTTGCTAACGTTAAAATATTGACAACGCAATTTACGAGAAATCAGACAAATATAACAAAACGGTTCGCCAATGGAGTTCAAATAAAAGTTCAAACATCTAGTAGTGGTCTAGAAGGAAAAATCATAAAACAGTGAGTTGTGAAAAACGGCTTTTACTGAAATATAAAAAGTGTTATAATGAACCATACAGGGTGTCTCTTTATTCGGTTGACAATAATGTACCCCAGAAAACAGTCGTTATTTGATTGAACATGAGCTATTAAGAGACATAATTACTATATTCATAAACTCTTGTATGATTTTATTCGATTCTCCATCAGGTGTGAATGGAAAGTGTGCTCTCTGGATATTCATAGTTCCGATATCCAGAGCGAAGCAGAAATGCCTACCATGGAGCGTTGGCTGATATTTCCACATAGCATCTTCGTCGAATAGTGCTTTTGGTGTTGTTTGGCTCGCTTCAGATTTTTGTTATTAGCGGGTACATCTTTCTTAACATTTTACCATTTGCGACCCAATTTTTCATAATTATTTTCGGCGCGCCTCCTCTCGTACAATAATAATATATATGTATGCAATATTAATGTACTTTAACCCTTTACTCCTGTCGGGATATATATATCCCAACACATGTTTGAAAAATTCTGAATGTTTTAAACTGACTTAAAACTGCGTTGGAATGGAATATTTTAGTAGACCATGGCATTTCTTATAACTTGAAATTGAGTATCCACCGTCAGCCTTAACTTTTAAACTAAAATTTAGTGTAATGTAAACACATTGTGAGTACGATCATATAAAACTGTGTTCATAACATATTTCTGTTGGCGTAAGGACAATTTTGGTTACTGATTGTAAATTATAAAAGATTAAGATATGTGAGTACATAATTTAATATTTCTGCTTAGTACGAAATTTTTCGTAATGGACAATAAATCTTGAATGGGATTATATGTCCCAACAGGTGTTTTTACTGGAAAATATTATCCAGACAGGTATAAACAACTTCCTTTTTTAGCATGGATCGAAAGAAACAGAAACTTACCGAAGATGGACATGATTACTATGCTAATAACATTGATGAAATTGAAAGTATAGACTATAGTAGTGATAGTATGGTCGATAAGGACTTCATTTTGTCATCAGATGAACTAATTGAGGCAAGTTCACTTGAAAGTGAAGTGAATATAGGTAATGAAACTGAGAACGCAGATCAAATTTCAGATCAGGAATCCTCTGACGATGATGGAGATATCCAGATGCAGACGAGGTTATGCGACCTTTGCCTCTAACTAGTACAGAATTTTCCGCTGTTTGGACTGATGTCAATGCAGAAAATTTTATTCCGAGATATGATCTACCAGCCAGAACAGCCCCAGTTATTACAGATCAATTAAATCGAGGCAGTTCTGCATTAGACTGTTTTCAAAAAGTATTTCCTAAAGTTTGTTTATGTACATGGTCCAGTGTACATACCGTAGGCTTGAAATTTTAGAAGAGAGAAAAAAGAAAACTTTTGTCAAAACGTGTCAAAAAAAATGATGCTATTTACTGTTGTTACGTTAGTTATGCATTATAATAGAGTTCCTTCTTTCGCAATGTACGGATCTAATAATAAATCGCTTGGAAACAATTATATTCGTAGTGCAATATCAAGGGATAGGCGCCAACTTCGTTCAAACAATGTATCTTTCAAAAGAAAAATACTGAGGCGAATCTATGGAGCGGTAAATGAAAATGGTGTCTGGAGAAGACGATACAACTTCGTACTCTATAGAATATACCAGGAACCAGATATCGTAAAAACACATTAAGATAGGATATCTGAGGTGGGTAGGCCATGTAATGCGGATGGAGCAAACCGACCCAGCTAGAAAAACGCTCCTTGATAGACCTATTGGTCAAAGAAGAAGAGGAAGATCCAGAACAAGATTCCTAGATAACATAGACCAAGATATGAGAAATATGGAAATACGTGCTTGGCGGAGGAAGGCGGTGGATAGGGACGACTGGAAGAGAATTCTTGGGGAGGCTAGGACCCACACAGGGTTGTAAAGCCAAAATGATGATGATGAATGTATCTTTAATATTTTTTATCACAAACACCGGTTACTTAAAGAGCAAAAAGTTCAGTGTAAATGTATGCCACATATGTGGCATATATGGCGCCCTCTACCAGCTGCATTAAAGTATGTATCAAATTACAATTTCTGATGTTCAATAGTACCCAGTTATGAATTTTTATACATAAATGTTCACAAACATGAAAGACAAAGCGAAAATTAAAATTTTAAATTTCCACTTTAACGCCCTGTATCTTTCTTAATATCAACATTTTAGTAAAGTAATTTGGCTTAAATTGTAATATTTTAAAGTGTAGAATCTACAGTTTCTTTTTGTACAATTACTTACGGACCACCTTATATAATAGAAAAAGACAAAGTCTAAAGACGAGAATCAACACAACGTGTAATACTGTTTTTTCCTTAATATTTATCCTTCCCAACCAAAGGAAGGTTGGAAGCTGATGTATAGCATGTAATAACCTCCAGTACCTTTCCGATGCGGCTAGATTCTGGTACGGTCACTGGTGGCATACAACAGACTAAACTAAACTATTTGAGCAGACACATGTGTATACTCCATTCCACGAATATACGACTGTTTTGAGTTTTGTTTAAGGTATCGATTTAAATGGTCCAATGTACTGAATTGAACAATAGTAAATTCTCCCCATTTTTAAAATACTGTTATGACAGATATAAACCTTAGATTTAAATATGAGGTCATGATATAAATATAGAGTTGATAGTTTATAGAACAGTTGTAATTGAGATTTTGAAGTATATAATTACTATCATTGTGTTTAGTATCGTAAACAAGTGGGTTTTTAAATTAAATGATTTAAACGAAGTATAACAATACTTAGGTGATTAAATAGTGTAATTTATTTAATCGAATATTCAATTAGTATTCAAAAAACTTACTTATCTCTAATTCTCCTAACCTCCTAAAACTATTATTAACCATTAGATTCACAGAACTTTACAATGAGAAAGTACATTAAATATAAAGTTGTCTATATCTAAAAACGTCTCGGCATTTTGGCTTCAATAGACAAATACACTACACTAAACTCTCTCTTAACGGCGGCACCTTTCTTCACCGGACACCTGTATACGGATGGTTTTTAAAATTAAAATCAGTCGGCAATATATGAAACTGTATGTAAATGTTCATTACTTTTTAATCTGTAACGACTCGGTATTTTAACTATCAATAGTTGGTATGTTATACCCGTTACTTTCAGAACTTTTAAGAGTACATCCACGCAAAGCTAACAAATATTTAAAACTAACAAAGTGAAATATTAGATCCTTTTTCTGGTTTCTGAACCATCGTTCTGCCAATTTCTTTTCATTTATATTAAAAATAGTATATTTCTTTTATTACAGTTGCAGTACCTAATAAAGTAATAAAATAGTGTAATATCAAAGAAACCCGGCACACCTCTTTGGTGTTTATATTTCACGGAAACCCAACCCAAATGTCTTATAAACACATTTTGGCTTTATAGACGTCATTGTATTTACTTGTAGGACCGTTTGCGTAAAAATTTTTGTTATTTTCGGATTAAATTTCACAATAAATTTTGAGTCTATCTGAACATCTATTAACTGAAATAATTTTAGTTTAGGTGTCAAACTAACAGTAGATCCATTTTATTGGAATACTGTTTAGGCCAATTTACTTTCAAACTTCTACTTGCACAGTAAAATATTCGTTGTCGCAATAATCCAAAACAGTCGTATATTCGTGGAATAACCTATACTCGTACTATCGGAATTTCGAGTGAATTTATAAAAAATTAATATTTATTAATTTCACAGTGACATGAGGTGTCAACGGTATTTTCTTTTCTTTTTACTATTATCTATTTTCTATTTCTCCACGTCGACGTGAACTGGCGAAGAGCGCCTTTACACGCCCTGTGGCATTCCGCCTCAACACGGGTCTGCCTCCTTAACACCCTGCCACCAGCGTCCTGTATGCTGTGGCGGCTAGCGTTGGCTGCAGTTATGTTCTTCAGTCCAGTCTGCTTCCTAAATCTAGTGGTATCAATTTAGTTTCGACTCCCTAAAAAATGCTTCCTGAAAAGTTCTTTCTTATGGCTATAGACATAGAATTAACAAAAATTGTTAGCAACAATTATGAGCAAACTCTTAATCACATCGGAATACAGCACTTATATTTTTACCGGATCAGGAATGATTATAAAGACTACAAATTGTTCATTATGTTTTCAAATTACATATAAAAAGTAAATTAGAGATTTTATATACCATTAATTACAAATAGTCGTAATAAAATAAAATAGTTTATTTAAAATTGGTTTTATTGCTCAAAAAAGTGGCATTGCTCCGAAGTAATTATCGTACTTTCGAGCAATAATGTACCGTTTTTTCGCTCTTAATACCTTAATATCAATTTTAGATATCTG
The DNA here is from genome assembly GCA_918026665.1 of Diabrotica balteata. Lineage (NCBI taxonomy): Eukaryota > Metazoa > Arthropoda > Insecta > Coleoptera > Chrysomelidae > Diabrotica > Diabrotica balteata. The sequence goes on along the minus strand of OU898280.1, from coordinate 126,254,878 downwards.
AAGATAACTGTATCTATCTATTATTCACGTGTTTTAAGTCTTATAAGTCAAAATTATTTTAGGAGATGTAGTAGTGAGATGTACTAGATTATAGTTCAATAAACAAAAAATAAAATGTAGAGTAAATCGTTTCAGAACTAATTGAAGTTTTGGTATAAAAATATGGATATATGTTAAAAGTATTAGTTTAAAATATCGGCTATATTGTTTAAACATTGATTTTATAGCAAAAATCACCAGTTTAAATTTTTTTCAATGTTTTTTTGCTAATTAGAAGTTTTCTTTTTTATTTTTTTTAAAGGTTATGAAAAAACGACTTATTTCTTTGATACTTTCTAAATTAAATTTGGTTGATAATATATTATAAATAAAACATCTTTAGGGAAAGTAATTATTTTTCGCTTGTATAATATGCAGATTAATACACAACACTATTATTATGATAATTATAAAAAATAAACTTATTATTTAGCGTAAATTAAAAAATACAGAATACAAAATAAATGTCTTCTTTAGCCTTGTGCATATCTCATTCTCATGTGTGGTTACTACAAAACTAACCCGACATCTATTATTATTTTCTCGAGATAAAAAACATTAAAATTGGTCTATTACTTCCGAAGATATTGTAAAATTTTCAAACGTGTTCAATTTGAAGTTCCGATTTCATTTTCCTTACCCAATTTTCATGTTTGGAATTATTTGAAAGTCGCACTTTTTTAAATCGTTATTTCTTATTCTTAGAGTGCCGTCTCCCTACGGAGGTTGGCAATCATAATGGCTATTTTTATTTTAGAACTTGCTGCTCTAAACAAATCAATCGATCTGCATTGGTACCAATCACGTAGATTCTTTAACATGAGTTCTGCCTTCGGCCAACAGATCTTCTTCCTTGAATCTTTCCCTGTATTATCAGTCTCAAAATTTCATATTTTGGTCCCCTCATCACGTGGCCTAGGTATTCCAGTTTTCTGGTTTGTATAGTGGTGATTAGTTCTGTTTCTTTACCAACCCTCTCCAGTACTTCTTTATTTGTAATTCTATCAGTCCATGATATTTTCAATACTCTGCGGTATAACCAGAGTTCGAAGGCCTCGATTCTTTTTAAATTACATTTTTTTAATGTCCAAGTCTCAGCTCCATATAATAATATTGAAAATATATAACAGCGAATGGTACGTAGTCTGATCTCCAAATTTAGATTTTTGCACGTTAGGAGTGGCTTCATTCGTATAAATGCTGATCTGGCAATCTCTATTCGTCTGTTTATTTCTACAGTATGATCATTGGTTTCATTGATCAAAGTTCCCAAATACTGATATTTTTCTACTTGTTCTATCACGTTACCATTTATTGTCAATAGGTGATGTATATTTTGTGGCCTTTTTGTAATCAGCATGTACTTCGTTTTTTTGGCGTTTATAGTAATTCCCATCTCAGCACTATTTATACTCAAGCTTTCGATAAGATGTTGTAGATCCTCTATACTCGTTGCTATGATCACAGTGTCGTCTGCATATCGTAAATTATTAATTAATTTTCCGTTAACGGTGACTCCCGCTTCGATATTATTGAGCGTGTTTTGGAAAAATTCTTCAGAATATAAGTTAAACAAAAGTGGTGATAACACACATCCCTGTCTAACTCCTCTACAGATCTCATTTCTTCTGAGTGTTGCCCATCAATTTGAACTATGGCACTTTGGTTCCAATATAATGTTTGCACTATATTTATGATTTTACTGTCAATGCGCTTGTTCATAAGTATTGATATTAGTTTTTCATGTCTTACTTTATCGAAAGCTTTTTCGTAGTCAACGAAGCACAAGTGTAGATCAACATTTCACATCCCGACATCGCTGAATTAATATGTTGATGGCAAATAGTCCTTATCGAGTACCCATTCCATTTCGGAACCCGAACTGCGTCTCGCTAATATCCTCCTCTAGCCTTTCGTATATTCTCTTATGTATTATTTTTAGCAGAACTTTTAAAGTATGACTCATGAGGCTCAGTGTTCGATAATCAGAGCACTCTTTTGTTGCTTGTTTTTTAGGGATGGTTATAAATGCTGACTTTAGCCACTCCTGTGGTATTATTCCCGTATCGTACACCGTGTTGAATAAATCTGCCAATACTTCCAAGTTGTCCTCTTCCACTAGTTTTAAGAGTTCTACTGGTATTTCATCTAATCCAGCTGCCTTATTGTCTTTAGAGTTTTTGATAGCATATTTGATTTCATCTATCGTGATCTTCTGTATCTCTAAAGGATTTAATTCTTGTATTTTCTGCATTTCACCTCTTTCATCTTGGAAAAGTTCTCTAACGTCCCATCGCATCGCCTTAACTTCTCTGGTAAATCTACTAGTAGTACTCCTTTTTTGTCTTTTATGTGTCCTTGCTGTCTATTTCGACCCATTCCAGTCACTTCTCTAATTTTTTGTGCATATTTCTCATATCATATTTTGTTTCTAGTTCTTCTATCTCTTTACATTGTTTCATCAAATAGATTTCCTTAGCTGTTTTGATTTTTTCCTTAATTATTCGTTGTATTTCTTTATACTTCTGTAGATCTTTTCCTTTATATTTCCTTCTTTCTTCCATCAGTAATATTATTTCTTCTGTCATCCAGTGTTTTTTAGCCTCTGATTTATGTTCTATTAAACTTTCTTGAGCTGGTTTCAGTAGTGAGTTTTTTATATTACACCACTTTTTATTTACATCCATAATTTGTTTGTTGTCATTATTTATAAGAATATAATAAACTATTTTCAATTTTTATAATAATCATTCCCAAGTTTAAGAATACGTTGAACATTATATAGCGAATTTCTGAAAAAAAAATGGCTACCTCGGTCACAAATGATCCTAGAACATCTTTTTTTTTTTAATTTGTGAAAAATTGCCAGCTAAACGAATATAGAGCTGGTATTATTTGAATATTCACATGGCACAATGCTGCGGTAATTTTATTCTACAAAAAAGGAAATCCCCATGAATTAGAAAACTACAGACCTATAAGTCTTCTTAGTTACCTATACAAACTCCTTACAAAAATAGTAACGAATCGTCTTGACAAAAAACTTGATTTTTACCAGCAAATAGAGCAAGAGGAATTTCGTACCGGATTTATAACAAATGATCACCTACAGAGCATTTAAAACGATAATAGAAAAGACTATCGAATACAATCGACCACTCGTTCTGGCTTTTGTAGATTTCCATAAAGCCTTTGACACGGTAAAATTTGACAAAATCCTAGAAACAATACAAGCATGCCACATTGACTAACGATATACAAGGTTAATTTACAATACATACAAGAACGCAACTATGTCGGTAAAACTACATGAAAACACGGATTATATCCTAATCGGCAGAGTAGTCCGACAGGGTGATACCTTATCGCCTAAACTGTTTATCGCAGTACTAGAATATGCTTGTAAAAAAATTAACTGGGAAGAGAAAGGCCCTGAACATTGACGGTAGAAGATAACAAATTTGAAATTCGCAGACGACATAGTTTTGTTCTCGTACAACCTCAAGGAGATATGTACAATGCTACATGAACTTCAGTTATAGTTTATTTTTATGAACGAGAGAGTAATTAGCATAATTTTAACTGGTACCTCCGACCACTCCATGGGCGTGCTCAAGATTAATTGAAAAATTACTTTGAATAATTGTAAAAATTAAATGAATTATTTCAGTGTTATAAAGTGTTATGTGTATGTAAACAAAAGTGACGTCTTTTATCACACACTATATTAGAACTGACTGGCCTACATTAAAAAAGGGTTTTAAAAAATTCACATTTTTTTTAATTTTTAAAAATTACAAAAGAGAAAAAGAGTTTTTAAAACCGTCTAAGGTATGTTAAATAGATGAATAAAAATATTAATATAAAACTTACAGCTACTTGTTACAAATCCAAATCAGATTCAGAAGATGAACTTTCAGAACCAAGATTTATAATAACTGGCTCGATCATTTTATCAGTAATATTGTCCAGCTTCCACATTTTTTCCTCTTCTTTAATAGTGTGATTTACTGCCTTTTCCCAGTTTTCAGGTTTTACATTATTTACGGCCTCCAAAAACAACTGTTTAACATCATGAATTTTAAAAGTGGTATTTTTTCTTGAAACTTCACTCTTTATCTGTGCCCATACCAGTTCAATCGGGTTTAATTCACAATGATATGGTGGGGATCTAAGTACTGTCATTCCACGATTTTTGGCAATTTCATCAATTTCGTATTTTTTAAATTTTTCTTTATGAAGGGCACACAACGAATAAAGTTCCTTTCTTATAGATCCGGGATGGTACGTAATATTTTTTGAACTCAGCCAATTCTGCAAGTCTTTTTTTAACCACTTGGTTGTGGGCAGTCCTTCTATAAGTCTGGAGTGATAACTTGCATTATCCATTACTATTACACAGTTCTTAGGAAGAAGATCTATCATTTGTTCGAACCATTCTTGAAAGACATCAGCGTTCATGTCTTCATGGTAGTCACCGGTACGAGTTGATTCAAAAGTTAATAAACCACCTTCAACAAAACCGTCTGAACTGCCAATGTGTACTATTATCAGCCTGCGTCCCTTTCCTGATGGTGGGTTTAAACCAGTAGATAAGTTATTTACAAAAGCGTGCCTTTGACTTGTAACAGTTTCATCCTGCCAAAATTTATTTGGTGTATGACCCTCGTTGATCCATGTTTCATCAAGATAAAATATTTTTCTTTTTTGGTTTCTCATTTCCTTTATGGTTCTTAGAAAATGTCTTCTCCATATGACAATATCGCTTCTTTCTAATAAAATAGACTTTCTGGGATTCTTTTTCCAGCGGAAGCCTATTTCTTTTAAAAGTTTCCATAACGTACTTCGACTCATTTCTGGGTAATCCTTATCATCTCGAACTGAGACAAGAACTTTATCCAATGTTGGAAATTCTTGTCTAAAGAAGAATTCATGCACTTTCCGTCGAAGTCCTTCTTTAAAATGATATTCTATTTGAAATTTTGGTTTCCCTGGAGCATTACGTGGCATTTGAAAACTACCACATTTCTCTTCTTTAATAACTCTGTAAATCGTAGATTTCCCAACACCAAGTGTACTGCTAACTAACTCAACGGTCTCATCAACACTTTCACATAAACGTTTGTCTGTAAATGATTTAAAACAATTAAATATTAATGTTTTTCATTAACTGTTAAAGGCCAATTTTTCGGCGTTTACACGGCACTTCCAAATTTTCCATAACACTAGTATACACAATAAACTGCACCTTGCAACTGAAGTACCTACTTTTAGTGAACTGTTAAGAATTTTGAATACGCCACTTGGACCTTCCTACAAAATGGAAAAACCCACTATCACATTTTCTGTGGAATAAGTTTAGAAGGTAATTATGTAGTCAATTACTGTCGTAGATTCCTGGAATTAAAGAATTAAATGTTTGATTGTTGAAACCCTTACTTCGTGGAATGCACTCATTTCAGATAAAATAAAACGTTTTATTTTATCTAAAGAATTAAACTTTATTTTGCAAATAGGTAGGTACTTATTAAACTTTTATTGGTTATATATAACCAATAAAATAAACATCTTACATTTCTTGCAAATTCATTAGTACCTGTTAACCTCCATCACTCCGACACTGGCAACCTTATTTAGGGATTAGTAACCATCACAACTATTGTATTCTATTCTGCTCCAACCTTTATACCTGGTGGTCATACTCAATTTAAAATTGTTTTCCTATATACTTTGTAAACTTGTTGACAAATATCTGTTTTTCATTGAGTCACCGTATCAACAGTTTAGGGATTTGCATACATAATTTATTGTTTTATTACTCTCTCATACATAAAAATACACTATAATGTGTGCCAGTGTGGTCTTAAAATAAACATCTCCAAAACAAAATTATGACAACCTTAGTACCTAGCAGAAATATCAATATTGGAGACAACGAAGTAGAGCTGGTGGAAAAATACATATATCTTAGACACGAAATAAAGATCACAAGAGACACCCAAATATGCGAACTACGAAGAAGAATAAACCTAGCATGGGCAGCCTATGGAAAACTCAAAGATATATTTAAAAGCGATATACCAATTTCTTTAAAACGTAAAACATTTGACCAATATGTGTTGCCTGTGATGACCTATGGTGCTGAAACTTTGACAGCTACAAGTTCTAAAACGCTGCAAATAGCTCAGAGGAAAATTGAAAGGTCAATGCTGAGTATATCGCTTCGTGACTGAGTTAGAAATGAAGACTTAAGACGAAGAACAGGAGTTACCGATGAAATTTCCCGAATTGCCATACTGAAATGAAACTGGGCCGGACACGTCGCCCGAATTAGTGATGAAAGGTGGACGAAGAGATTGCTTGAGTTGGGGCCGAGGTTAGAAAAGAGAAGTAGAGAAAGACCCCTACTCGTTGGACTGACGATCTTAAGAAAATGTCAAGAAATTGGATGAAAAGTGCTCAAGATAGAGCACAATGGATAAAAATGAGGGAGGCCTATGTTCAGCAGTGGACGCAAAGGGCTGGGTGATTATTTTATATTCATTTTCACAAAGTTATTAACGAAAAACTTAATAAACAAAATTAGGTCATTATTTAAAATTAACTTTAGGCGCTTATAATTTTGAAAATGGTATTTCAACTTCCATATTTTGAAAATATAGATAAAACCAATAAAATTAGGTTTTATTTAGTGCTCTGATGTGACGGAAACAACCGCGTTTTTTTATTATCAATTAAACAACTTTTTAATAAACAATTGGAATTACTTTTAAATAAATAAATATTTTTTCAACAAAAATTTATGTGTACCTTAAGGTTGTTAAAAGACATACTTTTCTGTAACTTTTGTTACTTATACAAATTTTTGTAGTCTTTCGCAATTGTTTAAATAAATTATTAACCAAATTTAATTTAGAAGGTTTCAAATGAATCGTTTTTGTTTTTCATAACCTTTCACGAAAACAAAACTGAAAACTTCTAATAAGGAAAGAAATATTGAAAAAAATTAAAAGATTGTGATTTTCTTGATTTTTGCTATAACATCAATGTTTAAACAATGACGCCATTATTTTAAACTTATACTTGTGACATAACTCCATATTTTTATACCAAAACTTCAATTTTGTCAAGGATTCGTTCTAAAAACAATTACCTTTCTACATATATTACAATTTTTGTTTGACTGGCCTATTATGTATTAATAATTTTGATAACTACAAATTGAGTGATTTTAAATTATCTAAAAAACCTATTTTAAATAAATGAATATGAAATGAAATAGTTGTCAATTTCCTGCATATTAGGAAATGATTCATAATTAATCAAGAACATAATAAAACCTATATATTATGTAGATTAGACCCAGACATTAGAAAATAATTTTCCGAAAACTGTTACAAAATATCTTAAGGAAAGACCGGATATTGCTTTTAAATATAACAAAAAAACTGAATATAGTAGTATCAAGTGGGGCAATTATGAAACATTATTTAAATGTTTTTATTTTTGAAGTTATACTTCTATAGGCACGGTCGGCGTTGGAAATTTGCATGAGAGTGAATCTGTGAAACCATTACATATGTAAGATAATGAGTAGAGAGAGACAGAAGATATATTTTCTCTCTCTTCCTCTCTCGAGAATAAAACTGTTCCTTTTGTATATATATTTATATTATTCATAATATGTATCATAATAATATATATATATATATATATAATAATATATATATATATATATATATATATATATAATATGTATATAATATAAATGTATTAATATTATTATTTATGTGATATGTTTTGTATTATTTATTAAACCTTTATATTATTTTAGGCTTTGTATTTCAAATAATCACTGTTTGACCAAGAACTGTCAATCAAATTATTTACGTGTTTGGTTCATACGCTGGTGTTTGTGAGTTCGAATCCCAATTATGAATTTCCTTTTTTATTTTTGAAATATTTAAAAACCTCACGTTAATGTTATTAAATATATGTAATATGCGCAAAAATGCTAAATTATAAAATAAAAATGAAAATTTACAACATAATCCGAGTTGTTGGTTTTTTATTTTTATCTTCGTTTATTATTTAATTAAGTTATGTATATTGGCAGTTTTATTTACTTATGAATATTACATTTTAAACTTATTTTTTTTTTATTTTTTTATGGCTTTGGATTATTGATCCATTCAGCCACGGTATTATAATAAATACTGTTTGCTACAATATTAAATACTATATACAACATGCGCAGCACATATACAAACTTATGCACGCACATACATATATAGGCATTGTTGTATAAAAATAAAAAAAAATACAAAAAGGAAGTGGAAACATTAAATTGACCTCTATTTAAAACTCTTCATTCAGGACCCTAACCAACTTAAATTAATTTACAAATAAGAAATATACAAATAATACTAAATGCTAATACTAAATGCTAATAATTAATAATTGTCACAGCGCTAAGATGTAAACCCGGTTCAACACCTCGGAGGTTTAGGCCTTCTTTTTTTTCTTTTTTTTTTTCTTTTTTCCCTTTTTTTTTTCTTTAATTTTTTTTTTTGAATAATTTTTCACTTTTTTTATATATGATTTTTTATTTATATATATATATATATATATATATATATATATATATATATATTTTAATTTTTTAAATAACAATGTTCGTATTTTACAGGGAGGGTACTTAATATTACATAAGATTAATTATAAAAACAATAATTGCTAAACACATTCAAGCCGACTCATTCATCCAAGTTAGATTTTTCTCTTAGTCCCTTTTTAAAAATACCCCAAATAATTTGTTGTATTTTATGGTTTCGTCGAGACAAGTATAAAAGAGAAGTTTGGTTTTGTGGTAAAGGTATTTGTTTCTTGAGACAGGGTGTGCATCAAATATTTAAATTGCGTCATCATTATGCTTGCATCCAAACAACCAATGATTAATATCATCAACGTAACCATTGCAATCACAAAGTTCTGATTCGGATAGATTTAGTCTATAGAGGTATGTCTTGACAGTGGCATGGTTAAAGAGACATCTAACAAACATGGAATAAATATTTCTATTGGGGTAACTTCTTACTGCAAAACGGCTCAGTAGGTAAAACTGGATGAATTTTTGTATAAGATTATTGCTTCGATTACAGAAAGTAAACCATTCAATGCCCCAATTTTGTTTTAGACTTTTCTTGCAAGTGGCTGTTAGATCGCTTCTATCTTAGCCAATTTATTTCTGATCCTTTTAAGATTGCCTCTTTAGCATAAAAATCTGCTTTGAGGTTACCGGAAATACCAAAGTGTCCCTTTACCCAGACGAAATGTACAGTAGTATGTTTCTTCCATGCAGCTTAAGTTGGTTTTCTAAAATTTTAACGACAAGACTATTTTTATATAAAGGTTGACGTGAGTTTTTTAAAGCTAATAACTCAGACATTGAATCTGATATAATTACTACTTGGTGGTTAGAAATTTTTTTGTTGACCGCCCATTCTAGAGCTTTATGAATTGCGAACATTTCTGCAGAGTATATAGAGCATTGTTTATCTAACTTGAAACATTAGGGATTCTTTGTGATCCGGAATATATACAGCACAGCCGGACTCCAATCTTGATTTAGAACCATCCGTGAAGATCCTGCATGGATTATTAAGCTTGCTATCTGATGCTGAAAATCAACTGTATTCTCATTGTCAAAATTGGGAAACCAAACATTGACTTTGGCGTAAGAAACATTGAAAATTCGATTGAAAGAATGTCAAGTCACACGGATGTTTAGACGTTGAGAAACCATAGGATAAGCCACTGCCAGAATAGGAGAATTTCTGTTATGCCACCATTTGTCGACTAGATTAGAAACAGCAATATCACATATTTTTTGTAGTAGCTCAGTTTGATTGTAAGACTGGCATTTGAGAATAAATTTTTCAGCTAAAAATAGTCGTCTTAAATGTAAGGGAGGTTCCATAGATTCGGCTAGAAGATTCTCTGTAGGTGTAGATTTGAGCGCCCCTAAAACTAATCGCAGAGCCTTATACTGAAGGCGGTCTAGTTTTTTAAGACGACTATTTGTGGCAGATCCGTATAAAAAGCATCCATAGTCGAGAATGGATCTGGTGTATGCACGATAAAACATTAAGTTTAATCTTGGGGTCGGCACCCCATCGATAGCGATTAACTACTTTATGAATATTTAGACTTTTCTCACATTTCATTAAGCACCTCGTTAATGTGTTCGTCCCATGTTAACTTGGTTGTCAAATGTAATACCAAGATAAGTGTAGTGATTGTGAACGGGTATACTTAGGCTGTTAAACATAATGCTGGATATAACTGGTAAACGATGTCGCGTAAAAAATACCACAGCTGATTTCTTCGTAGTAAGCTCAAACCCTTGTTTAAAGAAATACTCTCTTGCGTCCACACATAGTTGTTTTTATTGAGTTAATACTTTGTTGGTATGAATTATTCACAGTGTAAAAGCAGAAGTCGTCCGCATATTGTAATATATTGCATTTAATGCCTATGATTGTGAAGATCTACGGTGTATAATTAAACAAACAGGGGGCTAAGGACAGAGCCTTGCGGTAGACCTTGATGCACTACTCTCGGGCCAATCAATCTATCATTCCATCGAATGAATACCTGTCTATTCAGAAATAGGTTTACTAACACATATGAACACAAAGGTGGAATACCTATGTGCTTTAGTTTTTCGAATAATAGATTTAAATTGACGTTATCATAAGCTCCTGAAATATCAAGAAATATGGCAGATAGATAATTATTATTTGAGAAGGATAACTGAATATCAGTCGTTAATTGAGACACACAATCCATAGTCCCTTTATTTCTACGAAAGCCATATTGACTAACTGGGAAAATAATTTTTGTTTTCACACCACCATTCTAATCTGCTTTTCATAATTAGTGCAAATGTTTTAAGCAAACAAGACGTAAGAGAGATAGGTCAAGCATTGTTTAAGAGAATCACAGTTGTCTCCTTAAGTAAAATATTGTTGTATATTTTACACAGATAATGTATGGCAATTACTGGCAGGTTTAAAAGCATGCTGTAGTTAATGCCGTCAATACCAGGAGCTGTATTTTTAGAACTCTTAATATTTGCTTTAAGTTCGTCAGCTGAAATGGGGGTTAGTAAAAAGTGATCATTAGTGGAGATACTCGGCATAAATACTGGTAGATGGACATAATCTGGAAAGATTTTTCTAAAAAGACTTTCTACCATGTCTTCATTATTAGCGTGTACTTTTTTCTTACCTTGAATTTTTGTTTACCCTTTTCCAAAGCTCTGAGGGTAAAGTTTGCCTACTAAGTGAGGAACAAAATCGAGCCCAACTAGATTTGGCTTTTGAGCGGAATGTGCGTTTACACACAGCTTCAATTCCTCTTATATTCAATAAAGTTTGAAAGGTAAGATTGGATTTATACATTTTTAAAAGAATTTTTCCTTGCATTCGACAACTGTAAGACATTCATCATCCCCACATGGTGGAGTTTTAAAAGATTTACTGAGGGTTTGATAATTTTAAAAAGATTTGTTGGCTGCAGTAGTAATAGAATCTAATAAAAAGAATATCATTTCATTGGATTCGTTTGTCTTTGGATTCGTATCTGAAGGTGCTCTCTACAGAATCTCTAAATTTTTCCCAATTTTGTATTGGACATGGACCATTTAATTGAAGATGTGAAATTGTGTTTTCAAATTTTATATCCTGCACGGAAAGTCTAATGGGAAATGATCGGATCCATAGGTATCTGAAAGAACGGTCCAGTCAAAGGCTGAACATAAACTAGCAGCTTAATAATAGTAAGATCTACAACCGATTTGATATGTCCTGGAGGAGTAGCTCCAGTAGCCGACCAGTCATTTACAACAACTAGAGTAGGAAATGCATCTAATGCTTCTACTAGTATATTACCATCGATGGAACATAAATTGGATCCCCATAATCCATGGGAGCATTAAAGTCTCCGGTAATGATACAATCATTGTTTAATTTGAGAAAAAAGACTAACGTAATCTTGCATTGTTACTCTAACTTTTGCCGGACGATACACACTCAGCATAGAGTAAATTTTTGGTCAATATTAATATTTACACCACAAACTTCGAGATTAGGATTGAAATTGTTTAACGAATGAAAATGGGCTCATAAATAATGTTATTTGCTAAAATTACGGCAACTCCTCCATATCCCTTACTTTACTTTTATTAACTATATTAAAATTATTGAAGCAAACAGTATCAGATGGTTTGGACCAAGTTTCTGATAAAAGAGCAATGTCAAAACGTTCTTCAAAAAGTAATTGATTTAAAGTAATATTTGTTTACATTTAGCGAACGAATATTCCATTGAATAATTTTAATGCTTTTGGAAGCCATTAAAGTTATGTAAAAAGATTACCTATAATATCTTTAATTTTATTTTCTAATTCAATTTCGTTACATTTAAGATTAGATTCTACATTTGAGGAAGAATTACAATAATCCTGGATACTTTGTTGGATCAAATTTTTAAGTGAAGCACTCAGCTGACTGATAGACTTATTGAATTCATTAGGAGGATCAGGGTTTCCAAACTGAAATATAGATCCCGAACAGAAGCTGGTCCTGGTATTCTCTACGAATAGGAGGAAAATTAGGAGTTGTATCACATTTTTTTCTTTTTTTGGGGGGACTAACTGTAAGGGAGGATATATGCTTCTGAGTATTATTATTTTTGTAAGCAGTGTTAGAATTCGAAGGTTTAGCAGAAGAGCTTTTTAATGGAGGGAAATCGGTGTCACAGGTAGTTAAGGGTGCAAATTTGTTTTTTTGAACTAAACTGGAATAACTTGGATTTTCAATAGCTTTTTCAGCTGCTTTAAACGAAATATTTAAGTTAGCCATAGCTTCTTTAGTTTTCTTTTGTTTCAAATATTCGGGGCATTCTGTAAAAATTGACTCGTGGTTATTATTTTTACAAAAAACGCAAAATGCAATACATTGATCAGGGCAACCAATTTTTCCTTCATTGCCGCATTTTTTACATCTTTTTTGTGACTTACATTGGGTGGTTGAATGACCATATCGAAGACAATTAAAACATTGCATAACGGACTAACATATATTTCACACTGGACATCTAACTTTATTAATGTAAATATATTGGGGAATTAATTTACCCTCAAAGCTAATTATGACCATTTGTCTAGGAACTCTTTCAGATATACCATTATTTTGAACTAATCTAGTCATTCTATAAACTTTTTTAATAGGAATATTAGACTTAATAGTGTTGAGCAATGCATTCTCACTTAAAGTAGTATCCACTCCACGAACGAGACCTTTTTTTCTGTTAAATAATTTGGAATATATGCTATTAGATTATTTTTTTCAAAAAAATCTTCTGTAACTAACTTATTAGCTACAGCACCTGAATCTACTAGAATTTTGATACGGTTTTTACCTACACTAACAATTTCTATAATATTTTTATCATAATTGGATAATGAAGTAGTTTCTCTCCAAGTTTCATTGGATACAATACGACCAATATTTAAATTAATATATTGAACAAATATAAAAAAATGACCATTATCACTAGAACTAAATCGATTAGCTGAGTTAAATACCTGATTTTTCTGAATATTTGTTTTAGGCGAAGTTGAACGCAAGTTTTTGCTATCAATATTGTTTTTAATATCATTCCTATCTCTAAATTCAATGTCCTCTACACCAGGATCTGGTGGATCCTTCCCAGAGATACCATTTTTGCCCGCGACATGACGGGGCACGGCTTTTAACAAAAACATTAATAAAAAATTTCTACTTACAGTACAGTTGACAGAGTACTGGAACTTAAAATATAAAGCAAAAAAACAAAATCGCTAAACACCCTGTATTATATCTTGAAATACACTTCTGCACTTCACAAGAGATCGAAATCTAATAAAAAAAAAGACTTTAGAACTACTTAAATATATAAATTTTCCCGAGGAACTCTTAAACGCGTCCAAACACTTTGACAGTTATTTGACAGATGCATTTTAATTTATATTGTATTATTATATTGAATTATGTTGCAGTGTATTGATTGTATTGTAATTTTTATATTAATAACAAAATAAACAATGAATTTTACTGCAGAGTATGTGTAAAAATTGTTTTTTGCCTTCAACTCCTTTTATACATATATGAAAATAAAAATATATATTTTTATAAAAATATTGATACAAACCTTCATTTACTATACTACTATTACAGGTCAAATGTTGTTACAGCAAACGATGCACCGTATACCTATAAAACTAATTATTTTTCTCTTTCGGCTCTCTCTTACCTACAGCATTACGTATGTAATGATTGTGCAGATTGACTCTCATATAAATTTTTAACGCGTATATAAAAGTATAACTTCTACCACACCCGTTTTTTTGTTTTCCTCCTTTATCTCGTGTAGTTGTTTATTATTTTTCATTTGTTCTTTTCTTATTTGCTTAATTTCATTCATTTTTTCATTTTTTTTTTTTCATTAGTTGTTGCATTTTAATCATGCAATTTTCAGCTTTCTCTTTTTTTTCTCTCAGGGGTCACTTTTAGAAGGTGTACGCTTTGTCTTTTGACTTCTTGTAAAATATTCATCTTGGTCTCTTCTCTTGCGTTTTGTTTCTCCATCTGTACCTATTTCGCTTTCTGTTCCTTTGTCACTTCTATTCATTTTCTTATATTAATTAAAAAATAAATTTTGAAATACTTAGAAACTATATTAAGAATATTAAACTACTATTACCTAAATCATCCGATCCAAATTTAATCTCCTTAAGATTTTTTTATAAATTTGAGGTATTCAGTGTAGTTTCCACCCTTAAAAATGAGTTTTTAATGGATTGATAGTCGACAAATATTAGTTAGAGTACCAGACAATCAATATTTAATTATTTAATGCATCTGAACCAAATTTCACTATTTTTAAGCTTTTTTATAGGTTTGGTAATAAGGAGTAGTTTTCACCCTTAAAACTCTCTAAAAAAATTGTCTATTTTTAATATAAGATTGATGTTCACTTATTCTAACATTTAATGGCCTTGATGTTTCACCTAAATAAAACTGATCGCATACACAAGGTATTTTATAAATGTAATTCTTTGTCATTTCTTGTTCATTGTTAGGTTTGGTTTTGGACAAAATAGATCTCAACGTGTTTGTTGTTTTGAATGTTGTTGAAATGTTGAATTTATTTCCTATCCTTTTAAGTTTTTCTGATAATCCTTTTATGTGCGGTATGATTATTTTCCTCGTATTATTCCGTGTGTATGCTGTAGGATCTCGTTCTAAGTTGTTCTGTTCTATTCGATCGATTGTTGAAAATTCCTTATTTATAAACGATAAAGGATAATCATTTTTAATAAAACAGATGTTAATAAATGTTTCTCCTCCAAGAACGAATTTTCGTTAGAGCAAGTAATTTTGGCTCTATCGTATAAGGATTTAATGATTCCCTTTTTAATATTAATATTGTGATTTGATTTGAAATTAAAATATCTGTGGTTTGTGTTGGTTTTCTGTACACCTGAGACTCATATCCAGTATCGTTCTTAAAGATTAAAACATCCAGGAAAGGTAGTGTGTTATTATATTCCTTTTCCATGGTAAATGTTTCTTCTTTATCGTTTATATCATTTAGGAATTTGTTCAACAAGTTATAAAGTATATATTATACATTTTAAAGTCGTCTACTTTAAAATGTATAATGTATGTCTGAATTGTCAATATAAATGAGTCAGATAAAATTAAATTATTAGAAGAATTTTTCACTAAGTAACAAAAAAAACGAAGTGTATAATTTACTAATGTTTGTATTTTGAGAACGATTTCCGAAGTGGAAATTGAAACGGCAATAAACGTATCTCTTTAACCTTTAATTGTGGCTTATTCCCATTTAAATAGTAATAAATTTGCCACAAGAAAATAGCTTCAGAACAATATCGTACAGATCTCGTACAGATTTATAAGCATCTACAGGTTAAACCGAATAATTTCTTAATCGTTCATATATTTCAATTTAAATTTAAACAATTTAAAATAAAGAAAAACAGAAAGGACAGATGATCGCCGACACGTCTTGGATTAATTCATGTAATAATTAGCTTGTATTCACTGTTGTATTTTATAAATTATCTATTACAGGTTGATTAAACTGAAAGTTGTAGTAAAAGCAGGCATCAGTCTTGTAGTGCCTTCTAATTCCGTTACAATCGTGATCATCTGGAGAAGAAAAAAGACGATAATATCCACCTGACGCGACTGACATAGAGAATCCATGCAAATCAATGGCGTTCGTCAAATGGGTAAAATGTTCATTTAAAAAAATGATAAATTAAGCACATACGAAGCAATTAAGATGGAGAAAATATTTTTGTGTCGTCTTTCTCTTGCACCGGGCCATATACTTTTCTCAGTATCTTTCTCTCGAATGTCCTGAGTTGGGCTTACCTCTTTTTTCGTCATTATCCAGGCTTCACAACCATAGGTTACTAAGGGTCTAATCAAGGTTCTGTAGATAGTCATTTTGGTTCTTTTGTCTAATAATTTCGATGTCATCAATCTTTTATTAGCATAGTATGTACGATTTCCACTGAAAATACGTTCATTAATTTTGCTACTTACGGAATTCTTCTGATTGCTTTCAGATATGTGAATGCATCCACACGTTCAATAGTATAGTTTCCTATTGCTATAATATTTTCATTCTTAGATGTTCTTTTGATGGTCATGTACTTAGTTTTTATTTCGTTTATTTTAAGCCTTCTTTTTTGTGATTCAGGATCAATTTCCTTGAACTATTCCATTAGTCCTGTCTTGCTTCTAATAATAATTTGTAAACAGTAATTTGTACTGTTTTAGTGTTTATATGTACGGTTACATTGGTTTTTCTGATGACTGCTTCAAGAACTAGGTTGAACTAGCAGCTGAAAGTGTGAATGATAAAACGGTGGAACATGATCATGATGGCGCATTCGTTCAAACGAGGATCCACGCACTAACGGTCCAGACCGTTTGTATGTGCGTTTACCACTTAATTGTAGTGCAGTTATGGAGTTGCACAGTTTCAGTATGGGAGTTTGGTGACACTTCAGCTATATTTGGTGCAACAGCTGATGAAATGCGTCTTCCAGTCACAAGCACATGATTAGGCAAGTCAGGCGGCCAGACACACCCTCATGATGGCAAACAGGGGCACACTGCGCGCTCGACTCTAACTGCGCTTTTGAAACCCTGCAAAGTTCATTTTTCGGAGGCTAATATATTTTTTTGGTATACCTAGATTTCGGTCTTCCAGCATTTTGTTTTTTTTTCACACTATCAAAAGCTTGTTTAAAATCTATATACATATTATATAGTTCTATCTCGTATTCATAAGCTTTCTCTTATATTGTCCTTAGTATGAATATGTTTGTCTACAGTGGCTCTATTTGGTCTGAATCCATTTTGATAATCACCAATTATATTTTCGGAGTATTCTAAAAATCTAGTGTAGATAATGCCAGAAAGGATTTTGTATATTACATTTAGCAATATAATTGGTCTGTAATTCTGGCATTCCCTCTTATCTCCGTTTTTATATATTGGCTGTATAAGACCAACTGCCCATTCCTCCGGCATTTGCTCCTTGGTCCATACCAACTTTATCAGGTAATGGATTCTTCCTCAGAGTTAGGGTCCTCCGTATTTCAACAATTCTGCCGAAACTCCGTCCGTTCCTGGTGCTTTACTGTTTTTTTAGTTTCTTTATTATTTGAACTACTTCTTTATAACTCAGGTTTTCAATGTGCTGCTCCGCCGTAAAATATATGTCTCGTTATGATCATTTCCATTGGCTGCATTTAGGTTTTCCTCAAAGTATTCTTTTCATCTCATTATAACTTTTTGTGCCTCTGTTAGTAGTTCTCCGTCCTTGTCTTTGCATATTGTCAATTTTGATCTAAATGACTGTATGCTTTCTTTTTTATTCTTTTATAGAATTTTCTGCTCTTTTGTCTGTTGTTATGTTCTAGGATGTTTTGTAGGTACTTGTCTTTTCAAAGCCTCTATTTTTTTTTCTCTCATATTCTAGTCGCTTGTATTCTCTTTTCGTTCTTAATTTTATCTTTTTTGTCACTTTATTTATGCATATAAGAGATTTGTGACATCATCATTATCATCTTTGGCTCTTAACCCCTGGGTGGGTCTTGGCCTGTTCAAGAATTAGTCTCTATTCTCCCCTATCTTTAGCCCTGGCTTTCCAATTTCTGACCCCTAGATTCCTCAAGTCATCTTCGACTTAAGTTCTAAATCTAGATCTTGGATCTCTTCCTAGTTCCTACTGGCTCTTGATATAATATCTGTATATATACTCAGTGTCCATTCTTTCAAGGTGTCCTAGCCACCTTAGTCTATTAATTTTAATAGACCGGACGATGTTGCATTTTTCATAAAATTGATACAACTTAAAATTGTAGCGCCTGATTTCTAAGATTAGAGTAGCGTCTAAGATTTCTTCTTTTAAAGCGGCCTAACAGTTCTTTGTCGCTTTTTACCATAGTCCATGTCTCTGACGCGTATGTCAGGACAGGTTTAATAAGAGTTTCATATATTAGTATCTTGGTTTTTCTGCTAATTATGTGTGATGTTAAGAACTGCTTTAGTCCAAGGTAAGCTCTGTTCGCCAGGTATATTCTTCTCTTAATCTCTTCGCTTACTAGGTTGCTGTTATTTAGCTGTTTTCCAAGATATACAAACTCTGAGACTCCTTCGAATGTGTGTGCTTCTTGTCACCAGATCTTATGGTGCCGCTATTTGTGTGCTGTTCGTGACCTTCATGTATTTTGTTTTGGATACGTTGACCTGCAGTCCATTGTCTTCGGGGCTTTTTCTAATGTTTTAAAAGCCTGTATCAGGTCTGTTTTTGTCCATTTTACTATGTTAATGTCATCTGCGATAGGCCAAGTATCTGTACACTTCTATTGATGATCGTGCCTCTGGTTGTTATGCCCGATTTCTCTGTGGCTCTTTCTAGCGCGATGTTAAACAATAGGCACGATAGACTGTCTCCCTGGCGTAATCCAGTATGAGTTTAAAAAGACTTTGACACTCTGTTTTGAACCTTGACTTTGCACTCAACTTTCGAAAGAGTTGCCTTTACCAATGTTATTTCCGACATACTAATTCATTAAGTGTTTGTTCTTTTATCTGTTTAATATTAAGTTCGCGTACGTAGATGGTCTTATGACAGCTTTGGAGAATTTTTCTTTTAGATTCATTGGAATCTTTCTGTTACACAATAGTTATTACCCTTTGATACAATTCCTAGAAACTTAATACTAGTACTTTTCACAATCATTTCACCATCCAAGTTAATCAATATTCCAGTTACCGTAAAATGGAGTGAGATTGATCAATTTTTAATTTTTTATTTTTTAACTTTTTTTTGTATTTGTTATATTTAAAAACTTTCAGTATTATGTTAATATCTGAAGGGTAATGTTTTAACAATAGTTTTGTTATAATTAGTAAGAAAATCCACTTGTCTTATAAAAAAGGGAGTGATCAGTCTTAGACCCGTGAATGTTGTGAGATTGGGCATGATAATTTTATAGTACGAAACAGTAGTGCTTTTAAATAGAATATGATCAATCTCAAGCCTGATTAATTAGGTTAAATAGTTTTTCGAATTTTTACGAAGGTTTTGATTGATCTTGCGAGGTGAAATTGATCACACTATTTTTATTGTACTATTATTTATTTTTTATTATTCTGATGATGATAGGAACGGCCAAACGCGTTCTATGTATTAAAAAATGAATATTGTTTATAGAATTTTGTTTTACTTAAAGTTAATAATTGTATTATATGTTTATTGTCCAATTATATATAAAACCATTAATATTCAATTAATTTCGACTTTAAGATATATGGTACTATCCTCACAATCATAATAAAATTATAATAACAATAAAATTAAATAACTATTTGCAGGTGCGCTAAACCACAATGTCTGTGAACTATTTTCTCATTCATTCCACTGCAGAATTTACGGTTAACATTATATAAGCTTTCAACATTTTACTGATGCATATAATTTCAATTTTTAAAATAACTTACTGTTCTACAATAATTTCAAGTTTTTTTTCTATCGTATAATGATATCGATATCCTTTTTATCTGTAAACGCTTTATTTTATTTACAGTTATCAATACTTTTAATGGCGAATTATTTATTTGCTTCAGTGTGGTGGATGTGCAACGATTAATATTGCAAGATATTTTAATTAATTGTACATATTGTACTTTTTATTATAGGAGTTTCTTCAAGAACATGGGAACTTATTAAGTATATATGATTAATCATTATATATATATTATATATATATATATATATATATTAATACCCATATCTACATATATATATATTTATGTTACTGATTGTTTATTTTGAGTTCAAACTTAGTTTTATTGAGCCAATAAAAAAGAATTATAACTTATTTGTTATCAAAAGTAAAATAATCCTTATATTACCTGTGTTCGATGGATTCAAAAGATTTTCTAGTTGTCTTTTATCGGGATAGAGAAGAAAAGGATAAGAATACAAATATATTATATTACAAAGATTTACGTTTCTTTATTTTATATGAACGAATAAAACAATTATTAAATTCTGTCGTTATCTTATCAATCAGCATACAAGAAAATAAATCAAATTATTATGATAATAAGATTATAAAGCTACATACATTTATATTACGTGAAAAACCAATTTTACTTAAAATTTTCTTTACTTGAAAAAAGAAACCACAAAACTTTAAACTTTTGATTAGCTAACAAAACCTCAGTTCTTAAATTTTAATGATAATGACCATGATGTCGAAACGATCCTTCACAGATATAAAATTCAATTGTACAAACACTTACAGTTTATTTTCTTCTTGAGTTGTATGTTGGAACATACCCAGAAAAGTCCAGTCTCCTCAAATATGTGATCTCCCTCTTTGGCACCTCGGCTCCTTCTTTACGTCTCTGCAAACCTCCTTCAGACTACACAAAAAACACCTGATTCACTTCTCCAAACTCCGCTACTTATTTATGACACCAGGACCTCCTTTTGTCAACTTGCTGCCGTAAGAATACTTTCACATATACTTTATAAAATGCCACGGTAGATACAAGGACCTCTTTTAATCCACTTGTTATCTCCTTCTTCAAACTATTCACTTCTTTTCGTTACGCCGGTATCCAAACTCACGAACCACACCCTATCTTGAGACAAACGACTGTTTCCTTTCGATGACCAAAATATGACTAACTTCTCCTCTCTCATGATCGACTCACCAAATTCCCATTTAAAAACGACCGTCCAATCAAAAAGCTTAAATTGTGTTTACCATGATTTTGGAAAAAGCCTAATTTCGGTTTCAGAGAAAACTAAATAGCTTACTTTAAAATTGGTTTTTTTTTCAATACATCATTTATACATATTTCAAAAGATTAAAATATGGTCATTTAATACTCGACTATACAAACAATGAAAAGATTAACTTACAGGTAAAATGTCTTCTAATTCTAAACAAAGGTTTTTTGATAATTTTGTTTGAAACGGAAAAAGGTCGTTTGCCAAACAAATTTCTATTCTTATCTACACTAAATCTTATCTTAAATTACTATATACAATTTGTTTATATTGATATCTTGAAATTTTATTTCGATGGATTTTTTTATTTATTTTTCTTTGGTTGGAAAAGAAAAAGTATGACAATATTATATGATACTTGGAAATCCCCAGAAATACATATGTAAATTTGTGTTAAGGAGTGGGAGACACATTTTTTTCGGTATTTTCGATTAATCTTACTTTGACGCCTAAGCTAGGGCAAGAATGCTCCCACCATTTTTTACTGCGCAGTGGGAAGTCAAATAAGATATGGCTGAATTGGTGTTACAGGGTTATTCCTAGATGTTGTTAACAGACTATAATAGACACTTCAGTACTAGTGCCTTATTGCTAGTAGCCAACCTCCGGCGTGACGGAGAGTGCTGCCACCAAGGACAGA
>OU898280.1:125534421-125632238 GCA_918026665.1 Diabrotica balteata | reverse complement strand
GGATTTCCCTCATAACTCGACGGTTCTCGAAATAAAGATAATATCCATAATTTAGCCGTTCACCTGTATATCTTTTTGTATGGTCTGCTAAAACAATGTTATATTTAATATTATATTTTGATACTCTCCTCGGGCTATAACTTAACCTACTTAACTTACCTTACTTTGGCACACAGCACTTTTAAGTTTAAGTTTGTAGTGTGAATTAAATAAGACTGAAAAATAGAGAGGGGGTTGCGTAAATGAAGACCTGGTAAGAAGTGATAAAAAAAAAACTGTAAAAAGAGAGGCAAATATGGAAATATATAAAACCGATAGCAGATATTAAATGTTATGCCTGAAAACACATCAAGAAACATAATTTTTTTAATTGCGAAATAATTGACACAATATTGTAGATATCTATTTTACTTATAAATATATATTGACATATTATGGCGATCTCTTGTAGTCTTATTTTAGACACAGTTTATAATGTTTTGCTAACAGATTTCTAAAAAAACTTTAAACAGTGATTATTCTGACATTATCATCCTTCGATTGGATGCTCCAGGCATTACAAATATGGGATTATAACGGTCTCCTTCCATTCTAGTTACCTTAATACAAAGTTCTCTAGATCTCATAATGAAAATAAGTTTGGAGTATAAATATTCTTCCATGTCGTAACATTTCATATCCCTTACTAAATAAATCTCAAGACATAAAGTGTAAAGTCTATCTACATTTGGCATATCTTCTAACCAAATCTTGTTTATCCAATTAAATAAACCATGTAATATAGTGTAGATGAAATATACGTAAACTCCATACATAGCCAAAATCCTAAATAAGAAAGTTTTATTAATTTTATGCGTGTGAAATATAGTCTAATACAATAGGTAACCTCCTTTACAGAAGGATTTTTTTAGAAAAATTGTTAAATAAAGACAAATCCGTCAGAATAAATCGTTACATAGCTAAATAACGATAGTTATAACTTTAGATAACTACATAATACTTTTTCCTTTAACGGTATATTATTTACAACAACTTTAATGATCGATTTTAACCTGATTAACCTGCATCATTATAAAAAAATAGTTTTTGCATACCATGTTATCATTTTATTTCTCTTTGGAAAATATAGATTTAATTTATTTTAACAGAACTATGTTATTTATAACTCATTTATAAGTCATATCCGTATGATATGACTTGCTTCCTTAGAAGATATTTACTAAAAGCAAATGTTCATTACATTAAAATTTTATTATAATAAAAATTTCTTGTTTCGATCGATTATATTGACCAAATTTAATTTTAAATATAGTGTAAAACAATACAAATTTTGAAAATAATAAAGCCGATCCTGTGTGTTGCGCTGAAGCCAATACGGTTCTGAGTTCATTCCTCCCAAAATGGCGGCTATGTACTTTTATAATGGACCGCCGGAGTGATGACGTAGATTTGATTGATATCTGTCAGTTTCACTTTCCAAACAAACGTTGTGTAGTGTGGATAATTTGTATTTTTCGCCATTTTTTAATTTTTTTTACATAATCTTTCCGTTTTTTGCAATATTTAAGTATTCTAATAGTTACTACAACAATTTTAGAAGGTTGTGTAAATAATAAATCATGTTTTTTTTATAAAAATAGCAATAAAATGAATGCATCAAGAAAGTAAGGTTAAACTTTCTTTAATGTATACTTTAAACTATATTCCATAGAAATAGAACACTGAATTGTGATGGTATTATCGTAAAAAACACTATACTTAAAAGAAAAAGTAGCAGAGGAAGCAAAATGTTAACTTTATAGAAATTTAAAAACTCTTGAGATTTGACATTTCAACTTTTGTTTGGAAAGTTATGACAGATGTGACGTCACACTCCTGCTGTCCATTGAAAGGCGGTATCAGAGAGTGTCCCTGCTAATTTGTATCTATGCAGGGGGCATTCTGCACAAAACATAAAGAGGAGAACGAATTTATGGAAAAAGAAATATACTTCGCATAGATATTTGGAACGTATATCTCTAAATACAAGAGAGCAGGAAATTACAAAAGAGCGTGTAGAACAGAATATAGACATATGTGTACTACAAGAGACAAAAAAAGGAAGGAGTCAAATTATGCTAGCTGGGCTATCTGATGATTTACATTGGTGTTGGGAAAGAAACCAGGCCAAAGAAGGAGTCGCCCTATTAGTACCCCAAAAATTTTTACACCAAGTACAAAAATGTAAATATACCTCTGAAAGAATAGTGAGTGTAAAAGTTAAACTGGATGTCAAACCTCTGCATGTGATAACAATTTATGCACCAGAGAACAACAGAGATACAACCACAAGGGAAAACTTCTACGAACACCTTCAGACTGTAATAAACGAGACCCCAAATGAAGAATATGGGTGATTTTAACGCCCGTGTTGACAATGATATAGTTACAGGAGTAAAACAACGATATAATGAAAATATCATAAATGACAACGGAGACCTTCTGACGGACCTCTGGAGCATAAACGAGATACGTATTAATAATACATTTTTCCCTCACAAAGAACAATACAAATACACTTGAAAACAGTAGAGGACAAAGATCTATGATAGACTATATTCTGTCTCAAATCTTGGATGTAAGAGCGCTAACATCAGCATATAACTAAAATATGTAACTTAAAAATGGCACAAGAAAACAGTTTCAGAACATCTGTGACAAAAAGTTTTAACAATTTTAATCGTTCGCTTAAAAGAAACAGTTTTGCTTATCTATTATAATATTTATTATAAAAAAAAAATAAGACCATTCTACAAGATATTTTAATAATAATAATTAATATTAATAAAAATAATCATATAAGATTTTATATAACTTATTTAAGGCGTAATAAATCTTCATCCGATCCAAACAACGAAAACTGATCATCATAATTTTCAGCTGATAACCGTATACACAGCTCCCTAGACCTCATTATAAAAATTAACTTTGCTAAGAGAAACTCTTCCATTTCGTAAAGCTTCATATCCCGCACCAAGTAAATTTCAAGGCATACATTAAATATTCTGTCCACATTAGGCATGTCTTCTGACCAAATCTCATCAATGCAATCAAACCACACGTCATGAATTATTTTATGCAAGGCGAAAAAGTAAAGTCCATACAATGCCATAATCCTAGTAGAAATTTAAACAATTAATTATAAATTAATAACATTTATAATCTTTAAAAATCCGCTTATTTATTAGATGTGACAGATAAATTTATTATAAATATTCATTATTAAAAAAAAAAACATTTATAAAAGGTATATTAATATAAAAACCCCATCAGGCAATGTTTGAAGCCACTAAATACGTGGGTAAAAACCCTTTAAATATAGTTGAATTAATTTTAGATTAAATTTTTGATGTTAAAAAACTAGGATATTTGTTATAAACGGAATTAGCTCCATGGTAACGTAAAACTCCATTGGGGATGCTAGCCCTCAGACGAAGTGTCTTTGAGGACTTGTTGATAGCAACTCATACAGGAATGTGGAATTCATTATTTGATTCATGACAGTAATTAAATTGTCTCTTGATCATTGTTATTTTTACGAATATTGCATTCACATACTTATACGTCAAACTAAAACTTTTAATGGAAATTCGTTCATTTTTCATAATAATTTCCTAATCTGGGAAGTCTGTAGTTTAGATTTGTGCACCAGGAACAATTTTTATTATATATTATCTAATTATCTGTCTGGCTACTTTTTGTTTTATCTTTCATGATATGAATATTTTTTCTAGTCGCTTTTGCACCTTGGTCCTTCAAGCCGAGTCAATGTAATAAAAGCCCGAGAAAATATTCGTTGGCGAACTTAGGATGGTAGAAAACACATATTGTTTATAAACTTTATTTCAAAATATATTTGCTCCTGTTATTTGATTAATAATAAGTTATATAGTTTTTCAAGAAAAAATTAGTCTGCTACGATTTGTGGTTGCGTATATAGGCATCAAGGAAGAAGAGTCATCGAGCAGTAAGTTTCCATCCATTTCTCTTCTATTTCATAATGCTCATTCATCGGTTGACTCTATTAACTTTGACATATGACTCAGTTGCAGACGAAATGTGAAGAAAAAATAATTCCAAGAAATTTGGTTAGCGATGAAGCTCAGTGTTGGTTGATGACAGGAATTGTCGTTTTAATAAGACGGCACAACATGTCACACAGCTCGTGCCACAATTGATTTGTTGAAAGAAACGTTGGTAACCGCATAGTTTTACGTTTTGGACCGTGAATTGGCCTCCAAGATCGTGGCGATTTAACACTGCTAGACTATTTTATGTGGCAATATGTGAAGGTGCTAGTCTACGCCAATAAGCATGAATCGATAGACCATTTGAAGGACAACATTCGCCGCCTTATTTCATGTCGTTAAGTCAATTTCATGTGAATTGATAAAAATCATCTCGCCAAATCAATTCGAAGTTCTATACCTCTTAAAAAAAACACCCTTAGTAGTAAAAAACGACATCAAACAGCTAAAAAATTTGTAACGGAACCAAAACGCTAGAATCAAAATCGACGGTTTCACGTACGCAGAAGTAGAGGAGTTAGTCAGGGGTGGGTTTTGTCACCCCTGCTATTTAATCTTTATTCCGAGTTTCTATTTAAAGAGGCACTGGAGGATTCGAAGGACAAAGTCAAAGTGAATGGCGTAAATATCGTCAGTATCAGGTACTCCGATGATACAGTGTTGATTGCGGATTCCGACTTGGGTCTACAACGACTAATCGATGGACCAACTCGGTCTGTGAGCAATTTGGTAATATATAAAAAGCAAATTATGCAGCTCACTTACCGTCATACCTCGATGTCGTCCGGAGCTCCTTGATAATCTGGCTGTGGTTGATAGGTACAGTTGCGGTCACCTAATAGTTTACACCTTACTTTTTATATTGTAATACTGTAAAATTGCAGTGTCGTACGGATTTGATAAATGTCAAAGTCAAAAAATTTCAAAACGTCAATGCTTTCGCGAGTGTTCACAATAAAATAAAAGTATATTAAACTCTTCCAAAATGGTTAGAATACATTTGAATTATGCGCAAAAAGCAAGAGCAATTGCCAAACTCGAAGAAGGTTGGTCACTAAGGCAAGTTGCTGCTGATTTGAACGTGATCATATGTGCATATGGAAGATTAAACAAAGATGGGATAATTTTCACTCTATAGCACGGTTGGGCGGTTCAGGAGGGCAGAAGATTTCCACAGATCAACAGGATGAGATGTTAGTAGATTATTTGAGAGAATCTCCTTTTGCCACAGCTCAAAAGGCAAGAGAAGAGGCAGCGTTTCCAGGCAGTATTCGCACGCACGTCGAAGAATTAAAGCAAGTGGACTGCTAAATTGTGTAGCTGCACGGAAAACCTTTTTTGACTGAGGATCACAAGAGACGAGTTGAATTTTGTAATGAATTTATAAACCGCGATGAGAATTTTTGGTCTAGGGTTGTATTTTCCGATGAAAAAGTATTTCAGTCGTATAATAATGGTCGAATAAGAGTTTATAGGCCGAGAAATCATAGGTATGATGAACAGTATAACGCATCATTTAAGAAATAGTGGAGGATTCTCTGTCAACGTATGGGGATGGATAAGTGCCGAAGGCCCGGGCGTTTGTTATCATGTAGAGGAAAGTTAACAGGATTATATTACAAACATATTATTGAGCACACAATGTTGATATCGGTGATCCAGAGATTCCCCCAACAACGACTTTATCTTCCAACATGACAACTGCCCGGTGCATACGATAGAATTGTTTGAGAATGGCTAGAAGAAACTGATGTTAATGTTCTTCCGTGGCCTTCCCGTAGTGCAGACTTTAACCCGTCGAAAATGTGTGCAGAGTTAACAAAGAAACTAAATGAAAGAAACCTTAGACCACGGAATAGAATTGAATTATGGGAAGCAATTGAGCAGGCATGGGAAGAGCTTGTTAACTATAACATGAGGGATTGGTGCTATCTATGAACAGAAGACTGCAAAATTGTATTGACAAGAATGGGGCTTCCACCAAATATTAATTATTATTTATCATTGTTTATCGTTATTTTAATATAAAATAGATTTAAAATAAAATGCATATTAAAAAAAAAAGACTTCTTTATTTTCGTTATTAAGATCATAATCCATTTTATTCAAAAAACTGTTTTCTATATTTTTCATTTTGTAAAATATTTTGATATTTTAATTTTAATCTACCTATTCTAGCTAGTACACCACTGGCAACGTCACTTTGACGTAAAAGGTGCGTTTAATAAACGAAGTAAAAATTTAAAAAATGTGCTCCTAGATACGTGAACCTGTAAACTATTCCGTGACCGCAACTGTACTTATGTTAAATGTGAAGGATCGCAAAAACATTTAAAAAAATTCCAGCAAGCAAGTTTAAGAGAAGTAATATAATTTAAATTGTTTTTATCGTGATTGTTTTCAGTTAATTGAAAGTTTTGAAGTAAAAATTAATTGTTTCACACATAAGTCACGATGTATATGGTTGCTTTTGTAATTAGGGGAATGCCTTTACTTGGCGCTCGAAAATTTATAGAAATTTAAAATAACATTAATAATTGAATGAGTTCATATTCAGTTGAAAAGTTTTAAATAATAAAAATAAAATATTTAAATAAAACTAAACAGCTTTTTCAAAGTAGTTTTATAAACTTGTCTAAATACTAAAAACTAATTTCTTCTGGATACTTATTTTAAAGTCCCTTTAACGTATAGACGATGAAATGCCGAATTCATTACATCCTTATTAAGTTTTTACTATTTGTTTTTCTCCTGTTTTCATCATTCAATATTTTTAATTTTAATATTGCAATCGTACAACCATTTACCAACACAACGGTCTTATTACTCATTTTTTCTAAAATATTTGAAAGACCAGCTCAATCACCAATCCCACTTTTGATCGAAATTGCTTAAATGGAGTAAAATTGGGAAGAGAAATAAAGTTAACAACATTAAAAATGTATTTTAAGAATTGATGTGCAACTTCCTGATGTATAAAACAATAAATAACTTACAATTTTTTACAATAAAATTCACATAAACCCTTACCATTGTAGTTGCAAAAAGCTTTTTAAATTATTACAAACAACAGAATAATAAGTGGCCAAATAAAGAATTAAAATTACAAAAGTATGTGTAGCAAAAATATTTTCTTCGATATAAAATGTATTGATTAGCGCTATATTATTTTCTATTATATATATATATATATATATATATATATATATATATATATATATATATATATATATATATATAAATATATATATATATATATATATATATATACAGAGTGTTTAAATAAATACGAGAGACTGCAATTTGGTACCTTTGTAACAGAGAAATTCAAAAATACTTCTTTCACAAAGAAGAGTCGGACGGAATTATTAAAAGACGGACAAGGTAAGTCAAGGACAAAGAATTTGGCATAAAAGATAAGTTTAAAGTTACCAGATGAAATGTAAGAGAAATAACGAACAAAGAAATATATCTGAAAAAGGGGCTAAAGTAGAACAAAATAGATACAGATGACTTAAGTAAAAAAAGGTAACTTGAAAAATGGAGACTACCACACAATAATTCCCAGCCCAAGAAGCAAAGTAGTCATTTCTCAAATAGTTGATTGAAAAGCATCATCGGGAGAATATGCAATGTTGTTGTCATATTAGGAGAAGACGATGCCGAAAAAGAATAAATATTGTCTGAAATGGCATTTTGTATATAAATATTCAAAAATGAATAAACAACAATATCTCATGTACACAACAACTAGTCTCGCATTCGCGAACTCAAAGTTGAATACACGAATAAAGCCTGCACAAAACAATGTCTAATGAAAAATAAAGCTATTCGTAATGCAATAAATATAAACGCTATAAACAAGATTGCGTATTATAAATTGTACCTAATTTAAATTACATGTTTATGGTGATGATTTTTCAAAGAATAAAATTATATAAGTTGACATAACCTGTAAAATATTGTTTTGTCAATTAGCTGTAAATGATTTCTTGACAGTTTGGCTTACTATTGGGATCAGATATACTATACATCTAGAGGTAATAAAAGTCTTGAAAGGTATTATTATACTGGTGACTGACATCAATGCCTGATCTTTCCCTTCAGTGAAGAAGTAATTTCATTTTAATGGTAGTTCCATGTATGAAATTGAAACATATAGACTTAGATATTCTCTCATAAAAATACTCAAAGCTTTAAATAGCAAAAAGGTCTATTGAAGTAATTACACACCTGAGATATTTAAAATTATAAAGAGAAATGAGCATGTTTATCAAACGTATAAAAGCGAAAACAGAAACACCTTGGTCCTTTAATAAGAAAGAAAGTATATTATACGTTATTATCTAATAAAAGCTAAAATATAAATTATTAGATTTATCTTTTATTTTAGAAACTAAGATATGTCCAAGAAAACATATATGGCATAAAATGGTTAAAAAATGAAAATTTCATGGGTAAAAATCGGACAAACTGGTTCCATTTAAACAACAGAGGATTTGTAAATGATTTTATTTAACACAGTGCGAATAGATACGATGGGAGTTAGCATTCGACATAACAAAAAGAAGCCATCATAGGAAAAAGAAAGTACCAATTTACTGTAGGACATAATTTCTCTGAAATACGATTGCATATAGCAGTGTATCCAACATATAAAAAATATTACACTCTGCATATAACTTATATTAACATATCAAACACACCTACGTACATGTGATAATTTTGATACACAAAAATTTACGACTTATAACTAATCTGTACCTGAGATGATATTTTAAAATTTCAGATGATATGAAATGTTAAAAAATGACAAAACAATAATATTACCACAAAATAACGACTTCGAAATAAAATAAACATAATTGTTACAGTAGTCATTGTATGTCACTTTAAAATATGAGTAAAAATTATTTATAATATATTCGCATATTCGGAATTGCCAATATTCGCACTGAAAGAAGAAGAATATTCGCATATTTAAGAATCAACGATTTGTACACTCTAAGTATATAATATTCAAATATATATATATATATATATATATATATATATATATATATATATATATATATATGAGAGTGTGTGTATATACTGATATATACATATATCAGTATATCAGTGACAAATATACAGGTTCTTTCATAATACAGAGCCTAACCAAAGAAGTTTTTTAATGGAATACACTGTATATTATTTTGTGTTTGAGTTTGAATTCGACTCCATGTATAATTATAGATGAATACTAATAATTAATTTCTTATCAATAAAGAATGTAGCGAATGTAGTGGGCGTCGTGATATCGTATGGGGTCCATCATCTCCATATATTTCTCTCTCTGGTAGTTTCAATTCGGATCATGCATTCGATTTGACTTCTTCTTGTTAGAGATCTTTTTGTTGTCATAGTTGGACTTTGCCGGAAGGTCGCTTATTGATCTTTAGTACACTTAAAGGCGACTTATTTATTTTAAAATCGGTTCGTGGAATTCGTAACATTCTTTTTCGGCAGAAGATTTCACCTGCATTTAGTTAAGCAGTTTCATTTTTACGGCTTTTGAAATATTTTGATCATCTTCCCCATAGCAATCGTTGCTATGCTTTTATTTCCTAATATAGTGTCCCTGTGTTTGTGATCAATTATCTCAGATACAAGTGTCAGTTTACAATTTACTCATGTCATATAACTTATACTGCTTCGTTTTTTAATCTTCAATGAGTTCAATTAATTAAGATTTTCAAGTAAAAGCGACCATACATTTGGATACAACTTTTACAAGACAAAAAACCTTGATGAAAATTAAATATTTTTTCATAATGAAAAACACGATGGAAAACATAGAGATTATCTAAGTTTATAAATTCAGAATAAAACTATACTATTAAAAAAAGAATAACTTTGGTTTGACACTGTATTATGCCACCTATATATTTGTCAATAGTTTTAAAATATGTATCTTAAAAATGCCTTCAACTTTTATTAACAATTTTTCTTTCATATATAAAATTAATATTACTAGATAAATTAATATTAAACCCAAACTAGTTTTCGGGTTGAACCGCGCGTGAAAGTGAAGTAATCGAAAGCCCTGATGAGTACTTCAGAGAAAAAGTCAACAGCTCGGTGTACCCAAATTCGGCGCGCTTCAACCCGGCCACTTAATAATATTGATATTAATCTTTCTAGTAATATTAATCCTAGCTATAGTTTAATTGTACTATAAATATAATAAAAATACATGTTTAACCTACTGGATATTTTACATTAAGTCAGTTAGCCTTTCAGTTCATTACTATAAACTCTCTACAATACAGCTCGCGGCTATTTGAAAGAATTTATCCGAATTACAATGTATGATATTTCTCCTCCTATAGTAGGTACTACGTAAAAGGAAGCTTTTATAATCTTCAGAGCATGTTTTGAGGTATCAATTATAAAAAGAGCTACATAAATGAATAGGAAAAGAAATGAAAACATAAAGAAGATCCCTTCCATGCAATCCAATTTTAATTTTATTCTATGTCTAATTTAAATCAAAATACGGATAAAATATCCTTTTACTATAGAAATTATACAATTTAAACAAAATTACATAACGATTTAAAATGACCTGCATTGACTGCCATTACTTTTAACTTAAATAAACCTACATGAAAATCTAAAACAGAACAGCAATAAAATCACAGATTATAAGCGAAAACTAAAGCGATATTAACAGAACAAATTAGAAAACCATGTAACAATTAAACAAAGCAATGTTTTTTTAAATTAAGTCATGGTATTTCCGGAAATTTTTTCGTAAAATTTTTTATAAATACAATATTTATACCTAAATATATATAATTAACAATAGAGTATATTCGAACACAGAAATACATGAAATACAGACTTAAATAAGCGTGGTAAGAAAGTAAAGATAAAAACAACACAGAGAAAACGGCGTTAAAAAGTTGAAATATTAAAAAAACATTCCAAATCTCTTGGAATGAATATGAGCTTTATAAGGATAAAATATGTAAAATAGGTATTTTAAAATTTAACTTTACCAATAAAGATTTAAACAGCTATAGTTTTGTATCTATTCGTAAGTGAAATACAATTTTAATGACGTTAAATAAAAATTACACGTATTAAGTAAATCGATATGTTTATCCCTGATTTCGAATATACTTTAAAAATCGTCATCAAAAACCCAAATAAAACCCCACCAAATTAATAGCTACGTTCCAAAATGTATTATCAAAGTATTATGTTTCCGTGCACATGCTGGACAGATAATAATAAACCGGTAGTAGAAATCAATTCATGAGATCATAGCATCTTTGAGGAAGATACCGTTCCACAATGAATATACATTATTGATCAGCTTTTTGTCATTCAATCTGCCATCGATTTTTTATACATATATGTTTTAAATGCTCAATTTATCCAGTCACTTATTATGATCGTTATTTAGTTATGGAATAGGTTTGGAACGTATACTATAACTTTCAACTGTAAAAGGGATGGAGTAATAAACCCATTAGAAAGCCGCCTTAAAAAGCAATATTATATTAGCTTTTCAAAAGCCTGTTCGAATGTCATCAACAAAACTCAGCTATATAATCAACAAATTTTACATTTTGGTTTACTTTTGATTAAAAGTATCAAATTTATTTATTATGAACATGTTTTTCAGACCCGATTATAGTCTAAATATAAAAAGAATAGAAAAAATTCCACGATCAAGTTTAAATCAATTAATATCCCATTATCGATTATGTGTAAACATAATATATTCTCTTTATATTAATGATACTTAAAACTATTCACGGCACATATCTTTAGCATTTTAAAAATATCTCTCCGAAAAACCCTACAATCAATATACAATAAAAGTTATCTCGTTTAGAGATCAATACGTGTATAACCAATCCTTCCCTTTTACAGTAGAACTCTAATCCCCATCGCCTTCAGGATCGTCATCGTCCGCTACTTCCTCTTTAGGTCTCGTCCACTTAATGAGCGTCTCCGGCGACCTAAAGAGGAACACAAGTTTGGCGAAGAGGTCTTCCTCTAAAGCAAATTCATGCGCCTCTCTCACGAGGTAAACGTCCAGACAAAGCCTGAGGACACGGTCGACATGGGTAGATCATCGAACATGATTTTAGCCATGCCGTCGGCGAAGAAGCCACGAAGTATACGCGATGCAACGAGAACGATTGTTGTATAAAGGCCGATGATGCTGTATAAAAAAAAAGCA
Organism: Diabrotica balteata; assembly: GCA_918026665.1. Taxonomy (NCBI): domain Eukaryota; kingdom Metazoa; phylum Arthropoda; class Insecta; order Coleoptera; family Chrysomelidae; genus Diabrotica; species Diabrotica balteata. Next base: position 125,619,929 of record OU898280.1, on the reverse strand, counting down.
ATACGATTAACAAAATAATTAATAACACTAATCATGTATATTATAATTTATTAATATAATATATATGCTTTATGGACTTTCTTGAACCATACTATATTTAATATAAAATTGGTATTTCTTGGGTATAAGTTCAATAAGTAATATTAAATTTGGTACTAGTCTTTATTGTGCTATTAAAATCAACGTTTCAGCAGGTAATCCTTGCCTTTGTCAAGATTTTAAGATGTACAAGATTGAGAACAAAAAGTTATTTAAAGTATAGTAAAATTTATAAAAAAACTTAACAAAACGTAAAGCGAGACACTGACATTAATAAACTGATAGAGGTAAAAATTGATATCTAATATATCATGGTTTCCTGTCATTAATATATAATTATTTTTACATGGGCGTATCGTTGGTATTTTCGAAAAATGTAAAGTGGATATATGTTAAAACCTTAAGTTAATATTTTATTTAGATTCCTTGTACCTTTTTTGTCATTGATTGCGTTAGTGGTTCTTTTACATTTTTATTGGTTCGTATATCTCCCTCTTCTTTTTGTTCTGCTAGATTTTTAAAATTTTGATGTTTTCGAAGTAAAATGTATGCTTCTTATTCTCATGCTTTTTGGGCACAGTGATGTTGTTCTTGTCATATTTGTGAGAACGAATTCTGGATTGAATCAGTTGACTAATTTGCCCAATATATTCTATATAAATATATTTCAATCTGATTTAAATAATAATAAATGTAACACCATAAAAAATTCTTAAAGTTATAACATATCGCCACTTTACCTTTTTCGAAAACATCAACGATACGTCCATATAAAAATAATTATATAATTATTAATACTAGTAAACAGTGAGATATCAGTTGTCAATTTTTACCTCTGTCAATTTATTAATGTCAGTGTCTCGCTTTATGATTTGGTAAGTTCTTGTTATATATTTTGCAATAACTTTTTGTTCTCAATCTCTTATACATTTTGGAATCTTCATAAAGGCAAGGGTTACCCACCGAAACGTTGGATTTAATGGCATAATGAAATCTAGTTCCAAATTGTTATGAAATTCTAGGACCATAAATGATATATTTTGCATTTTCTAGAGAATATTTCAAATTTATTTCAATTTTTTTTAGATAGCAACCTAGGTCGAGTGATATATCATAGAAAAGCTTATTTTTTCCTGTTTTCAGCAATATCAAAACAGTACCACATTACTCATAAAAAATTCTATTATATTGTATTACTTTATTAATCTTTTTATTATTTTTTATTATTGTTAGTACATCTCAAACTAAAACCAGTAGTAGGCACTGAAAAAATATCAAAAAACATTTTGCAAACAATAAAATGTTAAGTTTTAAAGTAGTCTTACTTTTTTGTTATATCTGCAGTGTTTAAAAGTAATTTAAGAATAATTCCAAAATTACCAGAAAAAAATGAAGATACTAGTTAATTTGTTATGGTAATATAAAACGTACCTATAAAGTACGTTAGAAGTCAAGAACGTAAAGAAGTAAGTTAACTTTCTAACAGTTTAAATCTTGAAAGACCTATGAATAGATCAACGGTTTCTAAAATTTTTAATAAATTAATTGAAACTGGTAATGTACGGGATCGCCCAAAATCTGGCAGATCAAAAACTGCAACAAATAAGATAAGACTTTAGATGTTTTTCTAGATGCTTAAGACAATCCTAAAACATCTACGTATGAACTATCTAGAAATCATAGTATTAGCAGGAAGACAGTACAAAACATTTTACATAAAAATTAGTTCCACGCTTATAAAATTCGAAACCAGCAAGAATTAACAGATGATGATTTTGATCTGAGATTAGAAAGAAAATGGACAGACAAAACAATTTTTTAGATTCCCTTGTATTTAGTGATGAAACGACATCTGTTTGAACGATACTATTAACAGACACAATTGCAAATACTGGTCAGATTTAAATCCACACTAGATGGATGAAACTCACACACAATATGAACAAAAAGTTAATGTTTGGACTGGTTTAGTAAAAAAAACATTTGATATGTCCGTTTTTTATTGATGGTGCACTTCATCATCATCATCTTTGGCTCGACAATTCTCTGTGGATCTTGGCCTGCTCTAAGGTTCGTCGCCATTCTGTTCGGTTTCTGGCAACATGTTGCCATCTTCTGATTTTTAATATCCGTAAGTCGGTTTCAACTCCATCTAACCACCTAATTCGCGGTCGGCCTTTGCTTCTTCTTTCTAAAGGTGTTCCTGTGGTTAGCTTTTTAGCAATCGTATTTTCTGGCATTCGTATTATGTGTCCAGCCCATCTAAGTCGCTGTGTTTTAATGAACGTTATGACATCTGGCTCATCAAAGAGCTGATACAACTGCGCCACTGCCCTTGGTCGTTTATAGCTCCAAATATTTTGCGGAGTATTTTACGCTCAAATATTCCCAAAAGTCTTTCATCTTTCTGCGTTAGAGTCCATGTTTCTGCTCCATATGTGAGGACCAGCCTCAGCAATGTTTTGTATATAATAATTTTAGTTCTTCTTTGAATGTTTCTTAAGTGGAAATACTTTTGGAGTCCATAGTATGCCCTATTTGTAAGATTTATTCGTCTTTTGATTTCTTCGCTTGTTTTATTGGTAGCAGTCAATAGCGACCCAAGGTATGTGAAGTTGCCAACACGTCCAAAGGTAGGACTTCCAAAGACTGTTTCTCGTTCCTCATTTGCTATCGGATCCTTTGTAACCAACATGTACTTGGTTTTGTCTTCGTTGATGACTAGACCGACCTGTTTCACCGCTGTTTCCAATTCTAGGAGATATTGCTCAACATCTCGCTTGCTACGCCCTATAATGTCAATGTAATCACATATGCTATCCCTAATTCGTGTATCTCGGACTGCCTTTTTTAAGGCAATATTAACTAGGAGGCAAGCCAGAGTATCCCCTTGTCTGAGTCCATCCTTTATCTCAAAGGATCTAGAATTCTCTCCCTGTATTCTAACAGTGGCTTCTAAGTTAGACATTGTCATTCTCGTTAATCGATAAGTTTCTCTGGTATACCAAACTCATGCATTGATTGGTATAGCACTGTTCTCTTGACACTGTCGTATGCGCCTTGAAGTCGACGAATAGGTGATGGTGCACTTAACGGTGTAAAATACCTTAATTTTCTCCAGCATCAAATTATTCCTGAAATAATCAATTTATTTCCAAATATGGCAGTATGGTTTCAACAGGATGGCGCACCTGGACACTATTATAAAATTGTTAGGCAATATTTGAATACTGTTTTCCCCCAGAGATGTAGTGATCGAAGAGATGCAACTGAATGGCCGGCAAGATCTCTTGACTTGACTCTATTTGATTTTTCTTATGGGACTATCTTAAGGACCGGGTATATGTAAACAAAGCAACTAATTTAAATGATTTAAAGGATCGCATACATCTTAAAATGCAGGCAATTTCTCCAGAAATTATTAATGCTTCTATTCGAAACTTCCAAGATATGTTGTATTATTGCCAAGAAACAGACGGACAAAATTTTGAGCACCTTTTGTAAAAAACGCATTCTTTTTTATCGATTTGTTACTTTTCAAAATTAATATAAATTGTTCAATAATTACATGAATTATGTCTTTGGAAATATTTCTTGTATTATATTAGTGATATGGTGAATTACATTAGTAATATGGCACTCATTGATATTGCTGAAAAAAGAAAAAAATAAGCTTTTCTATGATATATTACTCGATCTAAGCCATTTACATAATCAAGATAGCGGCGATACGCTAAACGCTGACGTCACATAATTTGAAATACTCTATAGAAAATGCAGAATATCATCTCATGCATGATCCTAAAATTTCATAAATATATTTAAATTGCTGTCAGAGAAATTACCATGTTTCCCTACTCGTTCGATACCCTGTATACATAAATTTCATGCCACGATGTCCTTTACGCTAATTTCCGAAACTATTAAACAGATTCATATGGAATTTTGTGTGAAAGTGCCTTTTTTGATTCAACTTAACAGTTAGGATATTTGTATCTCAAAAAATGATCCTTATTATCTTTAATTATAAATTATTAGTTGTAATGATTTTTGACCCTTAGCGTTGGGCACAGTGTGTTCAGTTTCCTAATTATTATTTTGATTTTATTTTCATTGTATCGTGTGTTATTTTGTACATTATTAACAACAGTATGCAAAATTCTGAGTACAATTTCAATTGGATTTTGTATATTTTTTACAATGTTACATCTTTTTTTTTTCATCTAGTTGTTATAAAGATTCCGTGACGACACAGTAGGTAATACACAATTGAGCCAGAGTCTATTTTTCTGCTTAAGTATTGTATGAGAATAATTTGATTATATTCATACTTTAGTGCAAGATCTTTTAAGTTTTCGCACATGTCTCGCTCAGTTGTCTTGAATCAACTTACCAAGAAATTTTATTTCGTTAAGCTAATGAAGTTTTCAATTATATATATTTATCTGAACAAACATTTCTTTGGATGAGCTTTTATAAAAAAAACGTAGTAAATTGGATTCTTATTAATTTTTGTCTTATTCTTGTTGCTCTTTTTTTTATATTTCTATTTTTTAAACTAGGGAATATATGTTTCAGAATAATCAAGTCAATTGACATAATATTACGATCCAATGAAATATAAATTATACTGTAAGTCGTCTGCTAATAAGGCGTGATAAATCATTGTTTATTCTGCCATATTCAAAATACAGCAACAAGGAAATATGAACTATTTAATCCAAGTGTATATCCCAGTACATATTTATAACTCATTTTGTAGATCTTAGTCGACTGGTCACTTTTATTGTACATAATACATACAACAGATTGTAAATCTTGACAAAAGGATTTTAATTGGTCATTGTTTCCTTCTCTGGCGCGTAAATGGCTGTTATAATTGTATATTAAATATTTCCAGTTTTAAGCTTGTTACACCAAAATATTGTTATCTTCATCCTAATTCATCGTAAAAAACACTAAATCGATAAAACATATTTAGAAACTTACCCTCCCTGAGTAAGAATGTTTAATGTTGGCGGAAAGACTTTGTCGTTAAAGGAATATAAAATAACAGACTGCTTGCAATCATTTAGCGGAATTTTATCCAAAAAAGTTTCGTAATTGTAGTCATCGCACATTTCGTTCACTTTCCACCATGATTGCTCCAAATTTCCCTCCATCTCTCTAAGTAGTCTGATGGATAAATTTCGATATTCCGTGGCTCTGTGATCTACAAAAAGATTAGTTTTAAATTATTTTTTAAATTACAATCCCTAAAAAGTGGTTCTCACTGCAATAAAATTCTGAGAAATGTTCCCACTGATCCCAACGAATACGTCGGAGGTTATATAAATATAATCCAGCCGTGCTAACATATTTTACTATTACGTTTCCAAATTTTGAGTGCCACGTAAACACTAACTGGATTTCTTACGAGTAAGAAAGGTAAGAAAGGTGAAGCTCGTTGTGAGGCTATTCGACTTATCTACCCACAAATCAGTATTCTGTACTGAAGAAATTAAACATGTTCAAAGAAGAAGCATCGAACTAAAAGACCTAACAATTCAAAATTAAGACGAAGAGGCTAGTCAATGATAAATGTAAAATGATAAAAAATAGTATTTTGGAATTGTAGAGGATTAGGACCTAAAGAATAAGAATTAACCAATAAACTAAAAAAATTGTAAGACCAACATAGTCGTCATTATTAAAATAAAAAGAGAACATACATAATGATATTCAGTAGAGTAGATCAAAACTAAAGAGTTTGTTGCGGTGTAGCTGTATTAATAGACAAGAAATGGACAGTTACAATAGAGCTACTAATACATTATGTATGTAAATAGTAAAAACAAGATGAAAATTTGATAGTCATATAACAATTACTAGCGTTTATGGCCCAAGGAAGCGAAAAATAGAAATAATAGGGTCATAAAATAACAACTTAAAAAAATACTTAACAAATACAATAAACCAAACAATGTAATTATATGAGTTGATTTCTAGGCTAGAATCGGAAAAATAACTTCCACAAGTAGTGTGAATAAACGAAGAACATCACTTATACTTAGATGACAACGGACGTGAATTGAGACATTTCTCTATCGATGATGTAACGTTGAGATCGCCAGCGCTTACCGCCGGCTTGCCATCTCTCCACATGCTTGCACTCCTAGCAGCGGCACACCACTACTATTGATGCATTGGAGATGGAACACCGGCAAAGATATAAAACGTCGCGCCGTTTTATACCGACAAAGAGTGAAGTTCAATCCGGAGTATTGATCTGGTAAGAGCTCCTATCTCAGGTGTTTGAGTATCGGTCAACCGTCAACCGAATATTGATCGATCGCTTGCGTTCTCTGTCCGTTGTCGAGTAGTGATCGATCGGCCACCTCTAATCTAGACTAAGTATTCATTAGTCTTTACGGTTTTTAGGTATTGACCAATTATCGTCCTTTAGCTCACCCATCCAAGTATCCCAATATTTATTGTTCGCACGTATCAACAGCGGACTGCAGCTTAATCGATTTTATTTATTAGGATTCGTATTTTATTTTATTGTACATGTTATAATAATATAGAAGTTAATTATATTTTGGTTATTTATTTTAATATATTTTTAATTAAATTAACTTTGCGTTTTACTTGTGCTTGAATCTGGTGTCTAGTCGAGAAACCCGTCACAAATTAACGCCCGAGCAAAAGTAAAATGCCGCTTCATCCAGCAACGCTAGGCACAGATTCAGTAACCGGTGCCATCGTGGATATATTGCCTGTCAAAAGATGAATTCATCATCATCATCATCCAGCCTCTATTTATCACGTCCACTGCTGGACATAGGCCTCCCTTAAACTCCTCCATTCCTCACGATTTTGTGCTCTTTGTTGCCAATTTTTAGTGATACGCCTGATGTCGTCGGCCCAACGTGTAGGTGGTCTTCCTCTACTGCGTTTGTCTGCTCTTGGCCTCCAATTTGTAATTTTGCTCGTCCATCGTGAATCGTGCATTCTCGCTACATGGCCTGTCCAGTTCCATTGTAGTTCCGCTATGCGTTCCACAACATCAGTAATACTCGTCCTTCTTCGCAGATCTTCGTTTCTTATTCGGTCCCTCAACGTCACTCCCAGCATAGACCCAGCAAAGATGAATTACATCAGCCCAAATATTAGCGTGCCCTGAAGATCGCGAAGAACTGTCAAGAACCGAATAAGAACCGAATAGGAACCGAATCCGATTAAAAACCGAATCTGAATAGAAATCACATAAGAACCGCATAAGAACCGTAACCGAATAGAAACCGAATAAGAACCGAACAGGAACCGAATAGGAACCGAAACCGAAAAAGAACCGAATCTGATAGAAACTGAATAAGAACCGAATAGGAACCGCATAGCAGCAGACCATTTAGGAATTGCGAAAACCGTTTGCCGAATAGCGCAAAATACTACAGGCCTAAGCTGTTCACACTATATTAGAAATGTAGAAAATATCGTCGAGAAATTGCTATCAATATACAATTTTTTAAAAATAAACAAAGTATTTTATTTTTCCCTACTTGGAAAAACAACGTATATTTTCTCCCACACTTATAACACTACTCTGAACAGTCCTCCCTCGCCTTTTGAAATTTTTTAATTATAAATATTATATATTACTTTCAAATTACCTAACATATATTTTTTAATTATTAAAATAAAATTTTTAAAACACCTGGCCAAATTTTAAGTTTTATTTTCTATTTTATTTAACATTAAATTAGGATATATCAAATATTTATATTTATTTACCACCTCCCTTTCTATATACATAATCCGATCGACAAAAACTGTTATACTTCGTAAATGACGGCAAATGACATTCCATTGCGACAATTCCACTAACTCTAATTTACCAGCATTACATTCAATCTTTTGTTAAATCGTATATTTCAGTTCTAATTTCTCCACGATTTTTCAGCGCCTCATGGAAATCATCGCCCGTAAAAAATAAAAAGGATAATTTTGTATGTTACTCACCTGGTTTATCCAACATTAATACGCTAATAGGATCGGCTGTGCCCCTATCCGTTACTTTGATAAATTTTGGCAGTAAATACGGAAACAGCACTGGTTCTGCTGTTTCATTTTTTAACATTTTCAGAAGATTTTCTCTGTCTTCATTAATCTTAGTAGGCGTACTGGCTTCCATTTGAATTTCTCTTGCATGTGTAATTATGCCAGAGTCTTCCGCTTTGCTTGTCTTATGCGTTATTTTATACTCAAGTCTAACCTTTAGAGGTTTTGCTAAAAATAAGACCATGTATTATAATACAGTCAAACCTGTATAGCATTATATTTAACATAAAAATAAGCACTAAATAAATTATTACCAAGAGAATAAGAAATATTTGGGGAAAGAATATAATTAATCACATTAACTATAAATGCTATGGCCATATCATTTTGTAGCATGTTTTTATTTACTGAAAAGAAACTTAATACTTACTGGAATTTATTTCAGCAAGCATCCTCTGTCTATCAGGCGGTGATATACTCCAGATGTTAGCAGAATCCGTATTCAATTTAATAGCAGCAATATCAACAGCCTCATATTTAAATATAAAGTTTTCGGATACTTGATAAGCGTTGTAAATTTTTTTTAATTCTACTAACTGGTTTTCGTTAAATCTGAAATGAGAAATAATTTGAATTGGGGAAATCACAAAGATCTAGTTTGTCTATGATCTAGATTATTTAGAAAATTCAACTTGGTATTAAGTAAACTCTACAGGTATCAATTTTATTTTCGAAAGATATCATGTTTCATGATATATATAACAATATTAAGGTAGAAGTAATATTTATATTATAAGTGGTTGTAGATAAGTTCCTCTTTCTTTTGTATTAATCGGTTAGTTTGTTTACATAATATTGTTTTAAAAAATGTACATATTTTTCTTTTATTATCAGTACATGTCAGGTTCTTGAATTTTCATTTTTTATTGATCCTCGTAAAGTAGATCACAAATCAACTACATTGTTCCAAACTCAACGACATCCTTAGTATATCTACCAACGTATAATAATCCAAGAACATCGTATTTATTTAGATATTATACAGGCTTAAATAAAATTTGTTATCGGGTCGTTTTCAAGAAAAAATCATTTTCCAGATAATTTCAAACTAATGAAGGAAGCTAATCTTTCATGGAAGTTTTCGTCCTGGTCCCAATTTTATATATATATATATATATATATATATATATATATATATATATATATATATATATATATATATATACAGTGCATACTTAATAAATATATGAGTTATTTCTTGTAATATTATGTCTAAGAAAATATCTTAAAGAGGTCGCTTTTACTTCTAAAATTTCTTTTCCTGGACAAAATTATTTACCTCCTCCTTCAACCGTCATCCCGTTCTCTCTCTCTCTCTCTCTCTCTCTCTCTCTCTCTCTCTCTCACCCTATCTCTAATGGAGTACCTTCTAACGAGGTATTTGGTGCATTTTTATATTACTCTATTGCAAGTACTATTTTTTTGGGAATAAGCCTCAATTTAGTTTTAAGATAAAATTATTTTTGACGTTTCGGTTTCCACTTCGGAAATCGTTCTCAAAATATAAAACATTAATAATTTATAAATGTTTTCTATTTTCGAACGAAAATTATTATCAACAATATTTAAATAATAATTTATTCATCATCATCATCATTTCTCAACCTCTTGCATCCACTGTTGGATATAGGTCTCCTCCATGTTCTTCCACTGTTCTCTTTCTTGCGCCTTCTGTATCCAATTTCCGACTGTTTTTCTTAAGTCGTCTATCCATCCTTTTGGTGGTCTGCCTCGGTGTCTTTTGTCTTCTCTATGAGTCTATGAGTCCATTCTATGAGTCTTTTGGTCCACCTATTATCATTTAAACGTGCTATATGTCCAGCCCATCTCCATTTGGCTTGTGCAATTTTTTCTATGACATCTGTCACTTTAGTCCTCTCTCTCACTATCCTATTTGGTACCATATCTCTTCTAGTTATTCCCAACATTGCTCTTTCCATTTTTCTTTGGGTTACTCTCAATTTATTTGCAGAATGTTTGGTTAAAGTTATTGTTTCGGAACCATATGTTATTACTGGCAATATGCATTGGTTGTAAACCTTTTTCTTCAAGCAAATCGGTAGCGTTCCTTTTAGAATATCTCGCATCTTGCCAAATGCTGCCCATCCCAAACCTATGCGACGCTGGATCTCACAAGTTTGATTGTCTTTTCCTATTCTAATTTCATGCTCTAAATAGATATAGCTAAAGACCTGATATACTTCGTTCCCATCTACCCTCATAACATCACTTGGAACTAAATTGGTCATGTATTTTGTTTTTTCAAAGTTTATGTTCAGGCCTATTTGTTCTATTGCCTGTTTTAGTTCTTCCATCATTTTGTGAGCTTCATTTAAACTCTCGGCTATAATGACAATATCATCTGCAAAGCGCAAGTGGCTTAAGTATTCACCATCAATATTTATTCCCCTTTTAGCCCAATCTAGTTTTTTAAAGGCATATTCCAGAGCTGCAGTGAATATTTGGGGGGAGATGGTGTCGCCCTGTCTAATTCATCGCTCAATTCTATATTTATCGGTAAAGCCATGGAGTTTAACAGATGCTGTTGCGTTGTTGTATATATGTTTTATCAAATTTGTACATCTATAGTCTACTCGGCTTTGTTCTAATGCTCCTAATACTGCCGGTAATTCCAGGGTATCATAAGATTTCTTGAAGTCTATGAAAATCAACGTGAGTGGTTTATTATATTCAACACATTTTTCAATTAGTATTTTAAGTGCTTGTAGGTGGTCATTTGTTCCATAACTTTTCCTAAACCCAGCTTGCTCCTTGGACTGATAGAAGTCTAATTTTCGTTCTAAACGTTTTGTGATGATCTTGGTAAACCATTTGTAGAGATGTGACAACAGACTTATCGGTCTATAATTCTCTAGGTCTGATATATATATATATATTATATATTATATATTATATATTATATATTATATATTATATATTATATATTATATATTATATATTATATATTATATATTATATATTATATATTATATATATTATATATTATATATTATATTATTAATCATAATTTATTATTAAATTATTATTTACACTACGCCTAGTTAAATGCTACATTTTTCCGATCTTACTGTATGGTGTGGAGTCCTGGACGCTGACGGAGACGCTCACGAGAAAACTAGAAGCATTCGAAATGTGGGTGTATCGACGCATTCTTCGTATATCCTGGACCGAACATGTCACATAAAGGTACTCCAAAGAATCGGAAAGGAGAAAGAAATCGTGAATACAATTAAACAAAGAAAGCTTGAATATCTAGACCACATATTGAGACACGATAAGTACCGTTTGCTGCAATTGATTGTCCAGGGAAAAATAGACAGTAAACGAGGGCAAGGCAGGAGAAGACACTCGTGGCTCCAAAATCTGCGGAAGTGGTTCGGGCTCACATCGGTCGAACTATTTAGAAGCGCCGCAAACAAAATCAGAATTGCCATGTTAATAGCCAACGTTCGCAACGGACAGGGCACGTGAAAAAGAAGAATTTATTTCGATCATTAACGTTTGTAAATATCGCATTTTATTATTTAGAATATAATGGGTATTTAGGAGTGATTAAAATGTGTTTAACAAAAGGAATATTACATTCAAATTATCAATACAAAAATAGTATAATTCAAATATCAAAGTTAGATTTAAACATCTGCTGCGCGAATATCAAATCGCAATGATTACCTTTTACTGCTTACTATACTTTCCAAATAGAAGCCATAAAATTTTAATATATAAACTTTATATACTTACTGGAAAATAGAATTAGCTTGCACCGTCATCTTGTAAATTGGTTCGTATGGTCCAATACGAACTTCTAAAGCAACATCTGACGGTATGTTGGGATCTCCAACAGCGTCACCCAAGGAGAAGAACACTAGTGGGAACCAAATTATGCCTATAATTACTGCTAATAAAGCTCCACCCATAAAATATTTTACTACTCGACTCTTTTCCTGGGCTCTAGGTTGAGGGAATTCATCTTCAACGTTTCTGGAACACTAAAAAAACATATAATTAGTTAACTAGTCATTTTGGAGTTCTTAACGTTATGTGACATACACCTGATTGCGGCCCTGTGCTTTAGCTAAATCGAAAACTCTCTTTTCACAGCCTACTATTATTCCATTATTCCACGTACCGTTTTTATGGATACGGAAATGTTCTCGTCACCCGGTAAGGTCCCAGTACATTTGTTCTCATATATAAGCTCGCTAAGGCGACCTTCGATTATTAGTATCGGTGAATTGTTTTGTAAGCGATATCAGTACGAATTGTAAGCGATAATAATTATATATTAATTTAATTACAATTTGTAATATTTGTAACTGAGTTTTTGGAATTAAATAATGTTAGTTAAGCCACGCTTGCTTCACTTAATATCTCAACCCACAGAAAAACGTAACATCTGGTCTAACATTGGATTAAATTTTGTTAATTTCTATTAACTAACTGTCCAGATCAAATATCTGGGACGCACTCTCTTTTTATAGCATGCATCGCTCATTTGGGTAGCATTTGGTGCTACCCAAAGAATGTATTTGCAATTCCTGTTTTATTAGTGTGCAACCTGAATCAGTCTTTCCCCCTGTCATTTCTCTCGCCGACTCGTTACTTTCCCATAATTTGTTCCTTGTCGTTTCTCTTTGTTTCGAATGTGTTTCCTGACCCGAATTCCAACAGCTCTTCATCCTTCAGTCTTACTTCGCTGATTCCTATGACATCCCATTTTATATATTTTTTTTCTTTTAAATTTCTTTTTTCAGTTCTACAACTCTGGATTAATTTGTTAGCGAGCGGCAGTTTAACTGGCTAGATAAACCGTTGTTGCTTTATTTGAGCAGCAGTTTAGAATACGCAGATTATTAACACCCTCTGCTCTCCTGGCTTGATCGGGAAAGCTACCCAGTTTAGAGTTGGTAAGGGTTTGCTGGTGTGTTTTCGTTTAATGTGTCAATGTGCTAATGTGCTGTAGACTAAACCCCTTTCACCATGCTATTCTGCTATATAACGTACTACAATATATTCTGCTATATAACGTCATATATTGTCCGGAGATTACGCAACTTGTGTCTTCGTGAACGTAGGACGTAAGATTCGTTGGCAGAGCCGACTGACTTGTTATGTTTTATTTTATTGTTTATGTATTGTGTGTTGTATATGTATTATTGTAGATGATGTGTCTCTGACTTTCTATTAATCCACTAATGTTGGTATATTCGTGTTGCTGACTTCTTCTTTTAGTATTGATGGGTTTGTTACACGTTTTTCATCATTAAGTAGGATAAGAGCTACTTCTTTGATTTATTTTTTTATGTCTGTGTCTTTCATGACTATTGATTTATCTTGCCATTTTACTCTGTGCTCATTGTCCCCAGCAGTTGCATATCTGTGATTTGTTAAAGTCTCTGTGTATGTTCATGCTCATTTATCCTGACACTTAGAGGTCGTGCGGTTTCTTCTTCATGTTTTTGGACAAAATAAAATTCAGTGTATTGGTTTTTTAACGTTGTTGTGATGTTGCACTTATTTCCTATTCTTTCTTCTTAAAACCAAGATTTATACCATTCCTGCTTATTAGAAGAACGGAGCCGACAAATAGTGCGTTATTGTAGACTTAACATTGAAATGCTTCAAAAAACACTACTAATTGTAAGGATAAATCTGCCAATATTTATTGTTTGGTAATTCTTTCACAGTCAAAGTCAATTTTAAAATTATTATTTTTAAGAATATATGATTTTATTATTAGTAACAAACTGATAACAGATCATCATCTGTGGTTGTGCATTTTCACTAAGATTATAGGAAAATAAACAGTCGTCAATTAAGATCAAGGTATGTGAAAAATGAAAGGATAATGCTCAATTAGGAGATAAATTTGAGCGTATCCTACAATTTTGTTACTGAGCAGTTCTTCTGAGATACTCGAAAAACCACTTACTTTCAAAGTCACTTAACTAAAAAATAAAATATACATTAAACATTATTTTTGCTTATATGGTGTCTCAATGATCTACGGGTATAATTCTGGCTTTGACTAAAAGAGGTCCAGGGTTCAAATTTCGGTTAAACCAAAATTTTAATTTTATTAACGAAATATTTTAATACTAATATTTAAGACAACTTAAAATTTTGCATTAAATGAAGTAATCTTAAAATTAATTAGTAACTGTTAAAGACGCAATAAGATACTATATTCCCCGAATTCAGTATATGGAAAACAATGATTTTAATTGATTTAAGTTATAGAACTTTCTATCAAAAACATATTAGTGTAACAAATTTTCAAAACTTACCTTTAATAAAAATATGTGTTGGAAAATATCCTCTAGTTTAATCCAATCGAAAATTGCCATGGAAGTTTCCGTCCACATCCAGTCCATGCAAGTTCGTAATTCAAACAAAAATGGTACTAACATAAAACCTTTGAATAGGAACATATTTATATAACCGTATCCTTTACATAGGAAATTTCCTAGGATTCTTGTTGGATATCCACATCTTATTTGGTATGCGGATAGTAGGAGGTAGCTACATTTGGCTATATAGTAGATTTGTGGAGGTAATAAGGTGTTACAAGCACTAAAAATATAAATACACAGTTTAAACGTATACAATCAATCAATCAATCAATCAATATTCTTTATTTCATCTGACTTTTACAAGTATTGAAATGCGTCAAAGTACAATCTAAAAAACTATAGTTACATAGGTAGTAAAAAAAAAAGTAAAAACTATAAGCACAATCATAAAACATAAAATATACACAAAAACATACAGATTGTTAAAAAGATGCCTGCAAGTATTCCTCTAACGAATAAAAAGTGTTTGCCAGAAGTAATGACAATATGATATAATGACAATATCATTCAACAAATGTTTTGACACATTAAAAAAAAAGCATTTAGATTATGAATATTTTTAATTAAGAAAAGACGCCTCCCACTTCTTATTAGAAATTGACTTCGGCGAAAATTGGAATACTTTACTAATATTAGAATTTAAAATAACTCTTTGTTGGATCGTAATGATTAAAGCTTACTTTTTGAATGATGCCGCGAAAGGTCTTTGGCAGTATATGAGTATATTTTTGCCCCTAATTAAATCTGGGCATCTCTTTGGTTAATCTCAACCAATGATAGTAAATAGTTGCCAAAATACTTTAGGTATACGTTAAAACACATAATACAATAGTAATAATGTACATAAGCGACTATGCTCGAAGTTTGTGCACTGCATTTGATTTGACAGAGAAAGAAATTGCCGATGAAACAAGAATACGTTTCACTTAGGTATGAATCCAACTGAATCCATATGAGGTATAAATTTTGACTCACATTGTGTTTCAAAGGAACCTTCTAATAATATAAATCTTCTCGATTTTTGTGTGTGTTGTAAATATTCTCTTCTCACAAAATTGTATACCCCACCCATAGTCGAGCATTACCATATAAAAAGAAGAGAATACATAAAAAACAAAAGCGCTACATAAATAATGAACTTCTTCTTCTTATTATAATTGTGCCGTCTGCCGCCAACGAAGGTTGCCGATCACTTCTCTAAGCGCTTCCCTCTCTTTTGCAACGTGAAATATCTGTTTAACACTGAGGGTAGTCCAATCTCTGATATTCCTCAGTCCAGATTTCTTCTTTCTGTCCAAGCCTTTTCTACCCTCTTCTCTTCCTTGCTTGATAACGTGTAGCAGAGCGTATTTATCGTTTAGAAGAATGTGATAAAGAACTTAAATATATAGAAAGAAAGAAATAATTCACAACATTCTATGAGACAATTATCACTAACAGAAAAGAAATCAAGACGAAGACAAACCAATGCAAAATCTTGAGTGAAGATCTATTAACGGCAAGGAAAGCCGTATTAAATCGATGGGTGGAACATTTTAATCAAGTATGTAACATAGAGGACGAAGAAGAAAACCTTGAAGCGAAATAGATAAAAGGGGAGCCACCAACGATTCTTATAAGCGAAACGGACGAAACAGATAAGATAGAAGGGGAGCCACCAACGATTCTTGTTGAAGAGGTAGTTAAAAAGTCAGTCAGAAAAAATCACCCGTAATAAATAACCTTCATTATTGAATCAATTAAATCATTATTGAATCAAGATTCAATCATGGCTCTTCTTTTTAGAGTGTACTTCATTTCTGAAGGTTGGCAATAATTCTGACAAATCTTTTTCCATCATGTGCGGCTCTCAACAACGATAGTGTATCGAGATCCGTCCACTCTCTGATGTTTTTCAACCATGAACATCTTCTACCTGGACCTCTGCTTTCTTCAATTTCCCCTCCATCAACAACCTCAAGAGCTTATAATATCTTTCCTGGTATACATGTCCTAGATGACATGGTTTGCGCTACTTAATAGTGCTTAGCGACATGGTCCTTCCACGGTGTTTTCAGGAGTCTTCTAAACACCCACATCTCGAAGGTCTCCAACCTTCTCGTAACACTTAGGTTCATTGTTCATGCCTCTTTACAACAGCTTATAAAAGAAATATGGAGACATAAATCGCTCGCTTTAAAGCCATGTTAAGTAATGATGTTTGTAGACTTTTATATTATGAGTTGTATTTTTAAATCGGGATGTACTGGGTTCTAAGCGAGGTTTCGAGGGTTTTACCTTCGTCACTGCACCAACAAGGATCCCCCTGCTTTGATTTTCCAGATTAAAGAAATTTTAAACATAGTTATTTATTGTTTTATTTGGTTTCAATATTCATTTCCAGTATACATTTACCTAATTTTGTTGACAATTATAGTGTGCAAGGATCTAGAAATCAAAATCGATAAAAGACAATTTGGATTTATGCAAGGCAGGTCCACAACAGGAATCTTTATTATAGGACAGCTAATGAAAAAATTTAGAGTGAAAGAGAAAGACTTGCATATAGTATTTATTAATATTGAGAAGACATATGACAAAGTTAGCAGAAACCTACTATGGTGGAAGTTAAGTAGGAAAGGAGTGCCAGCTGAACAGGTGAGAGTGGCGCAAGACTTTGTAGACTAGTACACAACTAGTGCTAAACCGAATGCAGGTGAAACTGGCAAAATTTTGTGAGAAAGTAGGGCTTCCTTAGGTTTCCGTGTTAAACCTGTATTTATTCTCATTCGTGATGGATCAGATAACAGCTGAACTTTAACGAGAGATTCTTGGTCTTTAATGTATGTAGATGATATTTTCTTTTGGTGAAAAAGTTTGAGAGAGAACTGGAGAAAAAAACTAGAGTTGTGGAGACAGGATATGTGTGTAAAAGGTATTCACGTTAATATGACACAGAACAGAAAAGTATGTAAGGAAAATAATCAGAGAAGCTGACACCACATGGGGAAAGGCAAAGGGAATAATGATGATGTTCTAGAAATAAAAGTAATAAGAGGAACCTCTAGACAAAAAATTACTTCATCAAACAAATTAAAATAATAATACCTAGATATTTAATTAAAAAAGAGCATCACTAGGATATCAAAATAAAATAATACACATATATTGGACTTAAAGTTGTAAATGCGAATATTGTCCGCTTACTACCAATATCCAATTCTCATTTAAATAAACATGAAACATACCAAATTTGAACTAAAGTCACACCCACCAGCCCATGACAGCAAACGTAGCCTATAAGCATTAATGTAGTCTATAATTTAAGTTATCAGACATATTGTTCTGAAGCTATTTTCTTGTGGCATTGTAAATTAATTACTATTAAACTGGGAATAAGCCACAATTAAAGATAAAAATACGTTTATTGACGTTTCAATTTCCACTTCGGAAATCGTTCTCAAAATACAAACAGTAAATTAAACAAATTTTGTTTTTTGTTACATAGTGAAAAATTCTTCTAATAATTTAATTTTATCTGACTCATTTATATTGACAATTCAGACATACATTATGCATTTTAAAGTAGACGACTTTAAAATGATATTGCCAATATTGTTGAGTTGCGCTCCTGGGACGACTTTACTTATAAGATAGTTCATTCGATTACATGAAATCAACTTTAACTTGAGAATATCCGTCAAAAAAAAATCATAGCATATAATTCGTCTTTAAAAAGACAAACACATGACATGATGACAGTAAAATTCTCCTGTTAGTGATTCCATAGTAAATTATGAGGGAAAAACCAGGAAAAAAACCTCATAATACTATCCCGACATTGTAAGTATTTGGTCGTGAATCTAGTTTACCTTCAACAAACATCAAAATTCTGATTTTATATCTTACGGTATTTAAAAAACATAAATGATGTATCCTCTATATGTTACTGACTTACTAATATTGGTATTTTCTTATTAATAACTTCCTCTTTCAATATTGGTAACCAGATCCTACTACATTCTGCCGAGGAATTTGCGACACAATTGGCCTCATTTAGCATAATTAGAGCCGCTTCTTTGATTTTTCTTTTTTTACCGTCCGTTTCTTTTAGGACTACATTTGAATTATTCCATTGAACCCTATGTTCATTATCCCATGCGTGTTTACAGATTTGAGATCTATCAAATTCCCTATTTTTAATATAAGATTGATGTTCACTTATTCTAACATTTAATGGCCTTGATGATTCACCTAAATAAAACTGATCGCATTCACAAGGTATTTTATAAATGCAATTCTTTGTCCTTTCTTGTTCATTGTTAGGTTTGGTTTTGGACAAAATAGATCTCAACGTGTTTGTTGTTTTGAATGTTGTTGAAATGTTGAATTTATTTCCTATCCTTTTAAGTTTTTCTGATAGTCCTTTTATATACGGTATTATTATTTTCCTCATATTATTCCTTGTGTATGCTGTAGGATCTCGTTCCAAGTTGTTCTGTTCTATTCGATCGATTGTTGAAAATTCCTTATTTATAAACGATAAAGGATAATCATTTTTTAATAAAACAGAAGTTAACAAATGTTTCTCCTCCAAGAACGAATTTTCGTCAGAGCAAGTAATTTTGGCTCTATCGTATAAGGATTTAATTATTCCCTTTTTTACATTAATATTGTGATTTGATTTGAAATTTAAATATCTATTGGTGTGTGTTGGTTTTCTATACACCTGAGTCTCATATCCAGTATCGTTCTTAGAGATTAAAACATCCAGGAAAGGTAGAGTGTTATTATACTCCTTTTCCATGGTGAATGTTATCGTCTCTTCTTTATCGTTTATATCATTTAGGAATGTGATTTATGAATATTTATGGAAGATTTTGAAACAAATATCATTTCTAAACAAAATTTCAAACCCACAGTATGGTGGAGGTATGTAGATGATGTATTCTCAATATGGCCTCATGGATCAGAGTTGTTGGACACATTCCTAAATGATATAAACGATAAAGAAGAGACGATAACATTCACCATGGAAAAGGAGTATAATAACACTCTACCTTTCCTGGATGTTCACTCGATCGAATAGAACAGAACAACTTGGAACGAGATCCTACAGCATACACAAGGAATAATATGAGGAAAATAACAATACCGTATATAAAAGGACTATCAGAAAAACTTAAAAGGATAGGAAATAAATTCAACATTTCAACAACATTCAAAACAACAAACACGTTGAGATCTATTTTGTCCAAAACCAAACCTAACAATGAACAAGAAAGGACAAAGAATTGCATTTATAAAATACCTTGTGAATGCGATCAGTTTTATTTAGGTGAATCATCAAGGCCATTAAATGTTAGAATAAGTGAACATCAATCTTATATTAAAAATAGGGAATTTGATAGATCTCAAATCTGTAAACACGCATGGGATAATGAACATAGGGTTCAATGGAATAATTCAAATGTAGTCCTAAAAGAAACGGACGGTAAAAAAAGAAAAATCAAAGAAGCGGCTCTAATTACGCTAAATGAGGCCAATTGTGTCGCAAATTCCTCGGCAGAATGTAGTAGGATCTGGTTACCAATATTGAAAGAGGAAGTTATTAATAAGAAAATACCAATATTAGTAAGTCAGTAACATATAGAGGATACATCATTTATGTTTTTTAAATACCGTAAGATATAAAATCAGAATTTTGATGTTTGTTGAAGGTAAACTAGATTCACGACCAAATACTTACAATGTCGGGATAGTATTATGAGGTTTTTTTCCTGGTTTTTCCCTCATAATTTACTATGGAATCACTAACAGGAGAATTTTACTGTCATCATGTCATGTGTTTGTCTTTTTAAAGACGAATTATATGCTATGATTTTTTTCTGACGGATATTCTCAAGTTAAAGTTGATTTCATGTAATCGAATGAACTATCTTATAAGTAAAGTCGTCCCAGGAGCGCAACTCAACAATATTGGCAATATCATTTTAAAGTCGTCTACTTTAAAATGCATAATGTATGTCTGAATTGTCAATATAAATGAGTCAGATAAAATTAAATTATTAGAAGAATTTTTCACTATGTAACAAAAAACAAAATTTGTTTAATTTACTGTTTGTATTTTGAGAACGATTTCCGAAGTGGAAATTGAAACGTCAATAAACGTATTTTTATCTTTAATTGTGGCTTATTCCCAGTTTAATAGTAATTAATTTATCAGACATGTTTAAATACGGTATACGTATTACTCAGATAAAAAATATAGCACAGTGTACTCACCTCTTAGTTATAATTGGGAACAAAATAAATAACCATACATGGAGTATAATAATTTGGAGAAATTGGAAGATTATTTTTCCTAGAATATTTTTTCTTAGATATATTCCTCTATCTATAATGATCAACATAAACTGGAATATTAGCATAAAAAGAAATAGAGGTGGAACTTTATTGTCTTTTAAATAGTCAGAAACACTTCCATCTTGCTGTGTCTGTAAACATAAACCTAATTAAATATCGGTTAAAACAAAAAATATTGTTAATATGAGTAAAATGTATGCGTAGCGATACCAGCGCTCGTTGACAAGAAACATCACTCACATTTAATTTAGCATGAAGTTTTAGATTATTATCGAACGATTATGTATTTTTTTATTGACACAAATAAACCCGCTTCAACTGCTAAGATTTCCCGGTGGGATGCACCACAAGGAAGATATAATACAATTATCATCATTTAACCATCACGTCCACGGCAGTATATATGCCTTCCTCAATATCTTCCAATGTTCTCTACACTGGGTCGTTTGTAGCGAGTTCCCACTACTCTTTTCACGTCGGAGACCTGTTAAGTCGTCCTATGCTTCTTTTATAGTTTCTGGGCCTTCATTTTATGATTTATCTTGTCCACCATTGATCTTGTCTTCAGGCTAAGTGCCCTGCCCAGTTCTACTTTAGCGTCGTGATTCTTTCGATGACATCTTCACCGCCTGATCTTTGCCTGATTTGTTGGTTTGTTATGTGGTCTCGAAGGCTCACGCTCAGCCTTGCATGTTTCATTGTTCGGTGTGTAACTCTGAGTTTATTTTCGGATCTTTGCGTCAGGGTTAAAGTCTCTACTCCATAAGTTTGTACGTGCAAAAAACATTGGTTATAAATCTTTCGCTTAAGACACATGGGAATTGAACTTATGCACATCCTGCTCCCCTGCATATTGTAACGGTAAGCCGGTACTTAAAATATTTTACATCAATTCACAAATTTATTTAATTTGTTTACCGTTGTATACGTTCCGCATACAGCCGGACTGTGGTGTAGTATACACTTCCTCTAATGTCATCGTCTTCAAAGAGCATGTTTTGCTCTGCTCCGCTTTCAGGCGCTGTTGCGCTTTCGTTTCGGGCATTACGGCTCCGAGAATCAACAAGTTAAACACTTTTTTTGTTTATTTTTTTTATTGAAGAAGAAGGAATTATTGTAAGTTTTGGCTAATAAAAAGATCATCAATCTGCTTTCCGCCAGTTTGCAATTTAATCAAGAAATTTACAATATATCCTGTGTTATGTATCATTAAGTTTACATATATAAGAAACCTTAACTTTAACTATGACTCCTATTATGCTTATGTCTTCATGGTTTGTTAAGGCATTCGAAGCGGTGAACTTAAAATACTTTTTGATATGAATGCTGACTTCTGAATTATTTAGACGGCTTTAATATTTATATTAATCTGCAGCCCCATCCTTTTAAATCCTACTATTAAGGCATAAGGCTGTGGGAGCTTGAATTAGGTCCGTTTTTATTCTTGCATGATGCCGATGTTGCAATAGGAGACACAATAACTCTTTAAAAAAATCTTGACATTCTGGTCTGCACCCTAGCTTTGCAATCAACTGTACACGAAAGAGTTGTTTTCACTATAATTTCACTTATAGTTTTATTAGGGAAAGAGTATTTTCAAGAGTTTCGGGAGATGCAAACATATTATTTTTATAATTATATAATCCTATTGCTGTAAATTTATACTAAGACAAATATTCGGAAAATATACTTACTCCAAAGGCGTTAAATCCAAATAAAATCACAAAGAAGTTTATAAAATCACACAGAAACATGAAAGAGTATACATCAGCTGTAACTCTTGAAGTAGGATCTAGCAGTTGTTGTATAAATAGTTTTAACTCCTCGGCATATTTACCCAGCCTAAAATTAATAAGATACACATGTGTTAAAAAGGATATCGAAAATTTAATTAAAATAAATAATATCTATGTGACAGATATATAGTAAAGAAATTTATGGAAAACGTGAATCTGTTTGTCAAACCAGACTGAATGAGAAACAATATACAGTGTAGAAAAAATGATACAACTATGATGGTATGCAGGTTGAAATTTTATTTTAATGAGAGTGAAATTAAGTGTGAAATTATGAAAATTTTGAATAACGAAACAAAAAATATTGTGTGTGTGTTTGTTTTATTGGCACTGGTTTTGACAACCACCTGGCCAGTCAATTTGTTTTGAGTTCTCTCTTTACACAAGATATTGTTAGTATTTACATTTAAAACTATTGTATTGTATTGACAGTAAAGACATGGAATGTTAGAAACTTACTTACTAGTTTACTCTGTTTTTGCTGTTTTGTTTTTTGTATCTTTTTTTTTTATTTTTTATTTTTTTTACTTTTTTACGTTTTTTACTTTTTTTACCTTTTTTTAAATTTTTTTATTTTATTTTTTTTATTTATTTATTTTTTATTACTACGCTAAGACATAAACCCGATTCGACACCTCGGAGGTTTAGATCTTCTTAGTAACTTTTTTTTTATTTTATTTATTTTTTTTATTTTGTTCTTCATTTTTTTTATTCTTTATTATTTTTTTTATCGTTTTTTTTTGTCAGATCTTTAATTTTAAGCAATTAATATAACTATATACAATTTTATATACATCTAGATTCTTTGACTGTAAAAGATGTGTTAAATTAGAAGGTAATTGAACATTAACTTGAACTAGCTTGGTAAAAAAATTGATATTTCAATAAAATGTAAAGGACATTTTAACAGCATATGTTGTAGATTAGCTGGCTCTCGACATATACATTCATTATTATTTGCCAGTCCCATTCTTCTTTTATAGACCGGAGTCATACAATGATTGCTTCTTATTCTACAAATAGTTTTGATGAAGCCTCTATTGGAACCTTGTTTAAACCATGTCTTGAAGGAAATTGTGGATTGAATTATTTTATAAAATTTGCCTTTGTCTGAATTATTGTAGTATCCCTGCCATTTTGTCCAATTGAGAGACCTGATTACAGATAGTAAATCTCCCATAGGAAGTTTATAGGTTTGCAGAGTGGATTCTTTCGTTGTCGCTTTTTTAGCCAGATCATCTACTATTTCGTTGTTTTTTATACCAATATGTGCTTTTATTCAGCACAATATGATATTTTTGCCTGATTTCAAAGCTTCACTGTTCAGTGCTATGATGTCACTGATTATATAATTTTCTACAAAATTATATAAATTATATTTCAGTTTATGTACAATGCTTTGGCAGTCTGTAAATATAACATAGTTTAGTTCTTTAATACACACAAAAAATATTAAATTGATTAGGTACAAATATAAGTAACTCAAAAGCATCATTAGATGGTGGTTGAATTTATGTGTGGGATGAAAAATTGGCGATGTCTGTATGGAAAACCTAATTGGACTTGCTGTGTTCTATAATATATGGAGAAATATATTGAAAATATATAAAAAATTGAAACGTGCAGCTTGTGTAAAAATGAAAGAAACATTGGAATTGAGCCCAAAGCAGGAGTTAAATTGACAACTTGACAAGATTTGTGATTAAGTAAAACTGTAAATATAGAATCTAAGGTAATAAAACTGTTTATTAATGACAAAACTAATGATCTGCTAGGGTCATGTCTGTTTCTTCGATTGACACAAGCCATTAAAAAGTTTAAGAATAATAAATCTGCAGGAACTGATCAAATCTACAGTGAGCTCTATAAGAATTGTGGCGACGCCCTACTACATACACTGCAAAAACTTTTATTTATTGTCTGGCAAAATGAGACTATGCCCTCTCAAGGCATGATATACGCGTTACATAAAAAGGCGACCAGCTCCTCCAGTGTGACAACTACAGATATATAACCTTGTTAACAACTGCTAATAAGATACTAGCAAATAGCCTCAACGGCCATAAGTTTACACAGTGGGGATAACAGGAAAATCCCGGGTCGAATACACTCCAAAAAAATCAACAACTGAGTAGATTTATTCAATAAGATAAATTCTCGAGAGAACATTAGAATTTAACATTAAAACCCATCACCTACTCGTCGACTTCAAGCCAACGTACGACGTTATATAATTTGTTGATGTTAGGTGGTGATATTAAGTTATGTCTTATGCCATAGAATATTGCTTTAAACTATCATAATGAAAGAAAAAGTTTTCATCATGATGCATTAAAAACTTACCCCATACGAATTGCCATGACGGCATTATGTATTTTTCTTAATCTCGCACTTTTTATTACTACAACATCTTCTTGTTCCACTGAATGTCTTCTGGCAGACTTGGACTTTGGAGTAGAAGTGGATGGTTGACTTTCATCAGATCTAAAAACAATTGTTTATAAACACTTATGTAATCTATCAGTTATGAAGGCTGATTTAGAATATTCTCCGCATTTATAAATATTAGCGAAAATACTATTGTAAAATCATCCATATTTTTAACAGCAGTTAATCGAAAGAAGAACCAATTCATTCGATTTTATTAGTATATGAAATCATCATAGGTGAGTGTATCAGCTTGTGGCGCCGAATTATGTGGTTTTGACTCTCACTACGGTCAGAAACACAAAAAGTAATTCAAGGTACTCTTTCGGGAGGCTATTAGCAAATCACTCAGTAATTAGGTTAGTACAGATCCTCTACACGTAGATGTTTGGAAATAAATTGTAGATTCCGTATATTTGTGTATAAAGACGGATAACTCATATATATGCAGATAAGAGGCATACGCTCAAATTGGACATGGAAAAATGGGATAGAATGAAACGAGCATCTCAACGTTTTGTGGTGGTCAACGTTTTGTGGTGGGATCTGAATAAGACAAAAAAGTTCCATATAAGAAGAAAGGATAAATCCCCAATCTACCGATTTTATCTCTCGCTATTTTGACCACACGGATCTCCGCCATTCTGTTTATGTGGTTATTCCATTCTTTTTTTTGTTTAATGTCCATTACACTGGATTTATAAATTCTTGACTTCTTCTTCTTTTGGTGCCTATTCGTTTCGGATATTGGCGATCATTCTGGCTATAATTATTTTATTAACTAATGTTTTAAATAGATTTGTTGTTGTTGTGGAGAACCATTTCCTCAGGTTTTTTTACCATAATGTTCTTCTCCTAATTCCTCGATTTCCGAATACTTTGCCTTGAAGAATTATTTTCAGTAATCTGTATTTAGTGCCGTTTCTCATTATCATCATCATCATCACACAGCCAAATTTGTCCACTGTCGAACATAGGCCTCCTCAAGATGTCTCCACTCTTCTCTATCCTGTGCAGCTGCGATCCAGTTTGTCACTATTCTTTTAATGTCGTCCGTCCATCTGGTAGGTGGTCTTCCACGATTTCGCTTGTCTGCCCTTGGCTGCCATTCTAAAATCTTCTTTGTCCATCTGTTGTCTCTCTGTCTTGCGACGTGTCCTGACCATTTCCACTTCAACTTCGTAATCCGTTTTATGACGTCTTCCACTCCAGTTCTTCGCCGTATCTCATCATTTCGTATTCGGTCTCCCAAAGTTACGCCAAGCATAGATCTTTCCATTTTTCGTTGTGCTACTTGTAACTTTTTATTGATGCTTTAGTCAATGTCAGTGTTTCAGCTCCATAAGTGCACCGGAAGTACGCACTGGTTAAATGCTTTTCTCTTTAGCTTTATTGGGATGTTTTCCTTAAACACGTCTTTTAGCTTGCCATAGGCTGCCCATCCTAAAGCTATTTTTCTAGATAATTCGCATGTTTGGTTGTCTCTACTTATTTGTATTTCGTGGCCCAGATATATATATTTGTCAACCGTTTCAATATGCCAGTTTTCTAGTTTCAATGGTCCACTAGGTACTAAGTTGGTCATGATCATTTTAGTTTTCGCAAAGTTTATTTCCAGCCCTACTTTTTGGGAGACTCGTTGTAAATCTTGTAGCATTTCGTTGGCCTCCTTTAGGTCGTCGGTTATTAGAACTATGTCATCTGCAAATCGTAGGTGGTTCAGCATTTCGCCATCGACACTCAAACCTCTGTTTTCCCATTCTAACATCTGGAATGCATGCTGCATTACGGCATTGAATAGTTTTGGTGACATGTTGTCTCCTTGTCTAACTCCCCTTTTTAGTTTTATTTTTTGAGTAGGGGTGTGGAGGTTTATTGCTGTTGTGGCATTTGCATATATATGTTGAATAATGCTGGTATATCGGTAGTCGATTCTACAATCTCTCAAAGCTCTTAAGATAGCTACCATCTCGATAGTGTCAAAGGCTTTTTTATAGTCAACAAATACTAGAACTAGTGGCCGGTTGTACTCTATAGTTTTTTCAATTAGGGCCTTTAGACAAGTTAGATGGTCATTTGTACCATACCCAGGGCGGAAACCTGCCTGTTCTCTTGGTTGACATGTTTCTAGTTTGTTCTCAATTCTGGCAGTGATAATTCGAGCAAATAATTTATACAGGTGACTTAGAAGACTGATTGGCCTATAGTTTTCGAGGTCTGTTTGATCTCCTTTCTTATGCATGAGGAGCGTTATAGAATTATTCCATTCAGCTGGTATTGCTTCGTTTTCTAAGCATATATTGAAGAGCTGCTTGATTGTCCTGATGAGAGCATAGCCTCCGATTTTTAGCGCATCCGCCACTACTCCATCTTCTCCTGGTGCTTTGTTTTTTTTTTCATTTTCTTTAGAGCATGGTAAATTTCAGCCGTTGATATGTCGGGAATATCTTCTCATTATATGTCCTAGATATTCTAACTTTCTCCTTTTAATGGTATACATCACCTCTCTTTCTTTCCCATTCTTCGTAGTACAGTCTCGTTGGTTATCTTGTCCGTCCATGATATCCTTAAGATTCTTCTCAGTGTTAATATGTCGATTTCGCCATATAGTGTTACTAAGGCATCTGGCCATTCAGGCCACCAAACTTGAGCAAGTTGATAAAATCGTTTACCTTGGACAGCAATTAAATTGTAACGCAGAAAGTCAAGGGGAAATTAGATCTAGGATAGAGCAGGCTAGAGCTGCTGTTAGAAGGATGTCCAAGGTGTTATGTAACAAAGATTTAAAATTGGCATTGAGGATCCGCCTACTTCGCTGCTACGTGTTCTCGGTCTTACTTTATGGTGTCGAGTCCTGGACTGTGAATAAAATCGATCTAAATCGCATTGAGGCTTTCGAAATGTGGTGCTATAGGAGAATTTTAAAAGTTGCCTGGGTAGAGAAAATTTGAATCTGCACAATACTAGAACGTCTCAGCAAGACTACTGAGATCATAAAAAGCATCAATCACAGAAAGCTGGATTATTTCGGACATGTAATGAGAGTCCAAATATACGTTGCTACAAAATATCATGCAATAAAAAATATCAGGCAAACGCAGTCCAAGACGAAGAAGAACCTCATGGTTGAAGAACTTGCGAGATTGGTATGGTGTTGATACAAGCATGCTATTTAGGGTGGCAGTGAATAAAATTAAGATAGCTATGATGGTAACCAACGTTCTGAAAGGACATGGTACACGAAGAAGAAAAGAAGGCATCCTGCCAGTCTATTTGTTTTTTGTACTTGATCTCTCACATCTTTTTCCAGGACTCTATAGCTGGAAAGTATAACTCCAAAATATTTTATTTCCATTATTTGTTTAAATACCATCGACTTCTATTTTACATCTGATAGGTTCTTTGCTGATTACTGTTGTTTTTAGTTTTCTCACTTGAGATTGTCATGTTAAATTCTTTTGGTCATATGTTAACTTTGTGGACTAGTCTTTGCAGACTATCCTTATCTTAGGCTATCAATCATCGAGTTAGAATCTATGGAGGAGGGCATCACGTGACTAAAAACGACCGAACTTCGGCCATATTGGTATTATTGTTTTGAAACTTTTGACAGATCGTATATGTTTGGTTATATTTGTTGTTTTTCGAATATTTTCAGTTTTATAATAATTTTATAGAAACTGTAATATATTGTGATAGTGCATAATAATGGTTTCTTTGTTCTCAACGTAGTTGCAGTAGCAGAAGTAATGTTAATAAAAAATCTTCAGAAATATCGTTCCACAGGTTAGTATACAAATATGTAAACAAAGTAATGGCCCGTACTTCAGAAAATAAATTAATACTATTTGACTGTATTAATTTATCTTTATATATAATATATCGTGTTTTTAGTGTTTACCGCGGATAAATAAATCATAGTTTATTAAAAATGTATTGAACTTTTTTAGATTATGATTAAATCTTCTGAATAACTAGCCATATTTGTATAGTAGTTTTATTATTATTGAGTCTGGCCCTGATGTCACCGCCATATTGGTATTATCGTTAGCCACTCCTACCTATGCCGTTTTTAATACATACGTTAATATGCTCATTAGCATCATGCTCATTATACATAGGTTAATAGGCATCAATGTGTAGCATATGCAGATGATGTTACCTTAATAACAAGGAGACCTGCAGAATTAAGAGAAATCTTTATTAGAATAGAGAGAAATAGCCAGAGAATATGGTTTAGAAATAAACGAAGAAAAAACAAAATATATGGTGATGAGGGGAAACGAAAATCATCTAGGAGAGTCCTTTAAGGTACAAAGCCCAAGTAAAGCATATAACTTTGAAGTTGTTAGCCAATTCGACTATTTGGGAGTGACACTAACAAATAGGAACGAAGAGAACCAAGAAATCATAAAAAGAATGGCTAAAGGTAGTAAGAGTGCTGGGAGCCTGACTAAGATACTGAGGTCGAAGATAATATCCAGAACAGCAAAAAAACGAATATATACAACAGTTATCCGACGTACAGTACTCTATGCTAGCGAGACCTGGACACTAAATAAAGATATGGAAGTAAAATTAGATAGATGGGAACGAAAAATTCTTAGAAGGATATACGGAGGTGTAAAAGAGGGGAACATCTGGCGAAGAAGAACAAATGAAGAAATAATGCAAATATATGGGCAACCAAAAATAACAAGACTCGCGAAAATTCAAAGATTAAGATGGCTCGGGCATATAGCAAGAATGAAGGAAGGAAGAGCTCCCAATGAATTATAAACACGGAGGCTGGTACAAAAAGAAAAAGAGGCCGCCCCCGAAGAAAATGGCTGGAGTCGGCAAAAGAAGATCTGAAGTCGCTGCGGGTACAAGATTGGAAAAAACTTAGCACAAGATAGAAAGAAATGGAAGAAAACCGTTGAAGCCTTGGGCCTTTGAGGCCTGTTGAGCTGAACTATATAATATGCTCATAGCTTCTCCATAGATTCTAACTCGATGCTATCAATATTGCGTCGTCTTCGTCTTTCCATTTTGTATCCTCTTCCTTGTTCACACTTTTGATGATTTCATCTATGATTAAATTGAAGAGCATAAGGCTCAATGAGTCCCCATTCCGCTACCTATTTCTACAGGTTCTGTTAAGTTGTCCATCTATCCTGACTTTCATCTTGTTGTTTTGGTAGATGTTTTCAATAGTTTTTATAATATTTAGGGGAACTTCTCTATTATACGAAGATTGGTTACACCTTTGAGTTTTGCTTCAGCAAATGCTTTCTTCAAGTAAATCAGACACAGAAATACTGGTCTATTATACTTTAATGATTTTTTCGTAATTTGCTTTATAACGAATATTGCATCTGTACACATTCTTCCAGTATGAAAATCCTGTTGTTCATCTGCTGAACTGATCCTCTGTTTGATTCATTAGTTCTTTTAAAATTTTCAGTTGTAAGTTTTGGGTTAGTATTTAAAAATTTATACCTCTGTAGTTGTCTGGCGGTTTTTTATCTCCTTTTTTGAACAGTAGAATTAGTTCGCCAGTTCTCCGTTCTTCCAGTATTTTATTGTCCAATATTTAATTTTTTTAATTAATGTTGTTAATCGATGTCGCTACTGCTCCACAATATTTCTGCAGTTTCGTTCGAAGGATCGAGTAGCTCACATAATTTTTGCCGGTTCCAAGTCTGAATAAAGGAGGCGAGGGTTTACATCCAGGTTAGCACCCTACTGTTAGACTTTAAACCCATACAGCTCATAGAAACAGGATTATGCCTCGGAATAACATTTTGTCCTAGGGTAAAACTCCGTTCTCCTTTTTGATTATCTTGTAGTAGTCAGATACTTCATAATGAAAATAATTCATATATGAATTTTAAGGTTATCGTGGATGAACAAAGTGACCAATATGAATATTAAACAAAAATTGGAATTACCGAGAAAACAATAATTGTAGTAAGAGGAGTTTATGATAATCATTAATGGAAATTACATATTGAGTAGAAAAGTATCTAAAGCACACGATTGCTGTGGTTGAGAAATTTATGTGAATTGTTGTATCGATTTCTTAATTTTCGTGATGAAGACAAAATTTAAAAAAGAAGAATTACTATAGTACTATCATGTGGAAGAAGTGTATGGAATATATAATGTACGCACATATCCAAATATTGATATAAAAGCTGAATAAAATTACCCCATCCAAACTTAACCTTTACTTGTTCGGAAAGTTTTGGTTCAAATCTCGGTTTCATATAGAACCGGAGATTTTCCAAAACTGGAATGATTAATATACGTTAAAATGTGCACGAAACCGATATTATGGGCATCAAGTAGCGTTAAATACATCGAATGAAAACGATATTAGAAATATTTATGTTCGACAAGAAACTATTTTAAGTTCCCAAAATATCCGAAAAAGGTCGATAGTCAAGTCATAAGTGAATAATTATATTGTTCGCTTACTTTATTTCGTCGTCTTCTTCTATATTATCATCTAAAGGTATTAACTGTTCGTCATCAACTTTATAATCGCCATCGGGTATAAGGGCTGCTGTTACTGGTGCCGTTGAACTCCATATGCCCATAGACTTCAAAAGAACTCTAAAATATTATATAAAATATGATATAATTAGTACAAAACGGTGTCTATTTTCATCTACTCTGTAAACTACACTCGTATTTATGTGAATTATATAGAGTAACGTTTAAACATTGAGATTAAAGATCGTATACAAAAATTATTCACTGACCTGTGGAAAAATACTACTAGCAGCAACAAGAGATCCCATACAGCCTGCATATCTTTAGTCTTATGTAGACCAATCAAAACTGGCGGATAAAATGGATTGCTCTCACTAACTGACGTTAAGAATTCTGTATGCTCCCTCATTCTATTCCCAGGCATGATATCAAATTGGAAGACCAATTTTAACAATACGACGACTTCAGTGTACGCTATTATCGTAACCCAGAACGTTTTCGATGGTCTTGGTATGGTTAAAGATCCCCAAAAGAATACCATGAGAGGTAGAGGCAGAGATATCAAATTCGAGTTCCGAAGTTGGTTAAAGAAGATAACAAAGTAGCAAACAATTTCTGATCTGCTCATTATAAGATACCAGCAGGCTAAAACGAATCTGAAGATGGTCGGTTGATCTACTGACGACATTTCGTCTCCATAATCTATATATGGACTTAATTGGGCTGCTTGATCTGATTTTCTAAAAGAAATTATATATTAGAAGTTAAATTATTACAGTGTTTAATACAAAACTCTCTACAATATCAAAAGTTGATATAATTAAAAATGTATTTATAATTTTTTATAGTTTTTACTTATTCATTAATTTTCATTTGAAAGACATAATTAAAAACAGATAAGAATAGCTAAGGAAAGATTTAGCCTCAAGTTTTAAAAGCAAATTCTTAAAAAGTGTTTCAAGTATATAAAAAAGCAAATATGTTGATACTGCTTGTTTTCACACAGATCCTTTATTGTGAACAACAATTCACAAAAAAATATTTTAAAGGCATCAATACATCTTGACGGTTAAGTTGTATTATGTCTAAAAAAGCTTAAAAAAATTGTCGTAAGAATAATAAATACATAAAAAAAATTATTCGTAAGATACTTTTGATATCGTTTAGGTTTTATATTTAAAACTTAAAGATGGTTCACAAATGAAAGTCTATACCTATCTATATAAATAGGTATATCTACCAATATTCTGATTTTCTAAGGTTCAATAGCTTGGTATTCAATACTAGATTTTAAACTGCTACTTTCAAATTTTTATTATTTTGGCAAGCGTGATATGGATATAAGCATATCCATATATATTTTTTTAACATGCTTTTCTCGTTTTTTTAGCCAGTTAGAAATGTTTCCTTCAGTCAATTAGAAAGAAATTTACGTCTTCCTGTTTTCAACCTAACAGCTTAATCAGGTGTATTTTTTTTCTAACTGGTCAGCATATCTCATTCTTCAAAAAGATACACAGTTCATAACAAGGCTTTGAACTAACGAATCGAAAAGTAGCACACGAGATGTTCAAGAATTCATTTTGGTTTTAGCCATTAAACCTTTAAACCTATAACATTGCCAATTGCATGTTTTGCTCTTACCACTTTTGTATCGACCATTACTTTAAAAAGTGATATTGTGGCTAGAGTGACTCCTAGGTATACAAATTTTTTGACAACTCCAATTGTTTCGTTCTTATATAGGAATTTAACACCCCCACTGCCGATTTGACCATTTCGGGCAAATGGAAGAACTTTGGTTTTGCCAACATTTACAGTTAGCTTGTTTTGGTCGCTGTATTTCTCTAGATAACTTAAATTTTTACTGAGTTTAACTTATAAGTCAAAAAGGATGACCAAGTCATCAGAGCACAGTAGCATTATTATTTGATTTTTGCTATCGATGAAGATAGCTTTTGACGCTTGGCTTCTCTCTGTAAGACTCCTGTTGTGTTAACAAATGGTCTTGTGTAACCGTTTATAGTTTTGATGTAGATTCTAGCGTTATCATATATGTTTTTCAATATGGCTATTATTTTAGAACTCACCCCAAATTCAAATAGATTTTGTCACAAGAGATGATGGATAATGGGGTCAAACGCCCGTTTATAATCTACAAATACAGCAATACTTTGCGTTTTTTCAGTCGCAGTTGATCTCCTGAGCCCTGACTGATATTCGGGAAGAACATTATTATCTTCGACCCAATCTCTGAGTCTATTTATAAATATTTTCTTAATACACTTAAGATAATTAATTGGAATTAGCTGTCAAGTAAGCGAGATACGCTTATTACTCTACGAGATATCAGGACTCCTCTCTAAATATAGCAACACGATTTATTTCATATCCAATGTTTTTTAAAAGAAAATTAACGTTGTCGATTCAAAGAAGAGAATCTTTGTGTTTCAAAGAAGAGAAGTCAGAAATAAAGATAAAAACGAATACAAGAGGATCCACGCAATAATCAGGCAGAAGATAAGACACGCGAAAACACAATTTCATAGTAAAGAATGTAATGAAATTCAACAATATGAAAAGAAACACGATACATTTCATCTGCACAAGAAATTGAAAGAGGTCGCTGGAAACAAATGGAAACAAGTATCCCAAAGTTTAGAAGACAGAAACGTACACAGAATATTAGACATCAATGAAAAGTTAAAAGAATGGAAAAACTACATTTCTGAATTATTTGAACATGAGAGAGTAGAACACTATACACCGATTGCTATATCAGGTCCATCTATAACAGAAAGTGAGGTAAGACGTTCAATACAAACGGCAAAAAATGGAAAAGCACTTGGCCCCGATGAAGTAAGTGCTGAAATACTAAAGTTTTTTGGGAGAAAATGGAATTAAAGCTCTGTGTAATCTCTTTAACAGAATTTATGACACTGGGATATTACCAACTGATTGGTTAAAGTCTGATGAGTCACGTTTTGAAAATCTTTCTGCGAGTAATACACAGCAGAATTTACACGCTGTTAGAGGACAGAATTAGCAATACTCAATTTGGGTTTAGGAATGGCTTAGGTACAAGAGAAGCCTTGTTTAGTATACAGGTGCTAGTACAGAGATGCAGAGATTATAAATCAAAATATGCAATCGATTTTGAAAAAGCTTTTGACAAAGTCCGACATAACAAAATGCTAGAAATATTGGGAAACAAGCTGGATTGGACGATAATGATCTACGTATAATTACAAATCTATACTGGCATCAAGTGGCAAGAATAAAGGTTGAACAAGAACTGTCGGATGAAATAAATATAAAAAAGAGGAGTGAGACAAGGCTGTATATTGTCGCCTTTACTTTTTAACTTATATTCGGAGGAAATATTTAAGGAAGCCTTAATGGAGACAACCGAAGGTATTATTGTGAATGGAGTAACCGTCAACAATATTAGATATGCCGACGATACCTTAGTCCTTGCCAATTGCGGAGAAGACCTTCAAAATCTAATGAACAAAATAAAACAGACTTGTGAATCAGTATGGATTAAAACTCAACGTTAAGAAAACTAAATATATGATAGTTAGCAAACAAAATTATATACATGATGACGGTAAAAAAGTCGGAGATGCCACACTGGACAGAGTAGAGAAACTCGTGTATCTCGGCAGTAATATCAATGAGAGCTGGGATCCAACTGCAGAAATTAAAAGCCGAATAGAACAAGCCCGAGCTGCCTTTGTAAAAATGAGAAACGTACTTTGCAGTCACGATCTTAGCATTGACCTTAGAGTTCGTATGATATCTTGCTACATCTTTCCTGTCCTGCTGTATGGAGTAGAAGCGTGGACTCTAACTGAGGCTCTGCTTAAACGCTTGACAGCCTTTGAGATGTGGGTATACAGACGACTACTGAAAATAAGCTGGGTCGACAGAGTTAGAAATGAGGAGGTCCTTAGACGGCTGAACCAAACAACACAACTGGTCAATATAATAAAGAAACGCAAGCTGGAATACTTCGGTCATATTATGAGACACCCTGAAAAAATATGATCTTTTACATCTGATCATTCAGGAAAGATCCAAGGTAATCGTGGTCCTGGTAGAAGAAGAACATCATGGCTGAAAAATCTAAGGCAATGGTATGAAAAATCAACTACATACAATATGGTAGCAAACATGATATCCAACGATCGATAACGGTCATGGAACTAGAAGAAGAAGAACGTTGTCGATAACAGCATCGTACTGAGTCCTTCCACTTCAATTTACGAAAGCAAATAACCTATTTGATTTTATTGCTAACCAAGCTATCTGATCCTCAGTACACAGAAACTTAATAACATATATGTGGATCTGAGGTTAATGAAACTGTTTCATTAATCTAAGATGTAGACCATCTTTAAGATTATGTACAATACAATGTGACACCCAACTAAACTTTAACCATTTAAAAAATAATAATAAATGTTATAATAATAAAAAAATAAAGAACACAAGATAATTTATTAAAATATTTTTCATATATACATACTGGAAGATATAGCGCACATAGACATTGAAGATATGTACAAACTAGCTGAAACTAAAAATAAATATATCCACGCGGTAGATAGTTTGGTACCAACGAACCTTTCTAAGGTAAATTATTGTTAACTCTCTATGAAGATTTACCTACATTGGGAATTCGACTAAAAATATGGATCCCATACCAAACCGACTACTGCTCGATACATTTTTTGAAATTTGGAAACATAGCAATTGCTTGGAGCCAAATCTGAAGCAAGAAGAGCAACTTTCCTCTTTATGAAATGTGGTCTTTCTCTTTCATTTTATTGCTAAGTTATTGTAACAAAACGTTATAACACCTGTTATTTATTGTTCCTTTTTTATAAGTAGTCGACCAACAGTCGAGCGTTCCTATATACATTTATCAATAAAATGCTTTTTCTTTCTGCATGTTCACTGTTTGTTTGGACCATTCTTTATGTATTTTTTCATTTTCTTCAGTTACAATTAAAAATAGCAGTTTTTGGACATCAACTTAAGATTCGTCATTTGACTTTATGAAAGAGAACAACGTTCAACACTGAAGCATTAGTCGAAATAATTTATACAAATTTTCTACAATTGAATCAACAACAAAGGATTCTGTGAACAACTTTGAAAGAAGCTGTGAACATTGTATTTGGTGAAATTGAATTCTTTGATGCTCCGGAATTGACAGAAAAAACATTACTAATTTTATTGTTATTGGCAAGGATCAGATCGCCTAGCCCTAGCGTTGGCTTCATCTGGAATATCTGCAACTTACTTAGAAGGCAGACGAATTGAACATTTTGCCTTGAAATTACCATATAACATACAAATAAATGAAAAACCAGACTGGTATATTCGTGGTAATCAAAAATATTGTTGGTAAGATATGGTTCTATTGTCAGACTGTCCCTTATTTAAAAATTATTCCCCAATTAACTGCGGACACTCTAAACGCATGCCTAACATCATCCAATTTGTGGCGACAACAAGATCAAAATGTAATTGTGTTTCTAAATAGTTGTTAGATATTGGAAATGATAAAGCCACTATTGACACCTCGACTGGATTCATTTCATTACTCAGAGATTTCTGTTACTAAACAGACTCTAAAAAAGAGTTTATTGAACTTAGATACATTACTTAATTGTAGGGCGGTACGAAATTCGGCGGTTCAGCTAGTTTACAATAAATAATACAGTAATTATTATATAACTGAGCATATAAAAAAGAGATATATAAGTAAACAATGTAAAAAAAACTGCTTTATATATTTATACAGTTTAAAAATAGCTAAAGGCACATAATATAATATATATATAATATATATTATATATATATATATATATATATAATATATATATATATATAAGGTTCTTAAACTCCTAAGTGGAGCATAGAGCTTCAGTGAAAACGCGCCATCGGGTTCTATTTTGCGCTAAGGCCTTCACCTCATTCCAAGACTTTCCTTGTTTTCTTATCTCGTCCATGATGGATCTTCTCCAAGTTTGTACTGGGCGACCTTTTTTTCATTTTCCTTGGGGATTCCACTCTAGGGCAGTCTTTGCAATACTGGAGTTATTTTTTCGGAGTGTGTGACCGATCCAACCCCACTTTCTGGACTTTATTTCATTTACTACCCTCTTTTGTTTGGTCAGGTGTAGTAAATCTTCGTTTCTGATGATGTTAGGCCAGAAAATACGAACAATTCTTCGTAGACATTTACTAACAAAGACCTGCAGTTTGTCTGTAAGGGTTTTTGTCGCTTTCCAGGTTTGACATCCGTAAAGTAGTACAGACATGACATTTGACTGGAATATGCGGATCTTTGTCCTCGTAGTGTAGTCTCCAGACCTCCAAACAGGGTTGAGCATGCTGAAAGCTTGTTGCGCTTTTCGTATCCTCATACGAATATCGTCTTCTGTACCTCCGCTTTCTGTTATGACACTTCCAAGATACGTAAAGTTTTCCACATTTTCAATCTGCATGTTATTAATGGTGAATAGCGTGTTGTTTCTTGCATTTATTCTCATGGATTTGGTTTTACCAATATTGGTTTTCAAACCTATTTTATTGGCTTCAGTGGAAAGTGTTTCCAATTGGTCAGCCACATCTTGGAACCTTTGTCCTAACAGGCAGATATCGTCGGCGTATTCTAGATCGCTTAGGCGTGTGGTTAACGTCCGAGTCTAGTTTGGAGAGAACATAGTCTAGAGCTATATTAAAAAGAAACGAGAAAGCACGCATCCCTGTCTGACTCCAGTAAGTACGTCAAATTCGTCACTGTTGATCCCATTGTGTGTCACGCTACATTTCGCTTCAGTGTACAGTGACTTTATAATGGAAATTATTTTATGCGGGATGTTTCTTAGCTCTAAAATTTTCCATATCGCATCATGAGATAAGCTGTCAAAAACACGCTCGAAATCAACAAAAACCATGTATAGGGGTGTGTTCCATTCAACCGATTGTTCCATTATTAGCCTCACAGTATTAATGTGGTCTATGCAGGAGGATTCTGGTCTAAAGCCTACTTGATTAGCTCGAAATTCAACCTTGTTTGTTAATCTTTTAAGTATGATGGTCGTGAAGATTTTATTTATGGCGGTAAGCAAGGTTATTCCTCTCCAATTTTTGCATAGTGTGAGGTTGCCCTTTTTTGGAAGCTTAATAATGATGCCTTTTTTTCAGCCCGCTGGAATGCGGTTTGTTTCTGTTTTGGAAGGGGCGTCGCAAGATATACGCAAGTCTATATTCTGTGGATTTTCGACAATTTCATCTGCGTTATCCCTGGGCGTGCCTAGCATCTCCTGAAAATGCTTTTTCCATCTCTATTTGGTCATTTGTTGTAGTAAGTAATTCTCCTGTCTTGGATCTTACGACGTTTGAACAGTTGGCCCCACTTTTTGTTAGACGTCTAGTAATTTGGTATAGCTCTCTAGTTCTATTGTGTTGTGCAGCTAATTCGGCTTGTTTTGCCAGTTCTTCAGCCCATCTTCTTTTGTCTCTTCTTGCATTTCTTTTAACTGCTTTATTTATTGTTTCATATTCTTGTTGTCGGTTCGCTCTTTCTTCTACAGTTCTTGCTTGCAAAATATCTTTTTTTTGCTGTTTTCTTTCTTCGATAAGATTCCAAGTTTCATCTGATATCCATTCTTTTCTATGTTTTCTTTTCTACCCAGTTTATCTTCAGCTATTTCTGTCAAAACATTTGCCAGATCTTTCCAGCTATTTACTTCACGTTCTCTTCTTTTGAGTTGAAGTTCCTCCCTAAACATGTGTCTTCCTGTAGCCGTTTTTAATTTGTCTAGATTGTATGTTGGTCGTTTGGTGTTTCGTGTGAATTTGTTTTTTGCCATTTTGATTTTAATGGTACCGATTACAAGATGATGGTCACTTGCGATGTCTGCTCCTTTTTTGTTACGTACATCAAGAAGAGATGATCTCCATCTATTTGATATGGCGACGTGGTCTATTTGATTTTCTCTTATATGACCTGGTGCAGTCCATGTAACCTTGTGAATATTTTTATGTGGGAAGATGGTTCCACCAATAACTAAGCTATGATTGGAGCAAAAATTTGTAAAGCGCTCTCCGTTTTCATTCATCACTCCCAGGCCATGTTTGCCCATTACGGTTTCTAAGTTAATATTGTCTTCTCCAACTTTAGCGTTCATATCGCCCATCACTATTAGTATATCGCCTTGGTTTACTTGTTGGGTCGTTTGTTCTAGTTGTTCGTAGAATATGTCTTTATCTTCGTGGAGAGATGTGTTCGTGGGAGCATAGCACTGAATCACTGTTATCTTGCGGTATCTGGTATAAAATCTGGCAATCATAATTCTATCATTGATTGGTTTCCATGAAATGAGGCTTTTTTTGGCTGTTTGCTGAGTAGAAGACCCACTCCGCTCTCGTGATTTCCATTTTCTTTACCACTGTATAATAGGAGTTCTCACTGTTTGGGTATGGTGTTCACCATTTCCCAACCATCTTACTTCCGATAGACCAACAAAGCTTAATTTATACCTGTTTAATTCTTTTACTGCTTGAGCTAGTTTAGAAATCTCATACAGAGTTTTAACATTCCAGCAACCAAATCGTGTCCGTGTTTTCGGTGATGCCAAGGTCGTCAACAATTGATCCGTCCGGTTTGTTTCTACCAAAGTTTCAGTAATATGATAAAATTTAAGATGGGTAGGTTATTGGCCTTCCGCACCCGAGTCTGGTGCCGGGCTGCCGACTGTAGCGTCAGACAAGCCTCAGGGGGTAGTGGTCCTGGAGGTGGCAACGACATTTCCTTCGTGCGAGATGTTAAGGTTATACCGCCTATACTCGGTTAAAGGCGTATTAATTTTTTATTAGCATTTTTTATTCGTCGTATTAAGGCACATAATACGACGAATAAAAACCAAGCAACTTGGAAACGGAACTGATATCCCATCTGAATTAACGTGTATATTGGTGTCTATACCGTGTCTATATGAAATACAATTCGGCACCGTCCCGTGAATAGGAAGTTTATTATGTGGCACAGGGCGAATAAAAGTTGTCTTTATTATAATGAATATTCCTGGGTCGCTAAGGTTATAAAAAGCATTTGCCTCGTTTTTCACGCGTACGCATATTATTATTATTTGAGATGTATTGTACAAAAACTGTATTTTTACTCATAAAATTATAAAACAGTATTTAAAAAATAATACCTTTTTTATAGTTTTAAATGATATAAAGGCAACAACATAAGGAAAAATACATGCAAAACCTAAAAAGACGTTCTACAAAAGCCGAGCATAAAGCAACCATGATGAAATTGACACAGTGACATGGCGTCTAGACGTCTATTACCTTGACGACGAACATGGTGAATCTAATCCACGTTCCAAGCTTGCAGCGAGAATTCGAATTTCGGGAACCGTCAGAACGCTGGCCTTGCGCCTACACAGCCAACATATACACAGGCATACAACCAAACTACTTTTACTACTACTTGGGTTAGTTTTAATTTTAAATGGACTAGTTTCATTTCTTGAATGTTCAAATGTAGATTTAAAATTAGTTTAAAGTTACAGTACAGCATGAGCTCTTGAGTATCGAATAAAATGAGTCGAATGTATAAAACGTAACGAAGATACTGATTATTGTATATGTATTTTTGTTGTTGTAAGTGCAAATAATACATATATACATTTTCCGAATATCTTTTTGAACGTTCTTTTATCTGGCAATCCTGTTCGCTATTTTCTCAACTTAATCTACCGTAATTTTCCATAGAATTCTCATTTTCTCTGATTTCTTAATATCCAAACTTATTTTCCCTTATATTTTGACATTTGTTTTAGCCATCTATTTGACCTTCTTTCACATTTAATCATTTAAACATGTTGCACTCTCTTTCGATTTGATATTTTACTTATTTCAAATTTATATGGATTAATATCTTTAATCATTGTACATTTGTCTCTATTAAGTACCATTTTAATATCTAATTTTAATATTATTTTCCAAAACATATTCCAAAATATTACCAAATTAAAAATATATCGACTATTCATCACATTTCAATTAAGTTTTCAAATCTACATTTAACAAAAGAAATAAGTGTTAGTCTGTATAGGAAATACATCTATTTTTATATATCTTTTAATAAATTAAGGCTAAAATGATTCGGTACAAGATCCCACTGCAGGATCACTACGTTCACAACGTAATTAATCAAACTCACATGTTTACATACATTTAAAATTAAGAGAATACATTGATAATAGGTTGCCAGTCAAAAAATGGCCGCAAATATTTTTAATTTAACTAATTAATTTTTGAACAAAATTTTATATCGTTCATTTATTTTTCTTATACAATACGCTGCTCATGACGTATATGCATGATTTGTTTTAAATTAAAGCTAATTTTTTTATTAATATGATGATAGGTTGCCTGAAAATAAATGGTCGCAAATTAGGGTTGAGAGCTGTTAAAAACACAAGGTATCAAAGATAAAATAAAATAGAGTTAGCACGCAGCGACAATGGTTTGAAAGTGATAATATGTATATTATTATATCATTATCATCATTCTCTTTGCCTTTATCCCTATGCGGGTTCGGCTTTCCTAATTAAATTTATCCGTAAGTGTATATCTTGGCTCATATCAATATTAATACCCATACCAACATCTCCTGTCTAATCCCGTCTTCTTCTCTTACTACTTTCAGGAACCAACCCGCAGATCAGCTGATCTTATGGCTATTTATAGAATTTTCCCTTTAACTTCATTTGAATTGTTCTGTTACATAACACATCACTCGCTTCATTCTACTTCCTTCTATTTCATTCTACTTCATCTATCCGACCCTAAATCTACTGCATGCATCTCCATTTATTCCCCCCATTACTCTGTACTGTAACACCGATCATAGGTACTTAAAACTATTACTTTTCACAATTATTTCACCATCCAAATATATAACGCTATTGGCACTAACTCCATATTTAAATAAACATTCTAAATACTTTGTTTTTGTACTTCTAAGTTTTAAACCTTTTTCCTTAAGAGCTTGTCTCCACTGTTCCAGTTTTTGTTCCTACTAACTGTCGCTACTAAGCTAAAGTCGCTTTAACTTTTCCTACTAACAATACATCATCAGTAATGAAGTACCACGGAATATTACCCTATAGTTTTTCTGTTATTTGGTCCAGAACTAATGAGAATAAATAAGGACTAAGCACCGATCCTTGGTGACATCCTACTTTCACATCAATTTATCAGTCTCTCCCACACCTGTCCTAACACTAGTTAGTAGATGTTATAAGCAGGTTCTGGCTCATACGTTACTCCCTCATACATATCTCTTACAATCTTTACATATTCACCAGGGACTCCTTTCTTATCGAGTGCCCACCACAGAATCTCCCGAGGAACTCGATCATATGCTTTCTCAAGATCAATGAATACCATACGAACGTTTGTTTCTTTATTCCTGTATTTTTCAATTAACTGTCTTATAATGAAAATTGCGTCTGTTTGATTTCGGTTTCTTCACGTATCCGTCTGTCAATTACTCTCTCCCATATTTTCGTGGTGTGACTAAGTAGTTTTAGGCTCTGTAGTTTGTACATTGTTGTACATCTCGATTCTTTTTTGGACGGGTATTAATACACTGCTTCTAAATTCCTCCGCATTTGTCCAACTTCCATAATTCTATTAAATAGATCTGTTGGTCAATTTGTCCTTGACTCTCCTAATGCTTTCCACACTTCCCCAGGAATATCATCTTGTCCAACTACTTTTCCTCTCTTTATTTTTTGAATTGCTTGAGCCACTTCTTCGTTGGTTTTTTCGGTCACCATTGCTCCTTACTATCTTCATTAACTCAACTGGTTGTCTGTCAAAGTCTTCATTTAATAACCTCTCAAAATACTTTTTCCATCTCTTTTTGTCATTATTTTTTCCATTTTTTCCATTTCCATGACACTTTATCATGGAAAATCTTTATCTCTAAGATCTCTTGCGCTCATCGCCTTCGTTACTATCTCTCTCTCTCTCTCTCTCTCTCTCTCTCTCTCGAAGATTTCTTGGGTCTTACTCTCTTTCTGCGATTCTATTCATTTCCCGTTGGAAATTGATTTGTGTAGATCCGTTTTCATCCGCTGCGGAAAAATTTGCAACATTTGTATTAAGATATATGTTAGTTAAATTATCCAAGGTGGATTAATTAGACAAACTTTTTTCGTTCCTTTTGTATATTTTAAACTTAATAGCATATTTTCTATTTTCTAATATAGTTAATCCATTAAATAGAGGACTTAGTAGATAGTTAGTCAAAGATTTCAATAAGTTC
Source organism: Diabrotica balteata (assembly GCA_918026665.1). Lineage (NCBI taxonomy): Eukaryota > Metazoa > Arthropoda > Insecta > Coleoptera > Chrysomelidae > Diabrotica > Diabrotica balteata. The sequence continues at coordinate 125,575,995 of OU898280.1, read as the reverse complement.
GATAAAATATCGACATTCTAGGCGACAGTTACAGAATCTGTAGTTTTATTTTGTGAATATATGAAAAACTTTAAAACACACATTTATGAGTAAGATCACAATTTCATTAAAACAAAACTTGTGACTATATACATAGTAGATATTGTCACTCCTGATGTATGGAACCGAAACTCTTAACCTAATTAAAATATAAATTGACAGTCACACACATAATATATTATGTTCCTAACTAAAGCACAAAACTCCTTTCCTAAACGACGAACCTTAGCGCTGTTTCAAATATAAAATAGCATCTCTGTTTGTTCTATTTGGAACACACATGGACGTATAAACATAGATGGACACAGCAATAAGATACCTTTAACACACAATGTTTTGAAGCTTCGATAGAATGTGATGCTTCCGCAATGAGCATAAGCGTGCTTGAATTTTTACTCGCGGGTAATTATTCAGATTTTAAAAATTGGAAGTAGTAATAATGTATAAAAACACGTTCAAAGAATTAAAAAAAAAACGAGAGTTTAACTATTAACAAATCACGTCTTTATAGAAAAATTAAAATACAATTTTATTTGCTTTAAAATTAATACAATTAAATATAGTTGAATTCAAGTTAATTTTTTAATAGTATCAAAATAATGCTACAATAAAAAATCTTTTATGTTTTCTCCTTAATTTGCTACCCAAATAGTTCGATAGTCAATATTATTTGGAAACCTACATAGAAAAATAAATGAGTTTTATTTTTTTCACTAATTTATTTGTATCCATGAGAAAATATTAAATTAAAAAGGTACTAAACAGATCTTTTTTTAATCAGATGATGTCCACTTACAATTTATAAATGTCTACTAATTTCATGAACTCATATCTTATTCAATACATTAATGAACATGAATAGACCCAATGGTACGCCTATTAAAATGTAAACAAACACGCTTCCTCATTTCCTCATCTTAAATAATGTAAATTGTATGTACTTACAAATGAAATGAGAGATCGGGATGTAAATATTTCGTTTATTTTATTTCACTTTTCACAAATATCACTCAAAATACAGCCAAAATATCGAAAAATAACTTTTCCTTATTTACTGTAAAAAGTAAACAAACATGGAACAGCATTTGAAGTTTGACGTAGATCCATAAGACAGAGAAATGTAAACAACCGTTGCCATTTATAAATAGTTTTCAGTGCTTCTACATATAAAATAATTGATTGATATCTATTATACGCTATTATTAAATGATAATGCACACTATATGCACACTTGATATTTTGATTACAATTAAATATATTAATATAACCAATAAATTATTATTTTGGTTTGATAGCACCTGTAGAGCATAAAATACGGAGTAATATTTTCAGCGACTCGCGAATAAGAAATTTTAAAACAAAACGTGACAACAGCTGAAGGTGCTAAGAATGTGACCCATTCAAATAATTTTGACTTCACAATTTTATGTAAATAACTGAGTCCATCTGTGTTTATACGTCCATGGGAACACAATATTCATGCCAAAAATTATATGTTCACTTCTACTTTCGACGGTTTATACAAAATATTATATGTACCTATTAAAATACCTGAATTGTGGAGGCTGCGTTAAAGACCGAAACACTATCACACGTTTTCATAAAATAAAACATAAAACGAGTGTTAACCAAGCATTCACTCAAGCATCTATCAAATCAATAAACTATTAAATTCTATTCATTCTCTTCGGTACTACAGTAAAAATATCATAGTTGAATTCGGCACTAGACATTTGTAACTTTTTTTTGAAGGTTTATTCTATTGAATTCCTTTAAAGTTATTCAATACTCTAAAGATTATTCGTCTGCTTATCAATCAAAAATAGATGTATTTTCCTCTCTTAACTTCTTGCGAAGTTTAATTGTTAGATTTTTATTTAATTCTGATTAGTAACAAATATTAAACTACAAGAATGATTTCGCAGGAAGTTAAATTGTTAAATTGCAACTGATTTTACTACTACTTTACTGCAATTAATGTGAAGATAAAAATTGGTAAGAGTGTGATTGTATCGAGGAATTAGTACCTATCCGCTTCTGGTGAACATGGTAAAGATGGCGCCAAAGCCTTTGTGTCGCTATCTTCACTTACAGGCGGTTTGTCGTCATCACTGTCACTGTGGATTGAGTCCTGCCTATATGGGGCAAGTATTCAAAATTTTGTGTATGTTAGTATGTATTGTTATATATTTAGAATGAAGTCCATGCTGTGAAATATAGTAGAAAAGGTGAGGAAGACGTTGAAAAGAGACAACCAAAAATCAAAATACCGAACAGAAAAGTTTAACAAAAAATTGAAGAACTTACCAATTAAACAAAATGGTAAGATATTAAAAAAATATTCAGTAAAAATCAAAAAGTACAAAGAGTCAGGAAATGTTCAAAGCATTTATCATGAATAAGAAAAATATGTGCTTCTCATACCGACACGAAGCAGTTTTTCTTAACACGATAACAATGAAAGAAACTTGCATAATATGGACCTTTTTAATGCCAACTTATGATATTTAATGAGGTTAAATATATTAAATTAATCGCTTCTTTTTCTGTTTTCAATTATTTTAATAGAGTCTCGCCTATTTTACATTAGACTGAACTCCCTCTTGTGCTTTGTTGACTAGAGGGAACCATCACAAAGGACGATAAAATATATTTAGAAAATAAAATATCAACGGATTTGAAATTGTAAACGAGAGTTCAAAAGACACCCCGGAAAAGTTTATAAAGAATAAAAAAACAGGTCAAGACGTACTTCTATGCACACTCATGATACAATTTGTTGGAATATTCCGTAAAGTTAAAAATTATTTTAAAATGTGGGCTTTGTCAACATACCAATTTCTAAAGTGTACCGGGATTCGCCCAGTATATATACTTATAATAAACATCTTAATTACATAAAAACATGAAAACATTTAGAAAACTTGTAAATAATAGAACACTTATCCTAATTTTGTCTATAATTGACGTTTAAATGAGGTAAAACAGTTTTTAGTAGTATATAGTATATAATATAGATATCTACCTGTGATATATTTATCTAGAAGCTATGTAGAACGTTTTGATTCCTTCAATGTGACAAGGAATGGATTTAGATATGAGAAGCTTTGCTAAAAATCCTAAAGAATTAGACTAGTATAGCTTAACATTCAGTACTACATGGAGAGGCATATTATTTTATGTATGTGAATAGTTTGGTAGTTCTATAAAAAAATTTAAGGCCTTTTAAACTAAACAACTGAACAGAATTTGCATTAACCAGTGGCGGATACACGGGTGGGGAAGGGGGGTAAAAATAATAGAGAAATTCCACCCCAAGGTCTAAAAGGTCCAAAATTAGATAAAAGTTTGGGTTTATTTTTTTATGTCTTTTGATTGGTGTTTCATTGGAAGTTCTTTCCCCAAGTTGTACGTTCCCCTTCCCACAAGTTGTATGTTCCCCTCCCAAGGCAAATATCTAGATCCCGCCACTGGCATTAGCTGATTAAAAATCCGATCCAACTTAAATCGCATCTACAAATCCTAAAAATATGGCTAAAGAATTTTCTGACTATACCCTGTATTATCAATATATTTACTTATAAACCTGCTATACGTTGATTGCATTTGAAATGACTCACCCATTACACATTTTTGCGAAATACTACCCACCTGTCACACCTGGCGGTACATCAAAGGATGCCGACGAGGATTGTTCAACTTGTGACTCAAAGAAAACAGCCATCAAAGTACTATAACGACAGAATTCACAAATAAAGTGATAGGTTGTCAATGAAACAACAGTTGAGCCAGACTATGTCAAACGTTTTCATTGAAAAATACAACACGCTCAGCTATTGCCAGATAAAAACACATGGTGACACTTTTATGATCTGGAGCTATGGGGAAGGGAGTGAATTGGGTGATTATATAGACAAGAACTTAAAAATAGTATGCCTTTAAGATGGTCAATTGGGATCACAGAGGAGTAAACTAAGAATGACGAAAAACTAAACACTAAGAATGAACTTGACCAAAAATTAAATTTATGACAAATATGGTCCCCAATAACCATTTAACTATTCAAGACAAAGTGGTAGAACTGGTGGAGAAATATACGTAATTGAGTCATGAAATAAGAATCAGCAGGGATAAAAAAACATGCGAAATCCAAAGACGAATTACTTTAGCGCGGACAGCCTTTGGAAAACTGCGAGACACACTTAGGGTCAACATACCAATTAGCCTCAAAACAAAAGTATTTGACCAATGCTTATTACCGGTCATGACATGTGCGTAGGAAACTATGACTACGGCTTCGAAATTGAGAGTGGTACAGAGACAAATGGAACGGTCTATGCTGAGAGTGACGTTGCGGGACCGAATAAAAAACGAAGGTATGCGAAGAAGAACGAGTATTGCTGACGTTGTGGAATGCATAGCGGAACTGAAATGGAACTCGGCAGGGCATGTGGCGAGAATGCATGATTCATGATGGACGAGTCAAATTACAAATTGGAGGACAAGAGCAGACAAAAGGCACTGCTCGAAGGCTACAAATAGTGCGCATAGATTTAAGACCGTTAAGAAATGTGATGCAACGAGTCATGCAATTACCCGAATAGCTTGTCCTTATCAGCAGTATTTGAGCGGATATTAACTTAGTTCGTGTCACACATGATTCTCCTTCCGGCTCGAGGAGATAAGAATACGCAGGGGCCAGAAGACCCTGCCTGTCGTAAGAGGCGACTAATGGGCGGATATGAGAGGTGGAGGGCCGTCGTTTGAGGTGTCGGGTTGGTAGAAACGCACTCGAGATGCATAGTCATCTCGGTCACCGATCTACATTCCTAGTATCCGAGACGAGCACCTCGTGGGACCACTCTACTCTCATTTTCCACAAGAGCCGGTGTGGTTGAACGAGCCAGGTACGGAGGCTCCTCCGGAAGCTGACACCGCGGAAGAGGGAGCGGGAGACTCGGCACGTACTACACCTCGGAATGATCAACGAGTGTAGAGGAGCGATTCTTCGGCGGCGACCTGTCTACGTGCGAGGTGGTATTCCACCACCTGCGTGAATTTCCACCTCCGGCGGGAGGATTCACGGAAGGGTGGCGTGACCCGCAACACAGGTACTACGGGGGAGGTGGAGCCCCACGACGTTTCGGCATCGTGCCACCTCCAATTGGTTCGGACTCGTAGGGGCAGTGGGAGCGCTAACGATGGTATGCCGAAAGGCCAGGTAGAATAGGGGCCCGCCAATTAAAATTGGAGGGCACAAAGCTATGCAATGTCACACATGATTAACTGATGTTTACAATTATAAAATGTTTTGACATGTGCTTGAAATTTCAGATGTAACCTAAAGCAGATTTTATACGATATGTATATTGTATACTGAACATTGAACATTGGAGTACTGGTCAAGCTTTTCAATGATGTCCGGTCCATCTTATTACAAAAACATGTCTTAGTCTGATCCGCCAACCCAAATTTGCCGGGAAAGAAAAAAATCGAATTAAAAATTCTTTACTTTTTCAGCAAATATAGACCTACAAATAAAAATTTTTCTCACGAACCGTTAGATGTAGAAAAAATTCTGAGCATGGCATAAGAGCGAGCGGTCAATTTTATGTAAGAAATGTCCACTCGCTTGACTCTCGGACGAAAATTGACGCCAATTATAGCCGAATAACAAAATTTGAAAAAAATCCAAGTGTACCCCCTTTGTTCATTTTTTCCAATTTTTATAAAAAGAAAAATTTTTATATTTTGGTGCAAGCACTCGGTCCAGCTTATTACAAAAACATGTCTAAGTCTGATCCGCCAACCCAAATTTGCCGGGAAAGAGAAAAAATCGAATTAAAAATTCTTTACTTTTTTAGCAAATATAGACCTCCAAATGAAAATTTTTCTCACGAACCGCTGTTTATTCGACTGGTGATATCCCTGAAGACTGGTTAAAGTCCAAATTCATAACACTACCAAAAGAATAACGCCCGAAAAACTGTAGCGATTATAGAATGATAAGCCTTATGAGCCACACTTTGAAAATATTTCTACGCATCATCACAGTAGAATCAGAGATAAATGTGAAGAAGACCAGGATGAAACACAATTTGGCTTCAGAAATGGACTGGGAACTCGGGACGCCCTCTTTGCACTAAATGTATTACTGCAGAAATGTATTTATTGACTATGAAAAGACTTTGATCGAGTACAGCATCCCAAATTAATTACAATATTAAAAGATAAATGAGTTGATAGTCAAGATATACGATTCATAGAAAAGTTATACTGGCGTCAAACAGCGACAGCTTGCATAAACGGAAAATCAACAGAAATATGTAAAATACAAAGAGGTGTCAGACAGGGTTGTATACTAACCTCACTGTTATTTAATTTATATTCAGATAGAATATTTAAAGAAGCGCTGCTTAATTTGGAATGGGGCGTGAAAGTTAATGGAATTCTGATAAATACAATCAGATATGCAGACGATACAGTTATTTTAAGTGATGACATGAATGGACTACAATGCCTTTTAAATGCCATTGATACAATGGAAGAGAGTTTGGCCTAAACATAAACTGTTCAAAAACAAAACACATGGTGTTTAGGCCGTTTAGCACATCAAGATGCACGATTATATGTTGATGGTCATATAATACTCAAAATGTCCAGTTTTAATTATCTTGGTTGCCATATTACTGAACAACTAGATCCAGATCAAGAGATGAAATGTAGAATCGAGATAGCCCGCACGACATTTTTAAAAATGAAGTCATTCTTCTGTAAAGATAACTTGCAACTTCAACTTCGAAAGCTCATGGTTAAATGCTACATTTGGTCAGTCCTCTTATATGGTGTCGAAGCATGGACATTAAAAATATCCACCATTAATCGTCTGGAGGCCTTTGAAATGTGGCTGTACAGACGTATACTAAAAATTCCATGGACGGCTATGCTGACAAATGTGGCAGTCCTTGAGAGAGCAAATGCTGCTCGCGAGCTGCTTTGATAACATAAAATGTAGAAAGATGGCCTAATTTGGACACGTAGGGGAGACCGATATCATATTCTTCAACTTATTATGATGGGCGAAATCGAAGGGAATTGGTAGAAAGCAGGCCTCTTGGTTGAAGAATATCAGGGAATAGACAGGAATAAGGAAACCTAAGCAACTCTTTAGAATAGCTCGAGACAGAGACAGTTTCGCTATGTTAATCGCCAACGTCAAGGGGACTTGATAGGGCACGTTAAGAAGAAGAAGTATATTGTACATATGTATATATTAAGACTTGTAGCAGTAAAAGTTTTATGATTCAAAAGTTGGTAAAAAGTATATGATTTGAAAAAAGAATGATAGTAATGCATTCATTATGTCCAGGAGTTGAGTCCAATAATGTAAAAATCTTCTATATAAGTTCTTTATATCGTCTATTAATTACAACAGATATTGCTGGTTTAGAAACCATTAAATATTTGTTTAATTTTTATGTAATGATTTCTTAATGTATATTTGTTAACGCAAGTATATTATGCAAGTATCTATTAAAACATTTCGATTAAACACACCTTCTGAGAGTAGACATTCGAAACGAATCTGCCGGACTAAACAATGCTGGCGTCGATTGGGACAGCACTAGTGATCCTTCTCTAAATAAAAAAATCTAATGTCTACACTACTCACTAGAACTACTTAAAAATCTGATTACTACAAAATCTATTCAAAAAAGTAGGCGATAAAAATATATTAGATATGTACCTTGAGTTTCTTAAAAGGCTATTGTAAGAACCTGCAGGTTGCCAAATTTGATCGGTACCCATACGAACACCAATGTTGTAGTTAGTTTGTTCCTAAAATTAGATATTTTAAATAGATCGACATTTCATTAATAATCTACAATTTTGATGTCAAAATATGACGCTATAACTCAAATCACAAAAAAATATTGTTAGAGGTAATGGATTTTAACAAGAGCTATGAGTTATGCCGATTCAGTACACAAGTTTACTTGTTATTTACAAGGTCATAGCTCTTGTCAAAATCCATTACCTTTACTTTAAGTTATTCGGCTTCTTTAGATTCTTATTATTCTATAAATATATTACACACACAAATACATACATACGCACGCCTAAATTTTTACATACCCATAGCAATACTCTTTTGCATGTTTGTACTACATAAGTTACAACTTTTAAAAAATAGTAAATAGTATCTTACCTTGAGGATTTTTTTCTCCTTAGCCAAAACTTTTAAAATAACTCTGTAATTTCTAGAATACTTGTTCAAAAAGCGAGTCAAGCTAATCAAAAAGCCATCGATAAATGCCCATATCAAATATAAAATTTCAAAGATTTTCTGTCCAATTGTTGCTTCTGAAAAATACAAATACAATTGTATATATATATATATATATATATATATATATATATATATATAAATAAATATATATATATATATGTATATATATATATATATATATATATATATATATATATATATATATATATATATACTAATGACAGTAAACAATGAGATATCAGATATCAACTTTTATATGTCAGTTGGTTAATGACTGTGTCACGTTTTACGTTTTGGTAAGTAACATATCTTTATTGAACCTAAACCCAAGAAACATTAATTTTATATTATATATATATATATATATATATATATATATTATATATATATATATATATATATATATATATATATATATATATATGTAAGAAAAAAGAAGTACTTGTGACTCGTTCGGAAAAAATATTAAACTGTTTTGGATGGGTTGGAGTCAATAAAAGGGGCTATTTGTTGACTATTTTTTAGTCGAGCTTTCAATTGTGATTATAATTATTATCAAGAGCTTCTAAAAAATACAAAATATCCTACAAAGTTGAACAAGAAATAAAAAATCTTTTGTTAACTCACCAAATAAAATTAGTATTTTATATAAAACTGCTGCTAACATATTAATTACAAAAAATATTAAAACAAAAATGTCCTATTCTAATAAATGTTTCTCTGTAATAAATTTTGATAAAGTTTCTTAACAAAAACAATTGAATTTGTAAACAAAAATTGAATAGCTACAAATCAGCCTCAATGTCATAAATACCAACTTAAAAATTTTTATTTTTGACATATTGTCAAAAATAAAATTTTGTTTGAAAAAATTATTTTTTGTTTAGTAACAAAAAAGATGAAGATTTATTCACCATTGATAGATGCCTGAAAAAATGTAACAAATACATGGAAAATTCAAAATGTGATATTTTACTGATTGCATATATAAGTTACATATAAATAATATAATTATAAATTTTGCTTAGATTTTGAATTTCTGACCTTTTGTTTAAATTATTATCACTTTTGCTAATACAAACCATTTCCAAAAAAGTTCTTTTAAATTTATTACTTTCACTACATAAAATTTTAATATTATCAAAATCCATAATATGGTCTTTGTCTATTACATGCTCTGCCAAAGCACAAGATGGTTTCTTAATTCTGCAATCACTTTTGTGAGAAATATTGTGATTTGAGATATTTCTTCCAGTCTCACCAATATACTCAGCTTCACACTGAGTACAACCAATGCTGTATACTACATTTGTTTGATCTAATTTGTCTATAGGATATTTAGTTTTGGAATATAAAGATGAAATGGTTTTGATGTTTTTTGTTGCTATTTTTATATTTATTTTTTTGACATGAGAATTGTAAGAAATACAGTCAATATTTTGAAAACTAGATGGTTCAGAAAACCCATATGTAGTAATAGATTTATAAGTTATTACTCTCATCATCCAAATAAGATGAAAATGAACCTTATAACAGGATTAAAGGAACATGTTTTAAAACTTTCTCATCCAGACTATCTACAAGAAGATCTTCATTTGTTAAAAAATATTTTAATTAAAAACTCTTATCCTCCAGATATGCTACATAGGATGCTTTTTTCTAATTTATTAAATATAAATAACTTAACACCATTTTTTGCTAAATCTCAAAACACTGTATCCAACAATCAGAACATATATTATCATTCACTACCTTTTATACCATCATTAACTCCTAAATTAATACAAACACTAAAGGTTATTGACAATATAAAAATAGCAACAACGGACATCAAAACCATTTCATCTTTATATTCCAAAACTAAATATCCTTTAGACAAATTAGATCAAACAAATGTAGTATACAGTATTGGTTGTACTCAGTGTGAAGCTGAGTATATTGGTGAGACTGGAAGAAATCTCTTAAATCGCATAATTTCTTACAAAAGTGATTGCAGAATTAAGAAACCATCTTGTGCTTTGGCAGAGCATGTAATAGACAAAGACCATATTATGGATTTTGATAATATTATTTCTATGTAATTTATATATGCAATCAGTAAAATATCACATTTTGAATTTTCCATGTATTTGTTACATTTTTTCAGACATCTATCAATGGTGAATAAATCTTCTTCTTTTTTGTTACTAAACAAAAAAGAATTTTTTAAACAAAACTTTATTGTTGACAATATGTCAAAAATAAAAATTTTTAAGTTGGTATTTATGACATTGAGGCTGATTTGTAGCTATTCAATTTTTGTTTCCAAATTCAATTGTTTTTGTTAAGAAACTTTATCAAAATTTATTTCAGAGAAACATTTATTAGAATAGGACATTTTTTAATAATATTTTTTGTAATTAATATGTTAGCAGCAGTTTTATATAAAAAACTAATTTTATTTGGTGAGTTAACAAAAAAAATTTTATTTCTAGTTCAACTTTGTAAGATATTTTGTATTTTTTAGAAGCTCTTGATAATAATTGTAATCACAATTGAAAGCTCGAGTAAAAAATAGACAACAAATAGCCCCTTTTATTGACTTCAACCCATCCAAAATAGTTTATATATATATATATATATATATATATATATATATATATATATATATATATATATATATACAAGATTTAGATTCCTTTAAACATTTACATATTCATTCAAAATAATATTGACAATACACAAACACAATAGAATTAGTCTGTTTTATAAACGTAAAATATTGCCTCTTTTTCTTTATTAACGTGACACATTTCCAAAACAATTGTTTTTATAATTACTTTCTTGCTTCAAAAACCCTAATATTTAAATAGTCTAAATGCTGCCCACTTTTTAAATGATGGTCAACTGCTGCACACGTATTCTTCTTTGTTACACAGTCACTTTTGTGTTATGTTATTTTCTGTTTAAGCCATTGTGAAGTTTGACCGATATAACATATCTACAAGTTGCCTTGTTCGGATTGTCAGAGTTGTTATGTCGGTCAAACTTTACAATGGCTCAAACACAGAATAACATAACACAAAAGTGACTGTACAACAAAGAAAAATACGTGTGCGGCATCATTTAAAAACTGTGCACCCTTTTGACTACTCAAATCTTACTGGTACTGTGAAAGAAGATATGTACTTCAATTAAGATTCGACGTTTGCCTGACCAAATTAGTCCCTCCTAGGTTTGACGAAAATTATTTAGTCAAAGGCCGAAAATGGAATTTATTTCGGGGTTTGACTAAGACTGTAAGTCGGCCCTGAGGATTGACTAGTCAAACCTAGGAGCGCCGGAGTTTCAACTACGGACTAAAACATCAAGAAATATCTTACTGGGTTCTGTCAAAGAACTAAAATCTTCATCCCGTTCTTGACTTGTACTAGGTTGAGGTTCATCTTGTATTCTCACACTTTTAGGTTCGTGTTCCGCTATCTGAAAAAATTTTAAAAGTGCTCTAAAAATACAGAACAGAATAAAAAGAGAGGGAAGGGAATATACAGTTTTTATAATGTTAAATTTAATACGTTTTTATTTAAACGTTGCACTAACAAGGATAAAATACATATCAAATATTGCGTTTATGAATATAAAAACATTCTTTATAAGCTTCCATGTACTTTATCTTTAAAATTAAGTATATTTACTATCTATATGAGATTTTATGACATCTGAAAACCTCCGCTGTACCCCATGTTTATAAAAAGACTGCAATAATAATACACATAAATCTCCAAAATGTGAATATGAAATATGCATAACTTAAATAGGGCAAAGTATTAGAAACGCATAATTGTCCCGAGCTATGATAGATCATCAATTGCACCGTTAGTTTATATTTTGATAGTCCGCATAGGATAATATCGAAATTAGTTTATATAAATACTATATTGTATATTCTAGTATTAGTTTTTGGGCTTTTGAGAGGAATAACTGCCACTAGGTACGACGTTGACTGATTTACGTTTAATGTTTTGAAGGCAAAAGTAATTTTGTTTAATACTTCGGGTTTTCTGACATTTAATTATGAGGTTTAGGTGATAATTATAGGACAATGCGGTCAATTCTATGACATCTATAACTTTCTTTAGCGTAAATGAGATGAAGTGTCGATTCCAACTAAAGTATAGATTCGATGTGGAAAAGAGAAACGAAAGATAGAGATCAATGGAGACGAACGAAAACATCTAGCATATTATTATTCACAATATAAATAGATGAATAAATAGACTCTGTCTATAGTTTTCCTATAAAACTTTTTCTGTATCCACTTGACAACGTAGATACGCAACATCATAGAATAGTTTGATCATCTTGTATACTTACTACTAAGTTGTCTTCTTCTACACGGACACTGAACACTTAAGACAAAAATAAACGACAATGATCCTTTTTAACTTAAAGAGATCTGACATATAAAATGAGAGGCTATGGATACAATGAAGTTATGATGAGACTGATCTCTTCGTAATTGAGCAATCGGAGCTTCAGAGTTCGAGTAGGACTGTCCGAATTCAGAACTCTGGAGGCTGGAGTACCGCAGGGAGCGGTGCTGTCACCCCTACTGTATACAATATACATTGCCGATGTTCCAAGAACACCTGGAACACTACTCAGCTTTTATGCAGACGACACACAACAAATCCTGGCAAACATATAAATATTAGATAAGTTCGTAGCACTATCAACCAAGATGATTTTTAAGACAGCCTTCAAAGAAAAATTTAAAAAAACTTAAAAACGACTTCGGCCAGCAAAAAAAATGACAAAAAACTAAAAAAGGGGAAAGCCACCCAAAAATTAACAAAACCTCAAAGCCCGGGCACGAAGGGCCTACATACCTACATTATTCGAGCACCGGGCGTAGCCCAGAGCGGAGACTCGAGGCCATCGCAACAATTTCAGTTCGAAGATACGTCAATAGAGAAAGCAGGATAAAAGCACCTCCATGAACCTGCATTGATTGAGTTAGGATATCGAGTTGTGAGTTCTTATACCCAGGATTCTCACACGACAAACACTTGGCTAATATAAGATTCCCTATCGCGCATCAGAATGTTATAAGGGGGAAAGAGATGGTCTGGAGCATTGAACGCGGTGGAGTGGTTCCTGGTTTCACGAATTAATACACCTCGCTCCAATGAATTGTAACACCCAAATGTTTTTCAAGGGGCTGTGCAAGTCTCTCAGGCTGGGTTTAATCAAATTGTTACTGCTAATTAAAGAGATACAAATCCTACATCGCTAAAAGTATTACTAGCAGTATTAAGAGGCCATACGAAATTTCATAAATGGTATTGTAGTTTCTTTGCTACACGTGTTACAAATCTTAAAATGTTTTAACACATCATGAGACTTGTTTTATAAGTACCTGTTTTAAATATTGTAAACTTTATGTTTTTATATTAATTAATAAGAGCAAAATAAAATAAAATTAACATTATAAAAACTGTTATTAATGTTTATATTTCATATGAAAATTTGCTAAGCAAAAAACACAAAAAAAGGTGTATAAAAATAGAAAACAAACATAAGCTCACCAAAATCATTGCAATGTACAAAAATAGGCAAATTAAATTTTTACCTGTCGTAAGAGGTAGATAACAATTATTGCTTTCTTAATCTAATACTTACCTTATTCATCCCTAACTAATTTATAAAACCAAATGAAATGTATGTAAAGCTTTGCATTACGTACTCAAAATTGATCAAAATTGTTAGTGAATGCACAAATAGTTCCACATTAATACTGAAAGTTAAGTAAGAGTATAATAAGTTGGTTAAATTTATTAAGTTGTTAAATTTTCTGAACTGTAGACGTTCGCTAATGAAGAAAATATTGTAGAAGTAGGAAAAGTAGTAAATATTAATTATTATTATATATAGTTTAGGATTAGTGCATTTCCGTGTTTTGACCAATTTTGGTATTAACATTATAATATGCGCAAAGCGTAGATATTTTGTCTATATCCTGGATGTACATTGTGAGAGTCACTACATCAATAATACTTAAAATAGTTCCATAAAAATTATAAGTGCTCAGTTTATTCGTTCACTCTACTTCTTATGCATTGGGCCAGTATTTTTTAAGTAACTAATTTTCATTAGTTATTACTACTGGATACTATTTGTAAAAGCTTGCTCAAGTAGGCTGAAACTATGATCAGTTTATTTCAAAGTAAATGTCAAATGGTCCCTTTTGTCAACAAAATTGATGACGTTAAACACAATTTTATTAAAATTATTCTTAGTAGAGAAAACAGTAACAAATTCACGTAGAAGATTTTTTTAATGGCCCACTACCAGATTTACCTACTCTACCAGATGAAATTAATAAAAAGGGTACTGAGATCACTAAATATGAAGTAAGGCATGCGATAACTCTAAAAAACATAGAAGAGTCATAGTTTCCGATAATTTAGATTCAGAAATTAGATGGGATACAGATTAGAGGGGACAAAATACAGCCTTGCCTCAGTCTACGCATGATTTTCACATATTTTCACAACCAGACAAGCATATACGTCGCAGTTGACGTTTCTGCATCTTTGAAATAAGACTTGCATTGAGAACAAAGTCTCTCTCGTATCAACAGCTTTTCGAACTAGTTGGAGGGAAATTTTATTTTGTATATAAAAAAGACAAAATACAGGATAGTTTGTAAATAAATACCCTAAACGCTAAATGCTACAAAATTCAGGTTTTGCTATACGGAATGGAAGCTAGGATGATTTTATCGGAATCATCTAGGAAAAATCTGGAGGGGTTTAAATTGTGGTGCGACAGACGAATACTATTATCTTATGGATTGTCCGAGTTGCGATTTCTAAAGTTCTCTCTAAAAAAAAAACAGAAATTAAAGTACTTTGGAGATATTATTAGAAATAATGAGATTGCTTTGAAAATCTCTAAAACATGTGTTTCATTAATGTATCTTTTATGGCCTTGGCCTAACCAATTGACCAGCATTGTATTGTTTACTACAATATTCAACCTAGCTTCATTAAAAGCTCTAACCAACTTAGCTGTATACAAATAAGAAATTATACATTGACATACTTAACTCCACAGGGTATCAGAGTCATAAGAAGAGAAACAAGTATTTGGCAGGAGTGTACGGTGATATTAGGTAATGTTTTGTGACATTTTATTTGAAATAAACGAAAAACAAAGTTATATCTTCAAGGATATAAGTTACTTAAAGATTATTACACTTACATTGAGTATTAATACTTAATGTTTTACATGATAACTACTCATATTATCGGTAACAATATGAACATATTCAAAATTAAATTCTTTCATAATCATGTTCAACTAAAACTTACTATTTACTGTCCTTTGCTCAGCAAAATACTGTTTAGTAGTGTAAACTAGTCAAACACCATAGAAAGTGAAGTAATAACTAGTGAGTGAACTAATGTACCACACATCACAATATTTAAAGTGCTGGAAGTAATATTACAATAAAAATATTATATTTCTACTTTAATAAAGTCAAGCAAGGAAAATAAAGCAATAAAAAATAATAATGAAGAAGAAAGCTCCAAAATGCAATAGTGACTAAGATATATTTTTATTAATATTATTTCTAAAGGCGACGGTTTCTAATGAACTACTATATTTTCAAAAAAATCAACGTAAATTATTTAGATATCATGGTAATTTTAACATAGGCTACAATAGTTAAACAAATATTTCATTAAGTAATATTGGCAATATTGCCTTCTTGCTTAATATCCGTATAAACAGATTTTTTTAATTTAGATATTAACATACCTAGATCCAAATACTACCCAGAAATTATTTTTTTTAATTTTTTTTTTAGGGTCTATGTGATTAAAAAATAAGGTTCAGCGCAATTTTAGCCCACCACCCCTCTCCCCTGTCCTTAAAAACGTAAATTTTGCGTTTTTATTTTTTTTAGTGGGATGAAATGGATTTAAAAACTTTAAAAAACTCACACGTGTAGTTGAGACTTTTAAAAAACTCGTCTATTTTTTAAAGACCCGTATGTGGAGTGTACATAACATAAAAATACTTTTTTTTTGGAAAAAACCTAAACTTTTTTTTAGGTGGCTCAAAAATTATCCTTGATTTTTTCAGATTTTTCCGTATAGTGCCCCATCTTCAAAAATCCGAAAAACTGTTTTTTCGGGGGGTTTTCTCCATTGTATAGACTTCAAAATAGATCAAATCATGGTTGTTCTATAGGTATATATATATATATATAATATATATATATATATATATATATATATATATTTTTAATTAAATGAAGTCTTTATGAAATTTAAAAAATTCGGCAAAACGCCTTTAAACCCCCCAAAAACTATGTTTTTCACAGTTTTTAAGGGTTTTGGCAGGTTCAAACATATTTTTTGACATCGACACAACCTCAGTTCAATTTGTCTATTTTTATAGACCCGTAGGTTGAGTGGTACATAACCTAAAAATGCATTTTTTTTAAGCGTGTAACTTTTTTTGTAGGTGGCTGTAGTCCATTTTGTTTTATTTTGTGTATTTGATCAAAAATTATTTCTCTGATTTTTTTTGAGATATTTCCGTATGGTGCGCCGTCTTCAAAAATCCAAAAAACTGTTTTTTAAGGATTTTGGGGAATTTTCTCCATTTCACAGACTTCAAAACAGACCAAATCAAGGTTTTTTATAGGCTATACATATTCTAACTTAAATGTGGCCTGTAGGGCATTTAAAAATTGGGCGAAACATCTTTAAACCTCAAAAAAAGGTTTTCTTTAAGGTTTTTGCGGCGTTGCAACCTAAATAAATTTCTCTAATTTGTTTATTTTTTTATTTAAATTGATTGCATCTTACCTAAAAAAACGAAAAATTGACATTTTTAGTGATAGGGGGTAAGAAGAGGTACCGGGGGTACCTTTTACTCAAGAAAAAAGATGGGAACAAAAATAGCCAAAAAAAAAAACGAACAAATTATTGAATAACACACAATCTTTGGGTTTAGGTGTACACAAAATCACTGTTACTTATCGTAGTGTGTGTACAGTAGAATTTCACTAATCCAGTACTATTAAAAACAAGAGGGTGTCGGATTATTGGAATGTTCGGATTGCTGGATTGTATAGAAAAATTCGTAGTAAATAAAATAAAGCAGTTCATAACAGGAATAGTTACAAAGTATGTATTTGTGTTCATGTTCTACACGTTTTTTATGTAAATGTACCATAACAGTAACATCACTATTGAGACAATTCAATGCTGTATCTGATTTTACTTTTACAATTGTAGTAGTTGTCTGTTTCTTAGGTTCTTTCAAATTAAGAATTTAAATCTTCTTCACTTGTCTCCTAATCCTCTTTCTGATAAATTTTGAAACCAATTGCCAACAGGTAGAGGTGAAAAGTGAAATAGATGTCCATGTGCGAGCGAGAGATAATACGCATGAGAGAATATGCGTGATAGAGAGAATACTTCAAATTAAATTTTTTGAGGCTCTGTGTTATATCTCCATCTTGAGAAATAATATGGATGAGCAATTTATTTATATACAAGGAATTTTTGGATTTTTATCCATTGCTTGTAATAAAAGTGTACAGTTTAGTGGTAGGAAGATTTGGATATTCCCATCGCTTGATGTAAGTTCTTGTTTATGTGGAACTTAGTCTCTTATGGAATAAAGTCTGTATTATCTTTAAAATGCTGGATAAACAATGCAGTTTTGTTGCTTGACAATTTTTGACCCGATTTAATTAACAGGCTGATTCCAAATCGCTTATTAAATTTATCAACGCTACCCAACACTGGCAGAAAAATCATGTTCCGTTGTATATTTTTTATAATATTCTATTTTTTTTAATTTGTCCATATACAGGACTCCCTGTTTGTGTTAGAACGCTCTTGCATGAAGCACATGTAGAGAGCATTTTCCATTGTTGGACATTCACAAATTCTTAATGTTTTAGGCTTTTCTAATTCAGAGTCCATCGTCTTCAGGTCATCCACTATCTTTTGTTGTTTTTAAAGATCGAGTATAGTAGCTCGCCAACTCCATATTCTTTTGCCAATTTTACACGTTTTCTTCTTTCAAATGTCCATTTTATCTTTTAAATCTTGAGTCTTTTCTTTTCGTCGACCTGACATTTTTAATTTTATTACAATATACTCACTTAAAAGAGCAGATAGATATGTATGCACGTGCACTTGATAAGTTTTGAGGTTAGACTCTTTGGCGCGACGGAGTTCTAGACCTAAATCATAAGCGGTATATGATCTAGGAAGGTGCCAGGGTGGCGCGGGCGGACGGTGCCGGATTATAGGACGTGTCGGTTTATTGGAGTGCCGGATTAGTGAGATTCTACTGTATAAAACAACCCCAGTAAAAAACGCTCCTCCACAAAGAGCAACTTCATCTTCGCGCTAGTGTGCGGCGAAAACAGATCGAGTGGGTTGAATGGGGACCTATTTGTCTAAATAGATGACCTGAATGCACAGGGCATGTGTAGCTCTGACTACCGGCCATTTCCTAGATCCTTGTATCACAAGAATAAAACAGGAATAAAGCAAACAAGGAAGAATAACAATGCAGTCTGAATAATCTTGAAACTATGGAACTGGACCCTGTTACAGGCCATACTTCCGAAGCTCAACAAAGAACAGCGATCATGTTGTATCAGTACCTGTTGAACAAAGGCCTCGACTCGATAGAGTTAAACAACAGCCAGGTAGAGGTGTGAAAGGTTATTCAGATGCCCAAAACAGATGTACATAGATGTAGGGTATACATTAAAGAACATTCAGTTTGAAGATAGGAAAGGTGGATGAAGCCAAATGCCTCTCTGAAATCTATAATCTACAGTAAGAATTTTACCATTTCTTTAGTATTTCTTTTATTAAAAATTTGGAGATTGATCCTCCTAACATAAAGAAAGACGGATTTAGGAATATAAATCAAAAGATAGTTTTTATTTAAAAAATTATCTCTTCAGCCACGCTTTCGGATAAAATAATAAACGTTCTTAAAAAATATATGCCGCATTCGGGACATTTTTATATTAGTAAATATAATTAAAAGCATAGGGTTAAGAGTTCTTGGAACTCAATTAGCATAAATATATGTAAATGTTATAAAATCCATCTATAAAATTATAGAACTAATGATGTGTTTGGCAGACACAAAAGAATCTTTAATTTTATTAAATCAGAATATGCAACAGTAATTACGGTTTTAAATAATTCAAGGACGAGTATTTATTAAATCCTTTTAAGCTTATTAATGGCTCTAACCCCCCCCCCTTCTCGCCCTATAAATTGATTATTAACTTGGATTATTAACTTTGATAAGAAAATATCATAAATTACCATTTTATATTAATCATATTTTTATAGTTAACTAAATTTTATATAGTAATTCACTAGAACCTCTTACGTCTGCATACTTTATTTCTTTATGTCATATATGTCATCTAACTTAACAATTTGTATATCACATTATAGATAAAACATAAATACAAAAGGTAAGCACAGGTTAAACATATTTTAGAAACAAGCAGATCCGTCGAAATAAAACGACTATACGACTTAGTACACCTCATAAATAAGCAACTTAGGTAAATAAAAAACAACTAAAAATCTTTAAGATTAAAGTAATAAGAACAAATTGGCCTAAGATAATAAACAATAAAACTGAAGTATTGGATTAATAATAGGTGGAGAATATTGTAAGTATAATTACGAAAGACAGTTTCATTGGCCCAATAATAAAAATAATATAAATTGTTCTCGTCCAACTACGAGCTAAGATATTTTACTGTTTTTAATTCGTAATTTGTTTATTTATAAACATTAAAGACTCAAACTATCGAATTTTAAAAAAATTGAACGTCGGTCGTGCTGAGTTTTGAGATTTAAGAAGCTAATGACAAGATTGATAATGCTTTAGAGCAAGACATTTGGCAATAGCATACAGTCATATCTATGCACGATTTTTGTATTTACAGTTATGATTCAAACCTGTGATGGATTAGTGTTATGAAAAATCACAAGAAAAGGATTGATTTTCAGAAAAAAAAATCATCTACCACGATGGCAAACAGGTCTCATGTTGTAAAGAGAAAATTGGTCGAATTAAAGTATAACTGCATGAAACGTCTACCCTATTCAGAAGATTTGGCTTCTCCTGACTTCTGTCAGTTACTAAATTTACAAAAATTTCGAAGTGGAAAGCGTTTTTCTCTAAACAAAGAAATTACTACCATCCTAGATTGGTATTTTGTCCTTCCGGACAATAACTTCGGGGATATGACACATAAATTAACAATTTCTGAAAAAGTTTGTTGAACTTAAGGCAGATTATATTGAAGAATAAAGTCATTTTAGGAACCACAAGTTTATTCCATAACTTTCGTACCTCGAACATTTCTGCTCAAGAAAATTGAGATAATTGACTTGATTGTAAAAGCACTGAATGTAAAAAATATTATAACTGAATGAAAGAAGAGATAAATGAAAATGAACGTAGGACAAAAAACTCAATATAGAAAAGAAAGAAGAATTAAATTAAATATTTCTAGCTTGTAAATCAAATTGGTAGCGAATGAGAATTAAAATAGAATAAAGAATAAGCTAAAAGAAGTAAGAAGAAGACGACTAACGATGTACATACTCCAATTTTTTGTTAAACATTTTCTGTAAAAACTTTCCTGTTGTTTCCTTTTATAGTTATACATTTAGTTTATACGAAAAATGACATAATAAAAAAATAAAGTAAACTGACTTCCACCAATAACTCACTGTAGGAGGGGCTGAAAACGTTGATGTCAATTGGGGACGATCACTTCTTCTATCTACAGGCATAGACGCCTGTCTGTGCAACATAATGCTATGACGAGATTCTCTCATCGTATGTGTCCGAGTCAGGAGTGCTTTATTGATATCTTCTTTAACAATTGTGGTTAAAAGCTAAATAAAACCAAGGAAAATGAAGGATTTTATTTCAAAGCATATATATTGAAAGAAAAACTTTAAAACTAAATAAAATCATACTATTCAATAAATTAAATTTTAACTAGGTCTCCTTTATTTTCTTGGATAGGGGGTCAATATTAAAAAAATACGGAGACAATTTTTAGTTGCTTTATTCAAGCACAACTGATCCAATTTGAGTTCAATCCACAGAAATTAAAATAAATAAAATTTAAATTCACCAAATTTTATTTTAATTTTAAACAAAAACTAAATACAATCAGTCATTTACAGAGCTGGGGTACATCATTTTCCAGCAAAATTTTATGTTTCACATGTAATGAGTTGTTACTGTTGTTCATATATTTTTATCGTTGCAGCTTGTACAAACCTACGAAGGACTTTAAAAATCGTACAATCGACACGCCCACTTGATTCGCAGTCAAATTACCGGAAAGAATCTTAGTAAGGGAAGTAAGCTCAAGCTCGCGAGTCTCGGCGTTCGTCCATTTCTTTCTTCCCGAATACTTTCTTTACTCTCTGCTATCTGCATAAAATTTCGAAAGTCGTTCCTAGCCTTGACAAATAATATATTGACACTGATTCTTTTTGGGAAGATAGCATGTGGCATAAGACAAATTAGATTGTTGGGCCTTTTTTGAAAATAAATTTGATATCTTTGTACTAAACCATATAGAAAAATGGTGTCTACAAGAGAACCTCCCTATCTACTTTAAGAGAAAGCTGGTTGCCTACATAGATAAAAGGAAACTAGGAATCATTTATAGATGAGCTAAGGTTATTCGAAAAAAGTCAGTTAGAATTTGAGGGGCCAAATATCTGGTTGTATGCTTGAATTCTAAGCTCATTTAAAATAAACATATCAATAATATAGAGCCACCGAAAAAAACCTAATTAGAATAATATGTGAATAAAACTAAGGTGGGTTGAGATTTTATCTATTTTCACAGACGGACATATACATAACCCAACTTATTGTTTAAAATCTGCAATAATACCGTCCGTTTATAAATGTTTATATTGATAACGATAATGATATAAATGTCCCGTACTGAGATTTATGATGTTCAAAACGTATGAAATGTCAACGGTTGAAATTTAAGTGTAACCTGGGAGTTAACAAAAACGGTGATCTTTTGGTTGGCGCATCAATGATATGACCAGTGGTAACATTTGGAGAAGTACGGTGGTGACGAAAAACGACAGTACAGACATATATAACCAGTTTCACTACTCTACAGGAGTCCTGAAGAGTACAGGAATGGCAACATTACTGGCTATCACTGGCTTACCTATGATTTTATCTTTCAACCATAAACTTTTGACTATACTTAAAGCAAAGAACGCATGGAGGTCCAATGAAGTGATGAATAGTCACACAAATATCATAAACAAACTAAGAGATGATGATATCCTTAAAAAACTGGAACTAGATAATACAGCGTCTCAAATGTGGCTTCCTGACCAGAAATGAGTCCAAGGGATCTACCTAACAGACTCTTTGGTAAAGGCAAGACTCTTGATGTTGCAAAAATATACTGCGGCATCATGATATATCCCGTTAAAAATGAAACTCAAATGTAGCTGGACAAAATACTAATAACCAATGGAGAACAAACTGTGCAGAAGCGAACCCATATGGGAAAGATCATAAACATTATTTACAGGAGGCGTTAGATAGGTCTAATGAATTTTAGCAAACTAGAGCTGAAGATGACTAGGCCGGGGATTGGACATTGTCAACGAAGGAAACATTTTTACAATATTGGTAGAGTGAAAGGAAAATGGTGCAGAAAATGCGACATGGAGGAATAAACCCCCATTAACATCCTTTGTGAATGTGAAATGCTTAGTGACATGATGAAGTATATATCTACCAGACTATGGATCCAGGAGAAATCTATAAACTATTCTTGAGAAAGTTGCTTGCTTTAATCTACAGTACAGGACTTTACGATGGAGTTTAATCAAAGTACACGGTATCTTCTTCTTGATCTGCCTATCCGTTACGAATGTTGGCGATCATCATGGTAGTCTTTGTCTTATCTGCAGGAGCGCGGAAAAGCTGCACAGATGTTGTATTGAAAGAGGTTCAGAGGTTCTTTAATCAAGATGTTCTTCTTCTGTCTGGACCTCGTTTTCCAAATATTTTTGGAAGGAAAAATAAGGAGGAAAATAAAAAAGAAGGAAAACAAGGTATATTACATATCAATTCCGAAAGATAGAGATCAGCATTGTTTTGTATAATCTCCGAAGAAAAAGAAAGGATGATTTTTAAAATGGTGTATTAGCTAATACTTTTAACAAGAATTCACAATTCTTAATCGAGATCTACATGACATTAAGCAACGAAATGATGCATGCTTCAATCAGATGCAGCATTTATATTCAAAACTGTTTTATGTTTCAATTATTTTAATATAATGTGAATATGAGCTCGGATCAGCGTAACGCTTCTAAAATACTTACCTAATACACCTACACTTTCTGAAATAGAATCATAACACTACAAATGCTATTCTTGTTATATAAAAACATTTAACAACAAATTATCTTTTTCATTCAACATGGATTCTCGATGCAAATAGTATCTAAATAGGATAAACGGAAACACAAACATAAAAACTAATCCAAAACCGATAAATTCAAAACAAAAACTAAATACATACTGGATTTCTTAAAACAATTTGACATCTTCGCACATATTTAGTAGATTTGTGTCCCAATTTTTTTAAAGCAAGTCTTGAAAATTTTAAATTAACTCTTTATTTACTCGTAATTTTTGGAACAAAAATCTTATAATTTGTCTCAAAAGGTGGCTCATATTTCAAGAACAATCTTAGAATCGTAACAAATAATACATAATTAAGGAATATAGGGTGTCGAAATGTAGAACGTGGTCCGGAATTATTTCTTCCTAACATTTCGTTTAGAGATTATCAAAAGTCGTGAGGCATCGGTTACAATCTTTTGTAGCTCATATTTATAGCCTTCGCTTCAGGTGACCAGAGTTCTGTAAATATAGAGCTGTTATTTCATAGCACATCCTGATACACACCCTCTTCTCTACGATTAAAGTTTTCGTGTCTCTCTCTGACTAACGACAGATCTCTCTTAGTTGTGCTATTCCAGTGCACACCAAACCACAACTACAGGAAATGCGCGAAAGTTTTATAGTGGATAAAGCGTTTTTTGGATCTTTAGCGCATCTTACACTTTCTTGTATAGTCGTCGTTGATTTGAAGATGAATTTGACGTGAAGTCAAGTTTTGTTAAGATTTGCCAATTAAATTTATCACCTTTTTAATAAGAAAGCTTTTCCTTTTGGTTCTCACTTTTGGTCGATCTTGCAGTACATCCCTATTGGACCTATAGACCGTTTGATGTCGCTTAAAGTACATATATATCCCAACGCTTTCCTATATGATTCAATGCTTACCCCAAACCTTGTAGCAAACAATTATATATTCTGCGGTATAGATATTGCAGATTTTCGAGGAGTATCATCAGTAATCGATAGAAAGTTTGATGACCGTTGTCGCATCGTCTTTGTTAATTTTTTGACGCAGTTTTAAGTGAAACGTTAGGAACAAGTAATTCCAGACCCCAGCATAAATTCTGAAACCAACGTACCATTACTGTGATACAAAAGATATAATGCACAAGGATAAAGAACTATGAGTTGGTTGTGGTTGGTGTCAAAATGTGACACCAGCCCTTCACAAATTAGCTTTTATTGACAAAAGAATCTTGATATTCGACAAAATTAGAGCCACCTTATTTCCTGGTAAATATACAAACCTAACTATATTAAATATAGAATTTTGTAGCTGATTCAAAAAACCTTACCTCTCCCAGATATGGCGTTAATCCAACGTCAAATTCATCAAGAGATTCCTGTTCTTCGGGTAGTAGATCTATATCATCATCTTCTATTTCATCAAACATGTAATAATCACCCGACCTTATAGCTGTGAAATAATAATTATTTAGTAAGTATTGTATCATAACAATAGGAGATAAAAAAAAGCAAATTGTGCAAAGCGTGCAAAATGCAAACGATTAACAATTTAGTCAATAGTTTTACCAAATTACTATTTTATTAGTCCTTTATAAATAATTTAACAAAATGATGTAGACCGTCGGGAATTGAATTTGTAAATATAATATTTTATAACGGATTGAGTACCTATATTTTACATCGTACATAGAGCATACTTTCTACAAAATATTTATAGCAAATAGGGCAACTGATACGACAACATGCATTCCGTCGATATACGAAGAGTTAGTAAATTGCCGATATTTCTAGAGCTACGCATTTGATTAAGTCAGACGGCAATGTCTGATACATGCTTAACTTGCATTAAATTTGATTTTAGATATTTACAAAATTCAACCCTGACCCTTACCAGAAAAGTAATAAATAAAATTAAAGTAACACAGAGGGTAATAGAGAGGTCAATAATAGGTCAATAAAGTAATAAATAAAATTAAAGTAACACAGAGGGTAATAGAGCGGTCAATGTTAAAGATATCCCTTAGAAAGAGTTTCAAATAAAATAGTTAGAAGAAAAAATGGTATTTTTTACCATTTGGTACCTGCCCAGAGTCAGAGATGTAAGAGACATCAACCGCATCCAGTGTGCTGGAGTTTCAAATAAAATAGTTAGAAGAAAAAATGGTATTTTTTACCATTTGGTACCTGCCCAGAGTCAGAGATGTAAGATAACTAAGAAAATTTTGAGAATGGAGACTTAGACACAATGCTTATCGTAATCGAGGACGTCCTCAAACAAGATGGTCGGACGACATCAACCGCATCCAGTGTGCTGGATTTAAAGTGCTCAAGACTGGAAGCAATATAATTATTTACGAGAGGCCTTAGTTCATCAGTGGGCTCAAAAAATATTTATGGCTTTTAGGTAGAAGAATATTTGGTAAATTTGTAAGAATACATAAACTCACGTGGGAAATACATTTGGAATACGTTGTAATTACATTAAAATAAATTTCAGTAATAATACTTTAAAAGGTGTTACAGATATTAATACTATGCTCGATAACTTGGTGGAAAATGATAATTTTCAAAATCAAAAGAAAGATGCTATCAAGTATAGACGTTTTTTTTTTTTGTTTTTGTTGTACTCTTAAATTTTGTTTTTAAGTAGAATTTCAGAGTAGGATGCTGTAATGTATTGGCATTTAAGGATAAACCCCGCTTACAGCTCATGTATACTAACTGATATCGTTGCTCACCCATCGTTTATCAATAAATAAAAGTTTATTTAAAATAAAGTTAATTTAAATTTCGAGTGTATTTTTGTCCCAAACATTTCAATTTTATTGTAAGACTATTGACTAAATTAAATTTAAAATGTCTAAAATTGTGAGATCATTATTCTGAAGCGTATATACCCCAGCAGTTGGGTTTTATAGTTTCATATTTTAGATAGAAAATAAATTATTGTACCAAAATTGTAATACATTAAAAATAATGTAAGTTGAGAAATATCGATCATAATTTGTATGCAGTTTTACATAGGTAACGTAGAAAAACAGCATGTCAAAATGCAATTTAATTCTCAAATACCACCTATTCAGTAGCAGATGATACCAAAAAGAATTTTATGAAACTGTAAACTCTTATTTTATACATCATGCACTATAAAATCTTACATGTATATACAAATTTACTATTAACAAAAGCACCCAAAAAGGAAACACTACATATGATATACAATTCCAGAGGAGTAAACATTCAAAATTGCATATGGCTCTAATATATGCACGCAACCTATTTCTTGGATTTATGAACATAACAGCTCTACACAACTTGTATAATAAATATATTTCAATTATAACTTATAGATTCTCTTGGAATCACTTCCACCATATTAAAACAACACAAAAACTATGCAAACGGCGGTAACTTGAGGGAAATTCGCGTTCAACAATAAATCAAACCCTAAAAACACAACGCTGTTTTTTATTTCTACAGAATATCACAAACTTGACATATTTTGCTGAGCAACAGCTTTCTTAGAAGAAAAATTTTAACCTGAGGAATCTATGGAAAAACGAAACATGTTAAGTTGATGATATTCTGTGGAAATTAAAAAACAGTTCTGTGATTTTATATTTGATTATAAAAGTACAAAAAAGTAAAACGTCTAAAGTAGCCTAAAGAGGAATTATTTTGAAACATATAGAATGGATAACAAATTCCTAAAATGGTCATTTATTCTACAAATAAGTGTCAAATATCGTTTTATATCGTATTTTGGAAGATCTTTAGATATAATACCTAAGAAAAAGCATATATAACATCCGTAATGTATCCTAATCGCCAACTATGAAGAACTAATGCTGTGTCGCTTTTGTATTTCCAAATATTGCAGAGAAGTAGTGATATTATTAAAGAAGAGCCCAATTCATCTTTGATTGTTTATCTCACGTAACCTAATAATGTTCTGTTTACCAACATACAGAATTATATGCTGAATATCTGGTATAATCAACAGTATTTGACTTCCTTGAATAATTCTTGTTACAGTAGAAGTCGTAGTAGTAGAAACAATTCTGTAAATCCTGATACGTTCCTAATGTTGAGTGCAATAATGGCTATTCTTATTTTATTGAAAGCGGTGCGGAGAAGTTTTGTAGTATTTGTCTGAAACCATGTGCTCAGGTTTTTTAACCAGATTATTCTCCTTCTTTCATGACACCTCCTGCTAAATATTTTTCCGTTTAAATATAGTTTTAAAACTTCATATCTATTCGAGCATACTTCGCGTTTGAACTGTTAGAACTGAAAGGTTCCATGTTTTTAGGTAGTCTTTTTTAATACTTCTTCGTTGGACATATGGTCCTTCCAGGGAATCCTGAGTATCCTTAGGTATAGACACATTTCAAAAGTCTTCATTATTTATTCATATATCATATATTATTTTGTTGAAGCCTCTCTATCATCCGCTAGCTGACGTTATTCAAATGCTCCCACTTTATACATATACATTCAGAATCATCTAGTGCTTAGTTAAATATTTCTGAGCACAAATAAACTAACACAAGGAACAATACACCTCCCTGTCTAATCCCTTTACCTATTTTGGTCTCATCTGTTTACTCTCCATCTAAGCTTACGCTTGCTTTCTTAGCAAAGTACAGTTCTGATATAATGTGTAATTGATATAGTAATAATCTTTTAGATAATTTATCTTCTATGTCAGTCTTTTGAAAGGTTTCTATTAACGTGTTATTTTGTACACAGCGGAAGGGTTTATGATAATGTATGCAAAAATGTAAATACCGACTATTACATATCTGCATCTGAAAAAAAGTTTAACAAAAAAAAACGGCTTCTCTCGTTCCCGATGTGTCTCTCAATCCAAATGATATTCTTCCCACTTGTTTTCACATTTCTTGTAAATTCGGAGGTGTATTATCTTTATCAGATTTATAGTGCGATAGTGAATCTCCTGTTTTGCATTAGTTTTTTAGTAATGCTATAAACGTTGATTTAAGCTAAGTATAACGCATGACATTTACTTCACAAAAACAATTAAACTACTCTTGTTAACTATTTAACTCCTTCGTCGTTGAATAATTTAAAAATTCTCAGTGGAAATTTCGTGAGGCCTTGGTGCTTTTCCGTCTTTCTTTATATATATTGAACAGTACTAGCGGGGTACAAGAGCATCATCTACATTTAACACTACAGTTTTCAAATGCACTATTAAATGTCACTTTAATCTCACAGGAGTAAAACTATCTAATGGGAGTCAATGTTTTATATTTTCTGGATTTGTCCCTTTTACTTAATGAGTTTTTTTACAAAACTCTTTATAGGGATATATCACCATTTATAAAGTTTTGCTCAGATAAATTTTTTTTATATCAACTTAACTACTTCTTCACTAACACTAAGTATAGTCCTTCTTCTACAAAGAACAAATGTGTATGTATTTGAAACATAATTTTCTACTCAAGCTATTTATTCCATATAGAAAAAGTTGCTCGAAAAAGCAGAAGTATTAAAATACCTAAAATATTCGATAAGATATCGAAAAATCCCGAAATGTCTGCACGCCAGAAAATATATATAAACAGAGGTTGTTGAAAATTTGAATTAAAGTTGTAATACAAATTTATATTTTTCATTGTGTTAAAGTATGTATTGTAAACAAGTGGGTGTTTAAATAAATTGATTTTAGAGCAGTGTAACAATAACAATAAAAATTTGAAACAAGTTTTCAAGTATATAAAATAATCAAATCAAAAACTAAATCTGTCATAGTAACTTCGCTAAGTAATGTAAATAAACTACGTAACTTTAGTTATTCATTTTAATAAACCATTACCAAAATCAAAGCCATGTGCAAAAAGCAAAACATGTATTAGAGTCGATCAACCACAAAAACTTAAAAAAATATATGTTAACTTGCAAAAATTTTGGATAATAAAAGCAAACGCAAACGTTAATACATTTTTTTTTAAATTAAAATAAATTTGTTAGTTAAGTGCTAGATGAATAATGAAAAGTGCACAAAGCAACATTATTAAGAATAAGTACCATACAACAGACAATATTTTTTACACAACTTTACATCAATTAAGTTAAATATATACACAGAGTAACACAGTGTTCCAATTAATTCTCAGTTTTTTTAACTGAACTTTTTTTAAGTCCTGGACTTACATATATATATATATATATATATATATATATATATATTATATATATATATATATTACATAAAACAAGCCAAATATTATGGCATTGGGGCACAAATTAGTCAAACTTTTCACGCCTGAATCGGAATCAATGGAATGATATAACTGTTATTTCAACATCTCGTCAGCCGTTCGAGCTGATTCAAAATCAAACACAAAAGTCCAACTAATGTCTCCAAAATCTTCCCTTTTTTTTAGTGGTTTACGTACAGAGGTGCCATCTACGTAATACTAATCTATACTAGTGTATGTTGTAAAAGATAAAGAGTAATATATCTAGATATATATAAAGAATATATGTATAAAAACGTAACAGAACCATTCAAATAATTTCAGAAGTAACGTGTCTGGCGAGCGATAATCTTATATAAAAATTATAGTAAACAAATCTTAAAGAACACTATGACTGCCGATGGGCTATCAGGAGTTACAGAAAAGAAGTGTGGTCTTGAATTATCGCTGGGATATCACACTATTTAAAGAACCTTGCAATAATGGGAATGAAAATTATTCTCCATTTAAAGTCGAATGCGCAAAAATTACTGCAAAGAGATATATTACCTGATGTACTTTTATATAATATCCTTTTAGTACCCATTACTTCAGTAATACAACAGAATCAAAGAAACTGCAAAAAAATATCCTGCTGAGTTGGAATATCAAGACGTTTAACTTTATTTTATTTATAATTAAAGACAAAGTAAAATACGTATTGACGGTTAAAGAACATAATTAGAGGTAAATGCTAAAGGATGTATTAGTAGGTTTTGTTATTGTATTATTCCCTTAATTTGAAAGTTATTAGTTAGTATACTAAGTTAAAAAATTTTAAACATCGATAGTATTCAAATTTCTGTAAACCATTGTTTAATGATTATTATAAATAGAAGGAAATTAAACTATGTACAAATATAAAAAACAACAATTACTAAGCAATCAATATGTCTTTTGATGTTAAAAGCATTTCTCATGTCCAAGCATTAGTGTTGAATCATATTAAAAAATTAAACTCAATTACAATAAAACTAATCGGAGGGAGGGCAATAAAATTAAGACATCAATTTGGACGCAATTAAGACGCCAACTTAGATACATCTCCAAAATTGCTCAATCAATCGTTGGAAAATATCTTCAATCAGTCTCCAGGAGGATTACAGTAATAACAAAGGCAATATTCAATATGGCAATAATTTATTTGCGGTATGACGACAATGTAATTCTGATCGCAGTTACAATAACATCTAAAATTACTACAAAAGTACGATGTGCTATGGGTAAATCATAAGTAGACCCAATTATAATTCGAAAAAAACACAATACAAAAAGTTCAGCTTTCTCGTCAAACGTACAAAATTTCCTCATCGAGCCTTCGAAAAAGGCATTCGTGATAGCTTGTTAATGGTTTCTTGTTTGTAGATTGAGTTTAAAATCTCATGAAACTGACGCACTCATGGTGACGACAATCTACGAACGAAAGGATGAAATCAGACATTGCTGAAAGCATTTAATTCTCTTTATAGTGCGTTTTCATGACAAGACAGAGTTGAACTAGTTTGTGCATTCGAAAATAGTTGGAATATTTATTATTTTTCTTTTAGCAGTCTCCATAGTTCATTCACAAAACTTCACATTATTATGTTTAACACAAGTTGGACACTCCTCTCTCACTTCCCATTAAACTTAATTCCATACATAACTTTGACGACTTCAAGTCTGGGATTTAGCAGGCCACTTTATACTCTTGGTTCAAGCACTCCTTTCTACCCTATGTGTTTTAAACAACTTTTACAAAGTTTTTAACTCTGCTTTGGATCATTATCTCGCTGCATTAGGAACGAGTTTTTAATTAATCGCAAGATATATATTCCAATGTTCGTATGATTACCAGAAAAGTAATCAATCAATCAAAGCAGAGGGAGTAATCTGAACGAAATGGCCATAGTTTGCCAAATATTCCATAGAAAGGTCCTAGAGAGATGTGCGTTTATGGGTGTATGCGCGCGCCGAAACACTTTCTAGCTGGATAGAAATACATGTTTGGATACAAATACAAGTCGAGGAATATGTTGTTGTACTTAGTTTTATTACCAAATTGATGTATGTAACCCAGTACCGGATGATAAACCGAAATATGAACTATGACATACTCTGAAGTATTATCTAGAGTAAATGGAGTATCTGGATTTCATCCTCAATGAAATAAAACATACCGAATAGGTAATGATTTTTGATCATATGGTAGCCTGATAAAGGCCTAAAGTACCTTTCCAAGTATACATTTACCCACGAGAAGGATGAGGTAGAGAAAACACTCAATTTTTGCAATATTGTACTGTGGAAGAAACTTTGAAAACATGGGGGTTTCAAACTGAAGAGAGCTTATAGGGCTCTTAGAAACTCTAAGATAGACTCTAGGCTAGTGTGGGAATACCGAGAGAAACTCGACAGACTGGTGAAACATAACTATTACCTGGTATGGGTTCCAGGATACCGAGAATATACGACAATGAAAAAGATTAGGCCCTTACCAGAAATGCATTAACTATAAAAATCTTCCATCAAGAGCTAGCTGTGGGAGTGCCAAAAAGAATTGTTCCCGACCGAAAATAAGGTTGCATCCGAACACAATATAACTCACTGGGATAATATACCACGTCAAGCATATGACAAAATGTATATTGAACGAACATGAAGTACTATTAAAAACAAGGAGAAATCATCTTAGTAATGCCAATGTTCCGTACTGGATATGAGCAAGTCAAGGGACACCTGTTTACAATGGGACTGTTCTATGGATATTAAGGCTGCAGACTCTGTAGCAGAGGTTCTAGACAGTTAGACATATCTTACATAACTTGGAAGTAGGCGAAAAATACTTTTCGTAGACTTCCAAGGGACTCCAAAAACATATGGTGCCCATCCTCTAGACCAGTACAAGCCGGATTGGTTATCGTGAATAAATAAAAGATGTACACTAAGCCAACCAGCCGAAGTATGTTTAACCAATACATACTCTCCATTTTCGTTCCTGAAAAGTAAAAATTGATAAAACCGCCAAGGCATAAAGAGCAATACAAATACAAATATTAAGTAATATAAACCACGAATGTACTATAGAATAAATCATCTAACCAAAGTATAATACATTGGTGTTCACGATCACGGAATACAAGGGAGGAGAAGGAAGACATCATATACAACAGACGAATTTACGAAACATGCTGGAAAATACAACAGGATTAGAATAATACTGGTGGAAAAAACAGTAAGGGGCGTCTATTTAAAAATAGAATAAATGGAGTGAATATATCGATACAAAGCTTAGAAAGTAGCGCAATGATAAATATCATTAACTTCTTTTCTGAACGTATTATTACCCAAAACTATGTATATTTTGTATATTTACAGAAATTTGTGAAATTGTATATTAAAATCAATTAAAACATGCACAAAAACCCACAAGTGAAACAAAAATTTCCTGTCAATATTAAAAAAATGTATATTAATGCAATATTTATTTAAAATAAGAACACTGTGAGTTTTTCCTGCTCCAACTT
Organism: Diabrotica balteata; assembly: GCA_918026665.1. NCBI lineage: Eukaryota > Metazoa > Arthropoda > Insecta > Coleoptera > Chrysomelidae > Diabrotica > Diabrotica balteata. Next base: position 125,542,384 of record OU898280.1, on the reverse strand, counting down.
GTAGAAAAATGGGGCCATGTATGGGTTATAAAGGTTAATAAAACCGACTTTATTCTCCTATAAATTGTTCGATAGTAGTTGTCGGTACTTATTAAAAGTAATCCTACATTATACAAATATGTATATATCCGTGCATCTAATATTATAACTACGTAATAGTACTAACCCAAGCAGATTACCATGCATTTACATCTTTACAAATTTTGTACATAAATTATAGTATAAAAAATTACCCTGTTTATACGTCACTGGAGTTTTGATAGTATAATGTGATCTACCGGCAGAGATTGAATCTGTACAAAACAAAAAAATAAAAGGAACTAAATTAGCACTAATAGAAAAGCGTGTGCATTTTTTAACATTGTTGTAGTAAGCTTACACTAAATATTAAATTGTTCATACAGATTATATCAAAATGTCATTCGTAAATAATGACAGAAAGCTGGTACCTGAGAAAAATTATAATCAAAAATCATTTGAGAACCATATGAGGTCATCAATTGTGTGAGAAAACTGACGTTATACAAGCAAAATAATAAAATAGGATTTAACATTTAGTATTAAGGAATGAGATATTCTATTTAACTGATAAATTACTAGAATTTAAATTAGTAGCATAAAATATTACGTCGCTCTAATTTTTCAAATATATCTTTTGATATTAACTTTAAATCGCCGTCTTTGCTAAAAAAATGTATTGAGAAATTAAAACATAATCGTCAATCAGGGTCAAGGTATAGGTCAAATATACGTATACATTTGAATTCATTTACTTGCCAAATCCACAATAGGGAAATTCTTTTAGAAAAACTTGAACTTTTTTAAAATGGATTCAGTTAAAATGTCACTAGTGTTATCTTCCTTCAATTTTTGATCAGAGTATCATTTGAAATATTAAAACGCTTTTTATAATACTTTTTAATTTTATATTAGGTGGTACAAAAATCTTCTCGATTAAAAGATAGGCCGTACCAAAGTAGCATTGGCTTGAAAAGTTACCAAGAATCTAAGAAAAGACACAAACGATAAAGTAAATATTCAAATAATAAATTTCCAAGATTGGAAAACTATGCACGCACTATGCAGGGTTGATGATGTAAAAGAGGACATGTAAGGGCCTCCAAAATATCAATAATGCCACATCAAGTACAGAATAGCAAACACTATTGACGGCGTTCCCCGAAAAAGTCTACTAGTAGACGGGTAATGATAGTTCAAACCTGAGACCGAAAATCTCAGGTATGAAACTAATTGTGGGCATACCACACCATAGCTTCATCAATGAACGTAAACGGTAGAGAGATTATAACCATTGTGATTAAAAAATGCACCATAACCTCGGTATATAAACCTCCAATCCAGCCCTTTATATTTTCATACCTACATAACTTCACACCTGGAAATAATAAATAGAGATTTATAGCCACACAGAACATTGAAATGTACACATAGATGAAAACTCAAATGTTCCAAAATAATATTTTACAAACCGATGGGTGCGTTCAGACGATCTCAGAGACTGGACGGCTGACTAGGCGGTAGTGTTCAGACGCCTCCAGCTCAACCTGGAAGTCAGACGCTTCCAGCTTAAATCGCTGGAAGTCAGCCGCTGTTGAATTTACTAAGCGTACTTTTTCCGCTGGATGAACTCAGCGGTTGATTGGGCATGCGTGGTACACAATAATGAGTTTTAATTTTATATGAGTTTTTATTTAAAAATTTCGATCGATTTAAAAGATTGATTTAGAATGGAATAATCAAAGTAAAGTTTGGTACTGAACGAGAATATATATTTATAGAAGGATTTATGTAAATATTGAGGTTAGATTTGATCTGAAAAAAGCTATTCAACTATTGGCAAAATAGGAAAACATGGAGATTGTAGTGAGGGATGCGACAGTAGCTGTAAAATACCGTCATATAAATTTTGAGATATAAATCGTATTTTTTATTTTTCTGTATAACGCCTCACATTTTACAAATTTATTGCTCAGATAGCACATTCAAAATGATATAAGATTATGATTTCTTAGTTTTAGTATCAAACATTAATGTATTTAGCGATAACTTTTTGGGATACACTGTATGATACATTAGTATGGAAAGTAAGGAATAGTCGTAAGGAAAATAATATAGATTAACAAAGGGACAAAACAAAGGGAGAAGATAAATATCAAAAATCAAAATATCTTGACTCGTTTGGATGACTCATTTCTGCTGAGCTATGATTTATACTTTTTAAACATTGTTTTTATTTGATACAACCGTCAATTAACCATTCTTAAGAGATAGAGAGTGATTTGTACAAGATAGTGCAGTAGTAAAAGAAAAAGAACGAATAACCCGTAGGTATATAAAAAGGTATATAAAAACCTTCTTTACACGAACAATATACAGGATGCTGGGGCCTTTAAACATGAGCAAAAATAAATTGACATGAAATAAAAATAACTAGAAAAATGAATATTTACAAAAAATTGAGATTAGTATCTTAATTAATGTAGAGTTGTCTATATAATAAGATTGCTAAAAAATACATTTGAATATTCCTCTAGCATATTCAAACAATACATACTAGTTATGTATTCAAAATTTATATACAAAAGCAATTAAAGCAGCAATTGAATATTAATAAACTATTTCGATAGTAGTTCGTAACTTCGATAATTTCCAGTAAAGACTTGAAACAGTTATGACGAAATTCTCAGAAAAATGAGTTAATCTAATAAATTTTGTTTTTCTGTTTTTTTTTCTCTTTTCTGTTATTACATAATTTTAATTTATAAATTATTATTTGTTAAGAAAACAACAGGACCTTCTTTGAATCAATATTGTTACAGGGTGTTCTATTTAAAATTACTGAAAAAATAAAGTACCCGCGCTTTGACTCGCCCTTTATTCGATATAAAGAAAGAAAGCAGCAGCAATACTTTTTTTTACTTTTGACAATCAATAAAAAATTTGGCAGCAATAGATTATTGTTATTGTGCTTCTTTTTTTAATTATACAGGGAGTTGAACTTGTTACGATTTTCATAGAAAATTAGTTATAACTTTATAGAAAATTAGTTACTTCATAGAAAATTAGTTATAAATACCCTGTATAACATAATAAAACTTTATACTGTCGTGATAGGGAAGTGAAGAATATTTCAAATATAAAATAAAATACAGTATGTTTTATTTAAACAAACATAAATTTGGTCTGCCACTATGTTATCGAGCACCCTGTAACATTCTAAGTAATTTTTTAATGTGAACCTCTAAGCTGCCTACAATTTTTGTTATTAAATTTTATTGCTATCTATTATTATAGCGGATCTACTGAGCTTTATCACACTAACCAATCACACAAGTCTTTATTAATATGTGCACAAATCAAAGAAACTTCTAATTTTGAGTTTATCTTTTGGTACTGGCCATTCTTGAATTGCTTCTTAAGAAATTGTTGGAACACTTCACTCAGATTCTTGGAATTTTCGTCGAATGATTTTCCAACCTCAACAAAGTTAAAAAAAGTGTTATTATCATCCAGTAGTTTTAGTCTATTTCCATTTCGTTTGGGCTACAACTTTTGTGTCCAGGATTAAAGGTCCTTCCATTTCCCATTTGTTCGGCATCTATTGCAATTCCGGTCTGTTATCCGCCAATGATTTTTTTTTATAAATTCCTCGTATATGCATAGTGTACATAAATATATGCTACCTTATAAAAATGTTAAAAGGTTTAGTCTGTTTTGCGTTTCCAATATTTTTCTCATCGTTTTTTATGATTTAATTGTTGTCTCTAATGTGTAGCTCATCGATTCAATTATTAATTAAAATATTCTAGCAAGTATTGTTCTTTGATATGAAATATCAATTAAAGCCTCTGTATGTATGTGTGATAGCATCGAAAACGGAGTATAATTTAGAGTAAGAGTAAGAGAATTTAAATACCTTGACTCATACATAACGGAAAATGGGACTCTAGATCGATAAATTGCCCACAGTGTTCGGTGGTGAAGTGTGGGCTGTAAAGAGAATTCACGAAAAGAAGATGAGGGTAGCTGAAATGAAAATATTACGTTGGGTGTTGGGTAACACTAGAAGGGACAGGATCAGGAACGATTTGATTAGGGAAAGAGCCGGGGGTGACCACAGTCTGCATGAACAAAGACTGCAAAAGTTTTGTCATGCCAAACGTAGAAATGAAAACTATATTGGACGAAGGATAACGCTGTTAGAAGTTGTTGGAAAGAGAGGTAGACGAAAACCGAGAAGATGGAAAGACTGTGTTGCAGAGGACTTGAGCGAGAAAGGTTTAAGTGAAGAAAACGGGATGAACCCAAATGGGTGGCAAAGAAGAGTAGGAAATAGCGACCCATGAAGAGGGAAAAGCTAAGGAAAAAGAAAAAGATGAGGTGAGATCGACACGTATACCATGAAGAAACACGGCATGACCCTCTACTATGCTGGCAATGCCACCGTTACTAATTCATTATATGTCCATGGCGCCAAACTATTCAACAACAGCATACTTAACGCATCAGCTGCTTGTATGTAAAATACCTTTCGGGGTACTTATTGTTAACACATTAGTAAAAATTTTATACTATAAACATCTATTTGTTTTGCTTTTATAATATGTATAATTATGTTATAAGATATTTATTGTAGTAACGGAACTCTATTTTTTGTTTATTTTAATCAATATTTATTTACTATTTTAATTGAAATTAGTGTTTATATGTACTTTAAGGTACCTATTATTAATTAGAATATATGTATATAGCAAATTTTAGCATTCTCATTATAAAAAAAATCTACACAACAGAGATACACAAGGCGTCTAATTTCCACAGAATATCTAAAATATAGCATATATACTGCTTTATAGAAAGATTTACTAAAAATTACATTCGTGATGGCTCAAAGGTGATCTAGAGGAATAACTGATGATGCTCTGCCTGGGCGTGATGAAACTCCCATGCAGCCAAGGTGGTCCTATGGCGTAAGTGCTCCTTCGCCTTTCGCTACGATCTTCCCCTTCCGTCGTCACTCTGCGGGTTGCAATTTCAGTGACGACAGTCGGAGCTTCAGTGTAAGGCGGAGGGGAGAACACGGGGAAGCTGTCATCAGGCGAAGAAATGCGTGGTTGCATTTCAGAATTTGGAGGGGACGAGAAAGAAATTCTTTGGGGATCTAAATAGCCGTCAAGAGATACTGTCATGACTGCAGAATAAGGAGAGGGAGGTGCTTGTGGATTTACGAGAGAACTCCGCGGTGTTAAGGGAGCAACCTCATCATCATCGATCGGAGTATGATAGCCTGATTGTTGAGTCATCGTCGAACTACACGAAGTTGCCGAAGATGATTTTGCTAATGGAGCAGTTGCAGCCACTAGGAAATAAATTTTATTTTGTAAATTTTTAGCATTTGTATGAAGGCTTTGCAAAACAATAAAGTGACCAGTTGTTAAGTTACTTCTTAAATTCTCGTTGTGTCATTCGCAAAAACTGTATATATTCATAAAAATATTTCAAATTTTTAACTACTGTATAAAATAATAAATAAATTATTCTACAAGCTGTCTTCTCAATTTATTGCATTCTTGGTAACAACATTATAGAGCTACGAAGTACATTTTGAAAAAGTTGAAGATAGAAAGGACTCTTGGTAAGATCTTTGTTGATTTAAAAGTAATTTGCTGATACTTCTTCCGTCCTATTGCAGTTTAAGTTATATTTATTACATAGTTATACTCTCTCAAACATAGTATGTACTGGAGATGTACTGTGCTGATTCAATTTACTCATAATTATTATAAACTATTTTCATAACTGCATTTTATAATCATTAATGACCAATAATAATATTAGCTAAGCATTGTTTTGCAAAAGACTTCAACAAACCTAAACTATTATTTCGACAAACTTGGGTTAAATGTATTAAAATTTTAAACACTGACAACAGAGTTTTTTCTATTCACCACAACTATTCTACTATGAATGAAATGAAATTTCTTAAACTGAAACTAGTTTAAGAACTTTTTATCTTACCCACAACCTATAGAAGTTATATGAGTTAAAAATTTTTTTTGCTGTCTGAAAGGAAATTTGTTTATATTGACAACAAAAGCTGTTGTTAATGTAACATCAAGTACAGATGGAATAATCACTGAAAACCAAATAACACTAATTATTTAATTATTTAATTACATTTAATTTAATTATTTAAATATTAACATAACAAACATCTAGTATTTCTAGTAGTAGAAGTATTTCTTCGATAAAAAAGTACAAAAGTATATTTTAGTACAGTAATAAAAATATTTATTAAGAAAAGAAAATTTTATATTTATTATAATATAATCCTTATATAAATAAGAGTGCAAGAGGTAAATAAAACAAAATTCAAAAGCAAATTTAATTATTGAAAAAAAAATTATTTATTGTTATATTCAGATATACTGACTGTATTAAAGGCTTTTAATAATATTTTTTATGATTAAATGATAAAACAATTTTTAATGCTTTACAACAAAATAAGTACGATCTCTTGGAAGTTACTCATCTAAAGTAAATAATATAAATCGTTGCTTCGGGAAAACAAGAAATTTAGTTAAAATTTGATTAACTGTACTTATTTTTTTCATTCCGACGAAATTATTTAACTAGAAATACTCTGACTCTATATCAATACCGTGATTAGTCCACCATTCACTTACCTATATAATGATTGTCAGAAACTAAGCTATCACCTTGAATTTTTTGTTGATTCGCCTTAATCCGTTCCATTTTCTCCTTAATTTTCTCAAGAACTCTTTTTTCTATTTCTTCTTGTTCTTTCATCGTTTTTTGCCTCATTTCTTCCATAAGCTCAGCACCTTTAAAGAAATATATATGAATTAAAAATATCTATTCTAATGATTACACAGATCTGTATTCAATAAACAATCGGATTAGTTTGAATGGCTAGAGTTTCAATCAAAAAAGGTAGAAATATTACTAGAACAAATTCCAAGGCTAGAGTTGTCGCAGGTGACTTTATCGCCCACATAGCGTAGGACAGTGTTCCTAAAATGTGGTCCTCGGACGCCTGGTCGGGTTAGAGAGTCGGTAGTCTTAAATATGAACATTTGAATTAATAAATAAATGCAAGTCTCGTAATCGTTACACTCAGCGTGTGTAATCCGACCGAGACTGACCGAGAGACGACGACCGAGATGACCGATTAAATTGAGTAAAACAAGTGCTCGCGGCGAACCTATCCCCCTACCACACCGCTTACGACTCTGCACCGCACTTGCCCACGACTTACACTTCTTCTCCTTTTTATGTAGACATTACTCTGTGTGTTTTTAATGTGCCTCTAGTAAGTTGTCATTCCATCGTTTTCGTGGTCTTCCTACTGATGGTCTTCTATTAGGGAACAGTCTCTTGCCGTCTTTACTACTCTATTTGTTGTCGTTCCATTCTACTCTTCTATTTCTTACCGTCCTTATGTTCTCCACCTTGCAATCTACGTCGTATATCTGTACTTCTAGAGTGTGTTTTCATCTCTGCTTTTCATCTTTTTTGTCCTCCCTGCGTCAGGTCGTATTTCTGCTGCGTAAGTCATTGTTGGCCTGATGACTGTTTTGTAAATTCTGCCTTTCATTTCTTTCCCAATATGTTTATTTCACCAATCATTTCATTCAGGCAACCTGAGACTCTCTTAGCTCTATTCACTTGATCTTCCACTTCTGTTCGAGCTTTCCGTACCTAGATAATATGATGCTTAGATATTTAAACTTCATCACTTGTTCAATTATCTGACCTGCCAGCTCCAATTTACATCTTAGTAAATTTGCTGTTATAGTCATGCATTTTGTCTTTTTTGAAGAAATTAACATGTTAAATTTTCTGGCAGTTATATTGAATTGGTGCAGCATATGTTGTAAATCATCTTCAATTTGAGAGAGTAGTACTGCGTCGTCTGCAT